>JARFJB010001947.1:505000-925000 GCA_036346205.1 Vesta saturnalis
TCAGTCATCACATTATAATTCTTAGTAATCTTAAAAAAGTAGAATTTTCAAGGTTACAGTTTAGCGACCTGCAGGGGGTATCATATTACAATTAGAAATATAAAAATAAAATCAGTTTATGGAAGCAAGACGAATGACAGGTTGGTGTTGTGTGTGCTAAAATGTAGACCAAGGTCAAATGGTATATTACAATTCTAGGAATCTAAAAATAGTGCTCAATCTGAAAAAGTATTGACCTGTAGGGGTATCATATTACAATTTTTAGAAATCTAATATAGAACCAGTTCGCGGAAACATGAAGAATGATTGGTTGTTGTCTATATTAAAAGTAGGTCAAGGTTAAATGGTTCACGTATTCGCTATATTTAATCAAGCTTTTCAAGGTCCAATTTCCTTGGAAATAACAAATAAGAGTTCCTATTGCTCAATTCTAACAATAGAATCAGTTCGTGGGAACAAGAAGAATGATAGAGTTGTGGTTCATGCTAAAACGTATAGCAAGGTTAGATGGTTCTTGTAATAATAAAAAGATTATTCTTACAGCATGTCGGTTTTTATTTACATACTACTACTGTCCTAACGACCAGGACTTGTCTTAGGATGAGGTAGTTTCCCCGAGAACCAGATCCGTTTCCCAAAGGCAGATAGCCGTTTCCCAAAAGAGGTATCTGTTTCTCAAATACAGATAGCGGTTTCCCAAAAGCAGGGATCTGTTTTCCAACGCAGGTAACTGTTTCCCAGAAGCGGTAGTCGTTTCCTCACAGAAAACAAGTCAAAAAGCTCTTTCAACGTAGCTGAGGCTAAATTGAACCAAGCTCTGCAAGTTCAAAATATATTGGTATCATAAGGGGTATCACAGTACATTTCTAGAAGTACATGTTCAAGGTTAAAGTTTATTGATCCGAAGGGTGTCAGTTTACAATTCGTAGAGATCTAAACGTAGAATCAGTTCGTGGAAATAAGAAGGTTGTTGTTTATGCTAAAAGTTAAGTCAAGGCTAAGTGGTTCTCGTATTGGCTATTCAAGGTAAGCTTTTTTTGGTATCATATTACAATTCTTAAAATCTGAAAGTTTGTGAAAGTAGGCCAAGGCTAAGTGGTTCGTGTATTGCTTAAATTCATTTAAGCTCGTCAAAGTAAAATTCTTGGAAATAGCAAATAAGCGTTCCTATTGCTCAATTTTAACAATAGACTCAGTTCGTGGAAACAAGAAGAATGATAGGGTTGTTGTCCACGCTAAAACGCATAGCAAGGTTAGAAGGTTCTTGTAATAATAAAAAGATTGTGCTTACAGTATGGGGGTTTTATTGACATACTACTACTGTCCCAACCACCAGGACTTGTCTCAGGGTGAGGTAGATTCCCCGAGAACCGGATCCGTTTCTCAAAGACAGATGGTCGTTTCCCAGAACAGGTACCTGTTTCTCAAATACAGATAGCGGTTTCCCAAAAACAGGGATCTGTTTCCCAACACAGGTAACCGTTTCCCAGAAGTGGTAGCCATATCTCCACAGAAAAAAAGTCAAATAGCTCATTCAGCGTAGCTGAGGCTAAATTGAATCGAGCTCAGCAAGGTCAAAATTTATGGATATCATATTACAATTTTATAGATATCAATTTTCATGGTCGAAGTTTATTAATCTGCAGGGGTATCATATTCTTAAAAATCGAAACATAGGATCAGCTCGTGAGGAGTATCATATTACATTTCTAAGAAATAAATGTTCAAGGTTTCAGTTTATTAATCGGAAGGCTGTCATATTACAAATCAATGACTTGCAATTCTTAGAAATATATATATATATATATATATATATATATATATATATATATATATATATATATATATATAGTCAGTTTATGGTAACAGAATGACAGGTTGTCTATGCCAAAAAGTAAACTAAGGTCAAATGGTATATTACAATTCTTAGAAATCGAAAAACAGAGCGCTCGATCTGAAAGATGGCGGTAGGGAAAATTTCAAGGTCACCAAGCAATTCTTAGAATTTGGTTGACTTAAGGCCATGTGTGTGTTAATTCCTAGAAATCAATTTTCACCTGCAGGGATACCCCTGTATTGAAGTTAGTCAAGGTCAAATTGAAAAATAGAAGTTAGAGGGATAGCAGCATTAAGCTCAAAGAACTCATACATTAATTCTGGGTCACATTATACGAATTTATGTGTTGAAGTTAGTCAAGATCAAATCTAAAAATAGAAATGGGTAGGTCATCAGCAAGTCACAGGGAGGGGATTTGAAGTAGATGTGGAAATGGTTAAGGTATTTAAGCAGTAATGTGCAAATAAAATTGATTCAACATGGACCAAAGCTGTAGATGCACATATGGTCGTGGAACGTTTCCTTCAACATTGGACGACATCGGCATTTGATGCTGATCATGAGGCAGTATATGGTTTAGAACGCTTTTGTACGGAAGAAGTCTGTCATGCACTTGCAAAGAAATATGAAAATTATGTGAGAAGTATATAAAGGGTCGGTATTGGCTTGTTTAATACAAAAGTTAAGTGCGACACAACTAGAAGAGTTCACTCTCGATTTGAAGGAGTGGGAAGTTAGGGATGCCAGTAAAGATGAAGAAGGAGAAGTAGAGGAATACGAAGGATGTTAGTCAGTTACTAAATATATTTTCTCGATAAAAAAAAGATGAATAATTTAAAAAAATAGGGACTTTAGTTGTTTTGTTCTTTTTGCATATATTTAAGTTAAACAGACGTAGATTTGTAGTTGTGAATATGTTGTTTTTTCATATAAGTTAGAGACGTAGATTTGTAATAAGTTTTGAACAACGTCTCAAAGAAGGACCCCAGATCCTTATATGAAGCCTTAAGGAAACCTGAATGTATGGCTAGTAAACATTATAATGAGGCGATGAAGTACTACCATTCTCAACCGAATCAACTGACCAATACTAAAAGTTTGATGTTAAAGCCACTCACGACTATAACTGCCTACGCTCTGTTCTTAGAAATCCAAGTTTCGAATCAGTTCACGCAAATGTTGGATAGAGCATGATTTCTAATGTAAACTACTCAATTTCCATCTATGTCACTTTACAAATAACTGAGATAATTGAAGGTTTCCAAACTAACTAGAAAACAAGGTTTGATAGGAATTATTTCTAGGAAAGAAAAATTTTATGTAAGG
This sequence comes from Vesta saturnalis, assembly GCA_036346205.1. Lineage (NCBI taxonomy): Eukaryota > Metazoa > Arthropoda > Insecta > Coleoptera > Lampyridae > Vesta > Vesta saturnalis. The sequence goes on from JARFJB010001947.1 coordinate 508,164, forward strand.
ATGTTCAGGATCATTACAAAGTGTGCCTTTTTTATCTAAAAAACATCAAGGTTTCGTATTTTAATAAAAAAAATTCAATTTAGTACATTGGCGTGGAAATTAGGGATTAAAAGGTTGTACTGTCCCTTGCGTTCTTAAGCTAAACCAATCACTTTGTATCCCTATTTATTATACCAAAAACAATCAAAATACCTTTTTTCGTATTGGTGATATTTCAAAATCTTGTTTGATAATACCAATTTGTTGTTAACAATAGTATAAAGAAAAGTATATGGATTTATTGGAAAAGAACAAACTATGGCAGAGTTTAACAGCTATTGAAAAAAATTGCTTTATATATTACAATTAGAAAATATGGGCTTGTTGTACATATCTAATTATAGGTTAGAAAGGAAATTGGAAGAACAATGTAAAGATTTAAATTATAAAATTAAAATTAAATTGGATGTACTAAAACATACATCTAATAGACATAAAGAAAGAATTGGATTTTGTGTGTAGAATTATAATGTCTCTAAATAACATTTATAATAAATGTAGTTACCTATTTGTTTGTGTAAAAATAAAAGTGTTGTAAATCTAGTTTATTATTTATTTAAATGATCCCTACATTAATAAAAAAAATTTGATTTAGTACACTGACCTGGAAATTGGGGATTAAAAGGTTGTACTGCCCCTTGCAGTCTTAAACTAAAACCAATGCACTTTATATCCCTAGATCTTATACCAAGAACCATAAAAACAGTTAGTCTATTACTAAGAAATCAGTTGAAGCGTTTAGGGGTGTATCCTTTAGCAATAATACCTTTAAATTTACTGATTCGTATTATATCATCTACACAATAACGATTCCCATTGAATATTTTTATTCAAGATTTTATTGAGTTAGCAAAATAGTCTCTAGCATAAAGCGTTATAATAAAAAATACGTACTACAGTGGCTTTGCCTTGTGTTACAATCGATTTGCTTTTATATATATATATATATATATATATATATATATATATATATATATATACATGTATAAAGGTTAATTATGTTTTAAAATGAAAATTTAACTATTAAGCTTTTCACTTGTAAGTAAAAATTGCCATTCCCCATTCGGATTTTTCAAGGTGATAACGCGCTAGTTATAATATACAATGCTGCGCTTGTTAAGCACAAACGGAAAAGAAACTTACTTAAAGGTTGTTCATATTAAATAAATAAAAAACGATAGATAGGCTATTACTAATAAATAAAATTATCAATACCCAGGAAAAGTATTTAGACATTTAATAATATATATATATATATATATATATATATATATATATATATATATATATATATATATATATATATATATATATATATATATATATATATATATTATTAAATGTCTAAATACTTTATATCTATTTATGCACCTTAAGCTGTCGAAACACTGATTAATTTGTACCTGGATAACTTAAATTATGGCTAATTTGCAATGTAAATTTTTGGCAACTGAATTACCTGTAATTCTAAATCTGTAAGTAATATGAAACATTTATTTTATATGATAATTGCTCTAAAATATGAACATATTGCCCATAACTCTCATTTACTTACCAAATTAAAGCTTGAAGGTAGTTTTATATTTACATTAAAAAGATTACTTTTCAATACTGTTAATTTGAATTAAATTATTTTAGTGGTTTAAGAGAAATAACTTTATTTTATTGATTAAGAAAAATTTAATTTTATTATTAATAGTCTGAATGAAATTTGAAAAGTACTAAGTCTATGTAATACTGGTATTAACCTTGAACCTTTTTCTCGCCGAATGCGTTCTCTTTTAGGAGGTTGACCATCACTCTCCTCTAATTATCAAACCTAGGAATATTTTTACCGCAAGGGTTAAACAACTTAAAGAATAATGCGCAACACAGGCATGCTAATGATTCCTTTGCAGAACCAGGACCATCAGGTTTGAACAACTCACGGAAGCGTAAGTCAGACTAAAGCAGCGAACCAGTACAAAACAAAAGTACCAAAAGTGTTGAAATTGTTCACTGCACTGATTGTTCGATTCATGTTCCTCGATATGCTTATCAATGTGTGTCTACTCGTTGATACTGGGATTGAAGTGATTCGCAATGCTTTTAACCCTTATCCATACAACGTGTGTCCGTTGGACACACTGATATGAAATTCTAAAAATATCTAGATCCAATTGACTTTGGTTGCTCATATTTCTTGTATTCCTCAATGGTATGAATAGCTAAAAGTAGGCCCAAAAAAAATTTTTTTTTCAAAAACAAAACTTAGAAAAAATTGTTTTGTTAATTTGTTACACAACCGTACAACGTGTGTGCATCGCACACCTATGTATTTTCCGTTCAGTATAGTGTTTTGTTCTGTTCATTAGAGTTATCTACTTACCCCCTCCCCCGTTCCCTCACCCAGTTCACTGACAAAGTGCTTTAGTAGTACATACTTGTTCAGTTCTTGGTGACCCGGTGTTGGAGTGTTTTGTTTGACCTTCAAACTGCTTAGAAGTTCACTTGTGTATCTTTTTCACGACAAATTGCAACTGAAAGGAAGGTAAATAATGCTTTGTTTTATTTTGATATCTTCTTTCAGCGCGGTGATCTACATTACCACTTTCAATCGTAATAAGAATACGTATTCATGCATTTCAACAAAAAGACACCTCCGATGGTGAAGATTTCGAAGTAGAAGCTAACGATTGTTCCGATACTATATCGGAATCTGACCATGAGGAAATTGCTTCTGATGTCGATGATCTTCAAAGTTCTTCAGATATGGAGAAGGTGCCACAGAAAGATTCAAATGTCATGTTAGGTAAAGATCGAACGTAGTGGATGTCCAACCCTTCACCAGAAAGCAACACTCGCTCACATAATATTATTACAGGATCTCAGGCCAGTAAAGTTGTTTTGCCTCGAGGAAGAATTCTGGATGCTTTTTTTCTGTATATAGACAGCGATATTATAAATAATATAGTAAAATTTACGAATTTAGAAGCTCATCGGGTTCTCCAGTCTCTACAAAATAAAAAGAAGGATTGGAGACTGTAATAATGTTGAAATGTACGCTTTCATTGAATTACTATTGACAGCGGGTCATTTGAAACAACACAATACAAACTATGTGATACTTTGGAATCCAGTGTATGGCCGCCGATCTTTCGCGCAGCGATAGATTTACAAAGATTGAAGGCTCTTCTAAGGTTTAGCCGGTTTGATGTCAAGGAAAAAAGAAGTGAGAGACGGAAGAAAGATAACTTTGCTCCATTTAGGGACATATGGGAAAAAATAAATAACGGAAAAATATTATATCCCTGGAGTAAATCTTACTGTTGAACAGTTAGTGCCATTTCGTGGCCGAGTTTCTTTTCGTCAGTACTTGCCATCAAAACCCGAGTACGGGATGAAAATGTTTTGGATATGCGATTCTGATACTTTTCATCCGCTAAAAGGACTATCATATTTAGCTAAGGAATCTAGAGTCAGAGCTCAAGGACTGGCTGCGCATGTAGTAGAAACTCTAACGAAACCATGTTATTTCACAAACTGGAATGTAACACACCACAATTACTTCACAGATATCAACTTAGCTATGAACATGTTATCCAAAGGGTGACCACAGTTGGGACAGTCAGGAAGAACAAAAGATTTATTCCAGCTCAATTTTTATCAAATAAAAATAAATAATTTCGTTCGTTTTCATTTGGATTTACCAAAAAAATGCACTCCGGTATCTCACGTCCCTAAATTGAATAAAGCCGTTAGTCTTTTATCAACAATGCACCATACTGCATCAGTGTGTGAAGATAAAAATAATAAACCTGAATTATACATATATTATAATGAAAGGAAAGAAGGAGTCGATTAACTTGATCAACTATGCCACGAGTATATTTCCAAGCGGAAAAGTAATCGATGGCCTTTTGTTTACTTTTGCAACGCCCTTGACATATTTGGAATTGCGGCTTATGTTATATGGTCCAAAACATACCCAGATTGGAACAAAAAAGGGCATGACAAAAGAAGAGAGTTCCTAAAAACTTTATCAAAAAACATGGTGATGCCTCACACAGAAATACGCAAAAAATCAAAGGGCATGGCCAAAAATGTCGTAAAAGTCATAAATGCGTTTCAAGCTGCATTGGCTGGTCCATCCACGAGTAAAACAGAAAACCAAACATCTAATAAAAAAAAGCGATACCACATCTGTCCCACTAAGAAATCTAGAACACAAAAGCAAGTATGCTGTACGTACAAACAAAATGTATGTAATGAACACTTATATGTTTCTAGGGTTTGCTACCAAATGTAAATAATTCCTTTCATAGCTGTTGATTCAAATATTTTTCCATTTGCTCGAACAACAGTTTTGTTAGGTTTTTAAAGTATGTTACCTGCTCTTTAAAATCCCATTTATTACTTTATATTTAAAAATATATGAAAATAATGTTTATGAAGATTATAAATGCCTTAACTCATTCTATACATATTTTTTCATCCATAAAAAGTACGTAAACCCACCTTATTAAATAGTGTGTCCAGCGAACACACGTTGTACGGTTGTGTTACAAAAAGACCTTGTACGGACAAGGGTTCAACAACGCATTGTTTCGTATAGGCTATCACCATGCAATACCCATACGGATGTGCAGACGTTTATGGGTGATGTTAAAGTGAATGTTTTGAAACTAATACAAATTCAGTTGCAGAAACACTTCTCGTTGAAATGTAATGTTGAGTTGTTTGGGTTGTACTTTCTGAAGAAAAGAGAAAGTACTTAATTAAAGTCCTTTCAAACGAAATATGATGTATTGAGTGTCGGGATGGTGTTGGAAGGGTATTTTCAAAGAGTAGTGGATATATTGGATACTAAGTAAACAGAATTTAAGCTTAAAGATTCTGGTAAGTGTGAGTTATGAGTAGTAGGGTATTATATTATTATGCATTTCGTATATTTAGAGGTAAACATGTTGAAATTTTCTCCCACTACGGGTTCATCCTATATGAATGTCCCGCCTGAAATTTCACATAAACATGCCATAGTAAATGTGAAGAATAGTGATAATTGCTACTTTGCGTGGGCTATTGTATCAGCATTAGTGACACCGACAGGGTTACTACAACGGACGCCTTCTTACCCTGATTTCAGGACGTTATTCAACTGGAATGATGTAGAATTTCCTGTTAGGTTAACTAACATCTCAACGTTTGAGTTCAACAATAATATTTCCATCAATGTTTATGGACTGGAGGATGCGTATCGTGATGGTCAGCGTATTCCTGAAGTAGTAGGTGCTCTCTACTAAACCAGAGCTGAACAACCTATTCATGTTAATTAATTACTATTAGTCAGTAACCAAACGTATAATCATCATTATGCATGGATAACAAAATTTTCTCGTTTACTTAGCAACCAAATAAGCCGACGTAATGGAGCAAAATATTTTTGTGATTCATGTATTCATTACTTTACAACGCAGGAGCAATCATCTTGACACGTATCTCATGACTGTAATTTCGTATACACTAAATTACCTGGAGTAATGCAAAGAAAAGATAGAACCAGGAGATTCTATGCGGAAAATATACTTGCGTTTCAGAACCATCAAAAACAGATTTTTCTACCATTCGTAATATACGCAGATTTTGAAGCTCTATTAGTACCCGTAAAAACGGCTGAGCCCGATCCCGAAAAACCGTTCACGACAAAAACGTGTAAACATGAACCGTACTCATTCAGTTATTAAACGATGCTTGGTCCAAATTAGAACTTTATAGGGGCGTTAATGCCGAGGAGGTCTTTATTACACGACCAGAGAGTGATGTGAAACGGATATATAATGAACATTTGAAAACAGTTGTTCCAATGGTACCACTAACTGGTGAACAACTGCTGATACATGAACAAAGTCGTAATTGTTATATATATGCGACAAGCTTTTTACGGACGATCTTACAAATTCATTAGCGGTTGAGGCATTAGGGAAAAGAAGTACATCACTTTGCAATTCGTCCATAGTTGTAGGTTCATGTCGGCATCCTTAGATACTCTATCTCATAATTTATCAGATGATCAATGTAGAGAGACAAGGAAATATTTTGGTGATGATAATGACTTTAAATTACTTAGAAAGAAAGCTTATTTCCCCTACGCGTACTTAGACAATTTTAATAAATTAGACGATGTCACTGTACCTTCCTGTCAGAAATTCTACGATAAAACGCGTAATAAAGATATATTCGATGAAGGATACTGTCGCGTCGTACTGGTGTGGGATCACTCTAAGTGTAATACACTATCAATTACAAAAATTTACACCCGTTTTTTTTCATAATCTCAGTGGTTATGATGTTCACCTGTTCATCAAACAATAAGCTAGTGAAACTGAAGAAACTGCCATACTCCTTGTTAATGCTGAAAAATATATAACGTTCGGTAAGCATATTTATGTAAATGAATTCATAAACGGTCATGGTCTTAGGGAAGAGAAGTACATAAATTTGCGATTCGTAAGTAGGTTCATGGCTGCACCTTTAGATACTCTATCTGAGAATTTATCAGACGATCAATGTATAGAGGTAAGGAAATATTTTGGTAATGATTTTAATTTAGAAAGAAAGGTCATCTTCCCTATGCGTACGTAGACAGTTTGAAAACTTTAGGCGGCTATGTTTAGACATGTATGGATTAGAACCAGTGCAGTTTGTTACAATACTGGGTTTCTAGTTTTCTTGATAAAAGACGAATACGTGTCGTAGTTGATGGCTTTTTTCAAAAGAAGATAGCATTAACGCGGGCGTACCACAGGGATCCGCTATAGCGCCTACACTTTTTCTGCTGCACATAAATGACCTTATTTCTTCAACAACTAACCCCATCCATTGCTTTGTTGACGATAGCACTCTTCACTGTAGTTCATCTCAGTCTACTCATAGTCATAATCCACCTTCTATGTCAAATCAAGAAATTAAAGCTGAAATGGCAAATTCAATCAACAAAGACGTTCAACGTATTCTCGAATGGGGAAGCAATAATCTAGTTAAATTTAATGCTAACAAAACTCAGTGTTGCCTTATGTCCGCCAAAAAAGATCGATCATTTCCTGTTGTAAGTATGAATTGCTCAGTTCTTAAGATTTCGGACTCTATTATCTCTCATGGGTTGACCATCTTCTGCCAGCTACCAAAACAGCTGCTCGTAAAATAGACTTTTTGTACAGATCTAAGCAGTACTTTACCTCTCGATAACTCCTTCTGCTGTATAAGGCCCAAATTCGGCCTCATCTGAATATAATTTCACCTCTGGTTAGTGTCAATACGCTCTCGATATCGTTGATCGTATTCAAAAGAGAGCGATTAGGCTTATAAATGGCCTGTCCTTAACTTCTCACATACAGTCCCTTGAACATAGAAAGATGGTTTCAGTTCTTTCTTTGTATTATCGTTATTACAACGGCTATTGTGCTGCTGAATTATATTCTTTGATACCATCTCGGGCTATATTTGCGAGAAACCCTCGGTACGCTCATTCCCATCATCAGTATGCAGTACAAATCGTCACTTGTCGTACCAAACGGGCGCAATCCACATTTTTCTACACGGCTTCTAAACTCTGGAATGATCTCCCTAGTACCTGTTTTCCTCTCACTTATGATATGAGAAAATTTAAGGTTAAGCTGTTCATAGACATCTATTGGCAATTCATTATCCCTCTATCCATCCTCCTAAGTGTTCCTGAGTGCTTTAGCACGATAGGCCAAATTTAGCCTGTTCAGGTCCACAATCGTAAAAAAAAACCTGGATTGGCGTGGGATGCCATGTTGAAATATACTAGAGTTAGAATTATTGCTTCCCCATTCGAGAATACGTTGAATGTCTTTGTTGATTGAATTTGCCATTTCAGCTTTAATTTCTTGATTTGACATAGAAGGTGGATTATGACTATGAGTAGACTGAGATGAACTACAGTGAACAGTGCTATCGTCAACAAATCAATGGATATGTACCACTTTCTTGAGAAAGGTATTCGTGGTGAAGTTAACCGAAGAAGTATTGCTAACAACGAGTTTGTCGCAGTTGTGACCCTAATCGTCCTAAAGTCTTTTTACAGTATTTAGATGCCACGAATTTATACGGATGGAGTATGCGGCAATATCTCCCTCATGATGGGTGTATGTGGTTAACTGAAGAAGAAACTCAAAACTTTGATGTACAGAAGATGAATGATAATCCTGATATTGGGTATGTGCTAGACGTAGATATACACTATCCACACCACCTGCATGATGAACACAGTGATTATCCTTTTTGTTCCGAAATGATCTGCGCACCGCATTCCAAGGAGGAAAAATTAATTCCTAACTTATGTGCTAAGACCAAGTATGTTATACATTACCGACATTTAAAACAATGTATACAGCATGGGTTAATTATTACTCATATTCATAGAGTTTTACGTTTTCGTCAAACTCCTTGGCTACTGCCATATACTTTAATGCAACTCTTCAAGAATCAAGCCAAGAACACATTCGAAAAGAATTTCTTTAAATACATAAACAATGGTGTTTTGTAAAACAATGAAGAATGTCGACAAAAGAAGGGTAATAAAGTTATTAACATATTGGGAAAATAACGGACGTAGCTTGGGTCTAGCACGGTACATCGCAAAATTGTAATTTAAGAATTTTATTCAATTTACTGATAAATTATTTGCAGTGGAATTGTCCAAACAGGTCGTTACTTATGACAAACCCGTATATGTTGAATTTAGTATTTTAGATCTTTCCAAAATTATAATGTATCGATTTTTTACGATATCTTGCGCAGTCATTACGGTAATAATGCAACGCTGCTCTATACAGCCACAGATTCTTTAATTGTCGGGATAACAACTGATGATGTGTATGTGCATGTGCGGAATAATGTTGATGAATATGACACATCCAACTATCAAAACGGTCTGCATGATATTACAACGAATACATCTGTCGTCGGAAGGATGAAAAATGGGTACGCCGGGAAAGGTATTCAATATTTTTATAGAGCAGGATCAAAAGCTTATTGTCTAAAGCTTGATGATGGTCAAGTGATTAAGAAAGAGAAAGGTGTTAGGAAAATTGTTATTCAAAAAGTATTGGCGGAGGTAGAATACAATTCTATTGCGGAGGCGTCCGATAAAACAGTAATGTGTAAAATGTTCGTGTTTAGATCAACTTTGCATGATATATACAGAGAACGTCGATCCTTTGAACGGTCTACTAGTGGTTGCTCGGCAAATGAATTTGTATAATCCAGATAGTAACTAATAGTTTGGGTACTGATACTTGTTTTATAAATATATATATTATCTCCATAATGAAGCTATGAACATACAGAACCATACATGTTAATATGTATAATGACATAATATGTATAATATTATGTCATAATTCATTATCGAGGAAATATATGCAGAATTCACTCATATTGTGTGATACATAGAAGTAATAAAATATATATTTACAATTTTTATTAAAAACAGTTTATAAGTTTTATTGCATTACATAAGTATCGTACAGATGGTATACACTATACAGAGCGCAGTGACAATGATTTACAATGATAATAACAATATACACGGCGATCTCAACATGTAGTAAGCGACTTGTGTTCCATTAAAGATTGCGAGTTCTTTCGGTATAAAAACCTTTGAAATTTTAAAGCCTTGTACGTCGACTATGACGGGCATCGCATTACAGCTGTCTTACAGCTTTGGTTAACGCGTTATACATAACCAAGGGATTATGGAGTATAACACAGTATGCTGTCGTATTCGCGGGTATGTTGACTGCTGTTCCGAATTCTACACATATTCCGACTCATTACCAAGATAAATCGGTGGGTTGAAGCTGGCTTGCAAAATACTGCTTGTACCGGTAAATGTAAACGTGTAGATTACGATCAAGCAACGGCTACTGGGAATCAAAACGAACCGTCATATAAAAATCGTAAGGCTAAATGACCGCAACTGTATGTATTGAAGTTTGAACCTTGGTATAGTTATAGTCAATCGTGTTTCTGCTACCACATTTTTAAAATAGTGAATTAATTCTAATGGTGGTTTAATATGACCTATGCTATCAAATTATGTAATATGCCCCTTACGCTTGATGTAAGCCGTCCAGTGTGTTACCCTGTTATTTTGATCATCCAGACTCACGATACCACATTCATTCGTATGGATTCGTATAGGTAACTTATCTTGCATGTATATCCCTCTAAAGTAGGGTATTTTTAATTTCTCAACAAATTTTGGTAGCTCAACGTTGCTTGAGGCGTGACGTGGTAGCTTCAGTGAGAGTTTTTTGAATACGGTTGTAGATATAGGCCTAAACTTCGCTTACATGGTTTTACATATAAGGCTTTTCCTAACGTAGCTGCTTCCATTGCTTGATTGTGTTGTTTGGTTTCGTCTAACGTTTTTGATGCGGCGGCACCTCCACTAAACAACCTAAAGCTCCAAATGCTGCAAATAGGGGAATAAGAGGTATGAATCCCCCACGTTTCGATATTGGTAATATTCTTCTCTTGGGTGTCAAGATTTTTTTGTTTTAAAACGTTTAAGGCTTGTACCGTAGATTTTAACGGTGACCGAAGTTTACCATCAAAACGACGTCGCGCAAGAAGGACTGCTATGTTGGATGAAATTGATATGTTTCTGTGAGATCGGTTCCTACGTCGTGATTTGCTTCCCATTGTTCTTTTTTCTTTCATTACACACTTCGTCCAGTTTGTTAATACCTCTGTCACCGCGAGCTAATCGTTCTCGTAAATGGGTACCCGCACCACAATATCTGTAACCAGGTATGTGCAACTCCACGGGTAATTTATTTATTAAAGTGTTAATTAATCCAGAACCTTTTTTATAGCTATTACACCGAGAAGTATACTTTATGCCACGCTGACTGACAATTCACTACCAAACTATTAAATGTTTATGACACGCACAACACACTACAATGAGTGATATCCGTTTCATTCCACAAGATACTGAATTTCCTATAAAAAATTATGACATCACTTTTAACAATAATGACTACTCAAAACAGTGGTCTACTAAAAGGAGGTTGTAAACGAGGTATAATCGTCGGTCCATCAGGTTGTGGAAAAACAAACGTTATGATTATGTTATTAGAACATCCAAATGGTTTACGTTTTGAAGATGTTTATTTATACTGCAAATCTTCATATCAGCCCAAATACCCAAATATCGGGTATTTCGAATACAGTGATAACAGTGACGTTATGTCCCCTAGAGATTCACGTAAAAATTCAATGATTTTTGATTATGTAGCATGCCATAAACAGAATGAAATAAGGGATCATTTCTGTTTTGGCAGACGCCAAAGATGGTTTCTGTCCATGCCAAACGTATTCTTCTATTCCAAAACAGCAAATTTGCTAGTTCTGTTTCAACAAGATATCACCAATCTTAAGCACGTGTATGATGATCACGTTAATGTTGCAATATATGAAAGAAATCGTACAGAGTGTATTATATGTCTTTGTTAGAAATCCAGGAATTGTGAGAATTATCAAACCCTAACCATTTAACGAGAGGCATATTTCCTCGACGTCGTATTACACGTTCAACTAGTTGAATGCCAGAATGTTTAACACTTTGAAGTTCCGGCTCATAGAACGTCCTTGTATCTCTTCATCTCGACTATCACATAACGTGTAGGTAATTGGACTAGAACATTTCCCTGCTGTTATTCGAAAAACTTCATAACTCCAAGTAGGCGTGTATTCCTTAGAGAGTATGCTTCTGTATTTTGTTACGTGTTTATCGCGAATAACGTGTATTTTCGATAATTTCCTTTACTTTATCTAATGAATGAACTAATTAGTTAGATCTAAATATTAATATTTCCTTATTCGTTGGTGGAATGTTTTTAATTGCGTACCTCAAAAATTATTTTTCGCATCTTTACAGTTAAACTAATTTATTTAACGTACACATCTTTTTTTTATTCCTTTATAGATATAAGTTGCGCCATCTCTAAAATTTATGGTCATTTACTAGAGTTTGAAAAGAAATCTTGTTTTTAAAAGACAACTAGTAGATATCTGTAAATATTTATTTATCAAAATTTGGTTTTAACATTCTTATCTAGTTTGAATAATTTTAATAGTTTGGCAATATTGCTTTTGTTAGGGCGTTGTTCCTAATCTTTCTTTTCTTAACACGCCTTTTTCCGATGAGGAGATTGATCTTCAAGAAAAATTTTTCCTTCCGTTTATAAGATGTTTAAGCATCGTTTCTTTGGAAAATTTTTCATATAATGTAATGTTTTTGGTATAAAACTTTACTGACGCTTTACAAGCGGATCTATTGCAATTTTCAATCTTCATATCCTCGGTAAGTTAACACATGTTCGACAACCTTTAGTAAATCGTTTCTTTCATTTAGGTACTTTCGCAAGATTAATTAAATTAATAACATAAGTCTGTTGAAGCGAAATCATCGCTATCGGCTCTAAACATCTAAAAAGAGGTATGCTTGTATAAGGTAATTAGCAACGTATTTACTTGTATCACTTTCAGCGCCTTGATACCGGCGAAATAAACAGCTATTCCTTTATCTATAAGTAACTAGCAAATTGGAATCCACTACCGATCACCTTCGTACCTATTCCTACTGGAATTCTGGCTCTTAGCTACTGATTAGCTGTTTTGGTTCACAAAGTAACTACCACCTTCGAAACACGAAGGGCATTTACAGTTTGGTAATTCTTCATCAAAGGTCAGAATTCTTTATTATTCAATATACACAGGATTGTGTAATGAACAGTGTATTTCTAAAATCCGTACAACATACTTAGGTTACCTTCGTTTTTTACTTACTTGCAACAAAATTTATCATTTACAATCCCTGTAATAACATCTTTTGCTGGAGGCTAAAGTGGTTGAATTAATATAGAGTTTGATTTGTTCAATTTGTAATTAATTTCTACATACAAAAGAAAGAAAAAACCACACCTATTATTCACTGGGACGTTGACCTACTTTGTTTCACGGTAGCTGCGCGTTGAAGCTCCTGTTTTAAAATACATTATACAGGGTGGAACAGATATCGAGGTCAAATGAATTACAGTCATTGTTTGAAACCGTATATATATTTATAGTCAAATTTAGAATTTCTGTAGCTTTTCTGTATTTTGTCTTTGATAAATATTAATTATTTGTCATTACGGATAATTTTGTTCAGAGCAGGTTTTGCTGTAATAAAATTTCTGTACTATTGAATGTCTTGCTTCAATTCTATGCCTTGCACTGAACAGACTATCCAGATATTTCTATTTAATACCACTTCTTAATGTTTTAATATAATTCAAGAAACCGAAATCAAAATCATTGGGGATTTAAATTCTATTTTGTGAAACGTAGGCAAGCTGTTTCAAAATATTTAAGCACTACTATTTTCAGTGGATCTATTTTAGATCGCACTTTATGGGTTACTTTCGCCTTTCGGCTGCGATTTGTAAGTACTTACAACCGTCGGGAGCGGCACAATTAACGAAACTTTTTTTTGTGTTTAGGTTCGATTAACGAACTGAAATATATTTAGTTTTTATTCTTTGTGGGCATCTGCGACGGCTCACCACTTGCCATCGTCAGGGCTGAATTATAATTATGTTGTAAGTTAAGATTGTTATGAATACTTTGGGGAAAACTAGCATAGTATCATATTTGTTTACGTTCGATATTTATTCGACAAGTATTAATTTGAGTTTAAATTAAATTAAATAAACGATTACTGTGTGGTTGTTCGGGTAAAGTTTGTCTCTCTTTAAATTATTCCTTTTTTTGGAGCACTACCTGTTTCAGGTTTTACAGGGCCTGCCCTACTCTACTCCTCATTTTCCTTTTCTTTCCTTTTCTCCCTTTCCTGACTAAAACCTGTGGAGCCTATCCTTTAGTGGCTATCTAACCACGTCCACAACATCGTAGCTAACCTCCAAAACCCCACGCATCCAAGTGCTCTGCGGTCAAACGACCGTACGCAGGAGCTTAGTCGAGTGCACTTTCCAAAAAATGTTTACACGCAGGTTAGACATTTAGCATAAAATTGGCGACCAACGTTTCGGCCAGAGTTTTGGAGTACGTACACATTTTCAGCTACATTTTAATTTTTTTTTTTTCTTCTTCTCTTCTCATTCCTTGGGGTTATCTTAAATATTTTTCTTCTCTTTAGGTTATTGTATACACTTGGCGTGTTAGTGCCAACGTGGTTATAATATTTGATATAGTATTTTACTTTACTTCCTGAATTAATTTGATCTTTTATGTTACTAAGATGGCTGTTACACTTCGTTTTGATGTTAATCGTCTTACGAAGACAGAATTAATGTATGAATTACTATCTAGAGGTTTAGACTGTAACGTTAATGTCGAAGCTTTACGTACATCGGTGCGTAGCGCGAGAATACTCGACGCTAACAAATCTCTTACTATGACTGCACATCAGATTCCGTTCGCGGACGACGAAATTGCTTTAAACGCTGCGATTCGGGAATTAAATACCGGCATCGACTCTTCGATTGGTGACTGCACTTCGGCTGCTTTTCTTCGTCTGAGTACTTTAGTACTTCATGCTCAAAGACGATGCGAACTTATGATAGTGGATTCAGAAATGGAAATCGCTCAGAAAAATCAATTCCTAGTCGAATTACAAAATTTACGTTCTGACTTAGAGCAAAAAATGAAAAAGGGTAAACGTATTACATTCTCTGATACAGTTTCTTCACCAATAGCGGGACCTTCTGCAAATTCTACGGCTCATGGCGAACCTGACCCTATGGACGTAGAACCACCATTAATTTCTTCCGATGAGGACGTTGATGTGCCTCGGGGTACCTCAGCTTCTACTTTTACTCCTTCCTTAAGTCACTTCTCATTACCAAGTTAGGGTTATCGTTCTCTGGCGACAGTACTGTCTCTCTTTGATTTCTTAACGCGGGTAGAAGAATTAAGTGCTTCTCGTGGTTTATCCCATAAATTTTATTCTCTGTTATCCCGGAACTATTAAAGGAAACGCATTATTACTCTATCGTGCTCGTAAACACGCGTTATCTTCGTGGAAAGATGTAGTTGCGCTACTTAAGACTGAGTTTTTACCGTTAGACTACGATGAACGTTTATTGGACGAGATTAAGTCTCGAACGATGGGTCCTTCGGAAACCATAAGTATTTATGTCGCTGTCATGCAAAGTCTTTTCCAACGACTCTCAGTTCCAATACCTGACCAAAAACAGTTATATTATGTACGCCGTAATCTAACACCCTTCTATCAGAATGCATTAGCGTTAACTGAAGTCTCTACACTTTCACAGTTAATAACTTTAGGGAAAAAGATAGAACAAAACAAGTATTTTATGGAATCTTTTAAACCTCCTCCGTAAAGGAAATCGTCACAACTGTTAGAACCTAGTTTGGCTTACGTCGATTCACCTTCTGACTCCTTTAAACCTTCTCCTTCTTCTCAATCATCTTCGGGAAAACCGAATACTAAGGCGACTCCGCAAACTTCTAATGTTCTTGCACCTACTGTAACTTTACGCTGCTGGAATTGCTCTGGGAGTGGGCATACTTCACCACGTTGTCCACAACCCCAAAATAGGCATTGCTATGGCTGTGGTAAGCCTGGTTATACACGCACTACTTGCCCAGTATGCACTTCTAATCAGGGAAACTAATTTCTGAATCTTCTATCCGAGGAGAGGATTCTATCTTACCGTTAATCTCGGAAACAGCTTTTTGTGGAGTACCAGACTCTCGTCGCATTCTTCTTGACTATATTTTTGCGAGTGTCCGTAACGACGAACGACCTTACTTAAACGTCGATATCTTTGGTTATACTTTTCAGGGTCTTTTAGACTCTGGCGCTTCACGCACTATTATAGGAAATTTGGGTTGGCATATTTTACAGCGACTAGGTCTATCTTTATACGTGGGTTCGTTTACTGCCTGCACACTTGCGAATGGTAATACTTGTAATATTCTGGGTCAAATTACTCTACCGATCACTTTCGAATCTAAAACGATCATGCTGGATGTTCTCGTGGTGCCTGAAGTACGTCACAAACTAATTTTGGGTATCGACTTCTGGAAGGCGATTAACTGCGTCCCCGATCTTAGACATGGACAATGGACATTTGGTAATGATACTAGTTTAGCAACTATCTCTTCTGAACATTTGAGTTCTTTCTCTGATCTTCCTACATCTCAACTTTCTGCTCTAAAAACTTTACTGGATCACTCTTTTCAAAATTCCGACACTTTAGGATGTACTACTCTAGTCCAACATGAAATACGTACTAATTCCGAGCCAATCAAACAGCGCTATTACCCATTATCTCCTGCTTTACAACGAGTAGCTAACACTGAGTTAGATACGATGCTGCAATTAGGTGTCGTCGAACCATCAAATAGTCCTTGGTCAAGCCCGATTGTTTTGGTTAGAAAGAAAGATGACTCTTACCGGTTTTGCGTCGACTTTCGCAAAGTTAATGCGGTGACGGAAAAGGATGCTTATCCTTTGCCTTACATTATCTTCTATTCTGGACCGTTTACGTGATGCACGTTACCTTTCTAGCTTGGACATCGCTCTGCTTACTGGCAGATTCCTCTTTTGGACGAATCTAAACCTATGACTGCTTTTACCGTCCCTGGACGCGGACTTTTTCACTTTACTCGAATGCCTTTTGGCTTACACAATTCGCCTGCTACTTTTCAACGACTAATTGATAGAGTTTTGGGGGGAGACTTAGAACCTTACTGCTTCGCTTATCTTGACGATATCGTTTTGGCTACACCTACATTTGAAAAAATTTGGAAGTACTCGAAAAAATTTTTCAACGTCTATCTTCTGCAGGTCTCACTTTGAGACAAGACAAGTGTCATTTCTGCCGTCCTGAGTTAAAATACTTGGGATACGTCGTTAATAAGGATGGACTTCTAGTAGATCCCGAAAAAGTTTCTGCAGTTTGCTTAATACCTGTTCCTAAAAATGTTTCTGATGTTCGCCGCTTAGTCGGTATGGCGGGATGGTATCGTCGTTTCATACCTAACTTTTCTTCTGTCATTAAACCTCTAACTTCACTTACTCAAAAGAATGCTCCATTTGTTTGGACTTCTGAATGTGAAACCGCTTTTACTTCTTTAAAAGAATGTCTAGTGTCAGCTCCTATTCTTTCTTGTCCTGATTTCTCACAACCATTTGTCATTCAAACAGATGCCTCTGACTTTGGTATCGGTGCGGTACTCTGTCAACAATTTCCTACTGGCGAAAAGGTAGTCAGTTATATTAGTAGATCTTTGATTAAGGCTGAACGTCACTATTCCACTACGGAAAAGAGTGTCTGGCTGTTATCTGGGCTATTGAGAAACTTCGTCCCTACATTGAGGGTTCTCACTTTACCGTCGTTACTGACCACCATTCTTTGATATGGTTAAATAACTTACAGAATCCTACTGGACGGCTTTGTCGTTGGGCGATTCGCCTGCAGCAGCACGACTTTTCGATTATTCACCGTAAAGGTAAAGAACATCTAGTACCTGACGCTCTGTCGAGATCAGTTCCGAAAATAGACTGTATTAATACTTCTTCAACTTCTTTAGTCACTCTGCCTGTTCAGGATAAATGGTATTTAAAAACCATTTCTCGTATCTCTACGTTCCCTAGAAAATATCCTTCTTGGGTTGTACAGGACGGACTTCTTTATAAACGTTCCAAATTTTCTTCTTCAGATTCTTCTTCGGCCCATTGGAAAATAGTCGTTCCTAAAGAACAACGCAAACCTATTATTTCTGAAAACCACGATCTTCCAACTTCTGGTCACTTTGGAGTCACTAAAACTATTGCTAAAATTTCTATTCATTACTACTGGCCTGCACTTCGTGCAGATGTCATTCGCTATATTCGGCAATGTGCTGTCTGTTCTGCACATAAAGTTGAACAGTCTGCTCCACCGGGGTTTCTAGCACCAAGAGCCAAACCTACTAAGCCTTGACAAATTTTATGTTTGGATATCGTCGGTCCTCTTCCTAGGTCCTCTAAAGGACATGCTTTTGTGTTAGTTATAGCGGATTGCTTTACGAAATTTGCCTGTTTCTTTCCCTTACGCCATGCTACTGCTTCTGCTGTGTGTCAAGTCGTGGAAGACAATATTTTCTTCTATTTGGTACTCCACAGTACATTATTAGCGATAATGGTGTACAGTTTCGCAGTAAAGAATTTATGAAATTATGTTCTGATTATCGAACCACTATCCTTTTCAACGCTAAATGCCATCCTAGAGCGAATCCTGCGGAACGAATTAACCGAGTCCTAAAAACTTTAATCTCCTCCTATACCACTCAGAACCAACGTAAATGGGACGTAAATTTAAACAAAATTGGCTGTGCTATCCGCTCTGCAAAGCACGAAGTTATTGGCTGTTCTCCTTATTACGCTTTATTTGGACGCGAACATAACTTATTTGGCGACCTTTTAGGTCCAGCACCTTCTCCAGATTCTACTTTATTAGACCCAGATCGCGAAAAACTTTCCGACAATAAACTAGTTCGTCAGTTCGATTCTATTCACACTGATATCGATAAACGACTGGCTAAAGCTTATCAAAGTCAACATCTACGCTATAACCTACGACGTAGACCGGTTAAATTTAAACTCGGAGATAAGGTGTGGAAACGCAATTACGTGTTATCAGACGCGGCGCGGCATTTTAATGCGAAACTCGCTCCAAAGTTTACTGGTCCTTTTCTAATAACACGAGTGTTATCTTCCTGGACTTATGAACTCAAAAATTCTGTTGGTAAATCCCTCGGGGTTTATCACGTCAAAGATTTAAAGCCACATATACCGGCCGATGATTCTTCTGAGTCCGATTCCTCCGTGCACTTGGCGTCCTCCTGTCCTCTTCCTCGTCCTGATCGATCCCTTCGCTATCCTAAACGACGCAAAAGACACAAACCTCTTATGTAAACCCTTACTTCCTTTTCTTTTGCTATTGTGACGTTTTGGCTTTCCTTTTTGGCTCTCTCTTTTCGTAATGGGCGGTTGGTTGGGCGATACTGGCGGGCCACTTTTACGGAGACCTCTCCTTCGTCTTCCGTGACCTCTACATCCGGTCCCTTCTCTTTCCTGTCTGCATTTCTTCGGGGTCTTCCTACTAATTTCCTCAGGGGGATCTTCGGAGACTTGCCCTTTTCATTTCACTTTCCTATCTTCTGTCTTTGATCTACATCTACTCTACCTTCCTATTTCACTTTACTGGATGAATGCTTGTATGAATGGAGCTAAGAGGAACGGGATGGGTACGCCTTCCCCGTGCGAGCTTCGGTGACCACGGGATCCCGGGAATCAGAGTCAATGGGGAAAATTTTCGCCGCAAATGTGATTTCTTCTTTCTCTCTTAATAGCACCTATGCCATGTCATCTGTGCTAGTTCATGGTGGCATAGGGTTGAGTTGGGGTCTTTAAGGGGCTCCTTTTATTCACGTTTTCGGCAAGGGGGTCAAAATTTTGGGCTTTCTTTTCCTGTGGGTTGGGATGGGCGTTCTTCTGGGAATTTGGTTTTTAGGCTGCCGGCCCTTAAGTTCGGCTGAGGGTGGGGTACTTTTTCTGTGGGTTGGGTTTTCTTTCTTTCTTCCTCTTCTACTGTCCTTTAGGTTTCTTTAGGTTCCGTGTATACCACGCGTGAGTTGCTTTTGGAATGACTGATGCGAAGACAACCTACCTACCCAAATCACCTTATCCTTATCCGCTTTGCTTCCTTAACTTTAGTAATAGACCTTTCTTTTTGTTTTCTCCTAGTTTTTTTTTTTTTTGTTTGGAAGTATTATCGCTTCACGATATGCTCTCCTTTTAATTGTTTGTTTTTCTTTCTTTCCTAGTACCGGCTGAATGCTGAAGGACTCACGTGGGAGTTGGAGTCAGGTTGCTCTTTCGTGGCGTGGATGAGTTGTGCGTTTGGTAGCTGTCTGGTGGTATATGCGTCACGTTGTCCACTTGTAACTTTCTTCCTCTATCTTCGTATTCTTTTTGCTTTGGGTTGGGTTTTCTTTGTTTGCTTCGGGTTGGGAATGGCTTAGGGTTGTTTACTTCCTCGCAGGGGTTTGGTTTTTACTTATAGATATATATGTGGGGTTGGGCGAGAATATATGGGGTTGGGTCATTAGGGATTTTAGGGCTTCTTGTCCTGAGCGTAAGCTCAAACTTCTCTCTTCCTCCTACCTTTTTCTTTCCTACCGTACATCGTTATAAATCCTCTTCCGAGGTCTTAATTTTGCTGGGGGGGAATCTGTTACGTGTTTATCGCGAATAACGTGTATTTTCGATAATTTCCTTTACTTTATCTAATGAATGAACTAATTAGTTAGATCTAAATATTAATATTTCCTTATTCGCTGGTGGAATGTTTTTAATTGCGTACCTCAAAATTATTTTCGCATCTTACAGTTAAACTAATTTATTTAACGTACACATCTTTTTTATTCCTTTATAGATATAAGTTGCGCCATCTCTAAAATTTATGGTCATTTACTAGAGTTTGAAAAGAAATCTTGTTTTAAAAGACAACTAGTAGATATCTGTAAATATTTATTTATCAAAATTTGGTTTTAACATTCTTATCTAGTTTGAATAATTTTAATAGTTTGGCAATATTGCTTTTGTTAGGGCGTTGTTCCTAATCTTTCTTTTCTTAACACGCCATTTTCCGATGAGAAGGTTGATCTGCAAGAAAAATTTTTCCTTCCGTTTATAAGATGTTTAAGCATCGTTTCTTTGGAAAATTTTTCATATAATGTAATGTTTTTTTGGTATAAAACTTTACTGACGCTTTACAAGCGGATCTATTGCAATTTTCAATCTTCATATCCTCGAGTAAGTGTAACACATGTTCGACAACCTTTAGTAAATCGTTTCTTTCATTTAGGTACTTTCGCAAGATTAATTAAATTAATAACATAAGTCTGTTGAAGCGAAATCATCGCTATCGGCTCTAAACATCTAAAAAGAGGTTATAACAAATAAATTAAAAAAAGGTGTGTTGTTATATTAGAAAGGTAAGGTAAATTGCACCACGGTCTAGCTCAGTGAGGTACAAACTTATAAAACTTACTGAATATGAGAACTCGATCATCAGGTGTGAGGAAAGCAGAGATATTTTCATAGATATAATCAGTATTAACATTTGTTTATTTGGGCACCACTCAATTTCTAGGTTTAATCAATAAAATACTACAAAAATTGAGAAAGGTTGTATCTCAGAACATAATAGGTAATCTGAATAAGCACTAAACATCTGTAGTTATATGTATATTTAATAAATCAAAATGTCTGATTAATACCAGAATAAAATAACTAAACGATACTTCTTGTACTACCTTACAATCTCTTAAAATCACTAAATTAAATACAGTAGATAAACGTACAATCAATTGTATACTTAGAATTCAAAATGAAATCTATTCAAAATGTAGGTATTCAATAATAAAACGTATATTGACCAATGTCAACAAATTACAGTTGTGATAGGTTATGAACTCAAATGTTTCTATTTCAGAAGCAGGACTAACTGTTCCTTTTCTTAACCGTATCAAAATAACACCAACTGATTTGTTATTTACTTAACTGCACTAAAAAGATAAGTACTTACTTGTACAAAACAAATATTTTAATCTCGTCTTAAACGAACTGTAGCTTGAGAATTTTCATTTCCAATTCCAAGACAAATATACGATAATGTAAAGGTAATTTCCATTTGTAGTTAACGTACAAATAAACGAAACAGAAACGTATAACGAAAGCAGCTTCGAACGACGAAAGCTGTTTATAACGACGAACGCAGAATATGTCTAACAGCATATGTGATTGATGCAAAACAAAGGTATCTTCATTTATGTTCATAAAGATGACATTGCATTAACCGGCCATTTTAACAAAGTAACTGTACGTGACGTCATACCCAAGCCATACAATGATACGTAAATTTACCAAAATAAAAGCTTTTCTTGAAGATAAACGGTTTCCTTGTTCCTACCTTTGTTCCTGATTCTAATTCTGATTCTAGTTTCCCTATTAAATATAATATATATAGAAAATGTAATTAAACGCCTTTACATACCTTATAAAAGGGAAGCAAAACTTAAAAAAAGATAACGTGTTAAAGGAACGACATGATGTACGGAAATGCCTCAGCATGTGATTTAATTCACGTTGCGCATAGAACTAAAACTGAATGTCTAAAATATATACAGGGACGTACGTAATTATGTAGACTGAAAAGAAAATATTGCGATATAAAAATTTAATTATTGAACGGAAAGAGAAATGCTTAAAATACTAATGTAATGTAAATATACTTATCGATAATAATGCAAAGTTCTAAATTTAAATTAAGGTAACGTCAGACAAGAAATTGGCACGTTACAAGGTATGCTTGTATAGGGTAATTAGCAACGTATTTACTTGTATCACTTTCAGCGCCTTGATACCGGCGAAATAAACAGCTATTCCTTTACTCCTATAAGTAACTAGCAGATTGGAATCCACTACCGATCACCTTCGTACACATTCCTACTGGAATTCTGGCTCTTAGCTACTGATTGGTGTTTTGGTTTCACAAAGTAACTATCACCTGCGAAACACGAAGGGCACTTACACTTTGGTAATTCTACATCAAAGGTCAGAATTCTTTATTATTCAATATACACAGGACTTGTGTAATGAACAGGGTATTTCTAAAATCCGTACAACATACTATAACAAATAAATTAAATAGGTGTCGTTGTTATATTAAAGGTAAGGTAAATTGCACCACGGTCTAGCACAGTGAGGTACAAACTTATAAAACTTACTGAATATGAGAACTCGATCATCAGGTGTGAGGAAAGCAGAGATATTTTCATAGATATAATCAGTATTAGCATTTGTTTATTTGGGCACCACTCAATTTCTAGGTTTAATTAATAAAAGACAACAAAAATTGAGAAAGGTTGTATCTCAGAACATAATAGGTAATCTGAATAAGCACTAAACATCTGTAGTTATATGTATATTTAATAAATCAAAATGTCTGATTAATACCAGAATAAAATAACTAAACGATACTTCTTGTAATACCTTACAATCTCTTAAAATCACTAAATTAAACACAGTAGACAAACGTATACTTAGAATTCAAAATGTAATTTATTCAACATATAGGTATTCAATCATGAAACATATATTGACCAACGTCAACAAATTACAGTTGTGATAGGTTATGAACTCAAATGTTTTTATTTCAGGAGCAGGACTAACTGTTCCTTTTCTTAACCGTATCAAAATAACATTAACTGATTTGTTATTTACTTAACTGCACTAAAAGGATAAGTACTTACTTGTGCAAAACAAATATTTTAATCTCATCTTAAACGAACTGTAGCTTGAGAATTTTCATTTCCAATTCCAAGACTAATATACGATAATGTAAAGGTAATTTCCATTTGTAGTTAACGTACAAATAAACGAAACAGAAAAGTATAACGAAAGCAGCTTCGAACGACGAAAGCTGTTTATAACGACGAACGCAGAATATGTCTAACAGCATATGTGATTGATGCAAAACAAAGGTATCTTCATTTATGTTCATAAAGATGACATTGCATTAACCGGCCATTTTAACGAAGTAACTGTACGTGACGTCATACCCAAGCCATACAATGATACGTAAATTTACCAAAATAAAAGCTTTTCTTGAAGATAAACGGTATTCTTAGTCTTATTCTTGTTCCTGATTCCCTAGTCTAATTTCCCTATTAAATATAATATATAGAAAATGTAATTAAACGCCTGTACATACCTTATAAAAGGGAAGCAAAACTTAAAAAAAGATAACGTCTTAAAGGCACGACGTGATGTACGGAAATGCATTGAGTATGCTCAACTTACGTTGCGCAAAGAACTAAAATTGGATGTCTAAAATATATACAGGGACGTACGTAATTATGTAGACTGAAAAGAAAATATTGCGATATAAAAATTTAATTACTGAACGAAAAAAGAAATGCTTAATAACATTAATGTAATGTAAATATACTTATTAATAATAATGCAAAGTTCTAAATTTAAATTAAGGTAACGTCAGACAAGAAATTGGCACGTTACAATACTTAGGTTACCTTCGTTTTTTTTACTTACTTGCAACAAAATGTATCATTTACAATCCCTGTAATAACACTCTTTTGCTGGAGGCTAAAGGGGTTGATTAATATAGAGTTTGATTTGTTCAATTTGTAATTAATTTCTACATACAAAAAGAAAGAAAAAAACCACACCTATATTCACTGGGACGTTGACCTACTTTGTTTCACGGTAGCTGCGCGTTGAAGCTCCTGTTTTTAAAATACATTATACAGGGTGGAACAGATATCGAGGTCAAATGAATTACAGTCATTGTATGAAACCGTATATATATTTATAGTCAAATGTAGAATTTCTGTAGCTTTTCTGTATTTTGTCTTTGATTAATATTAATTATTTGTCATTACGGATAATTTTGTTCAGAGCAGGTTTTGCTGTAATAAAAATTTCTGTACTATTGAATGTCTTGCTTCAATTCTATGCCTTGCACTGAACAGACTATCCAGATATTTCTATTTAATACCACTTCTTAATGTTTTTAATATAACTTAAAGAAACCGAAATCAAAATCATTGGGGATTTAAATTCTATTTTGTGAAACGTAGGCAAGCTGTTTCAAAATATTTAAGCACTACTATTCAGGGTGGATCTATTTTAGATCGCACTGGATGTTACTTCGTCCTTTCGGCTGCGATTTGTAAGTATACAACCGTCGGGAGCGGCACAATTAACGAAACCTTTTTTTTTTGTGTTTATGGTTCAATTACTGAACTGAATATATTTAGTTTTTATTCTTTGTGGGCATCTGCGACGGCTCACCACTTGCCATCGTCAGGGCTGAATTATAATTATGTTGTAAGTTAAGATTGTTATGAATACTTTGGGGGAAAACTAGCATAGTATCATATTTGTTTACGTTCGATATTTATTCGACAAGTATTAATTTGAGTTTAAATTAAATTAAATAAACGATTACTGTGTGGTTGTTCGGGTAAAAGTTTGTCTCTCTTTTAAATTATTCCTTTTTTTTTTGGAGCACTACCTGTTTCAGGTTTTACAGGGCCTGCCCCTACTCTACTCCTCATTTTCCTTTTTCTTTCTTTTTCTCCCCTTTCCTGACTAAAACCTGTGGCGCCTATCCTTTAGTGGCTATCTAACCACGTCCACAACATCGTAGCTAACCTCCAAAACCCCACGCATACAAGTGCTCTGCGGTCAAACGACCGTACGCAGGAGCTTAGTCGAGTGCACTTTCCAAAAAATGTTTACATGCAGGTTAGACATGTAGCAATTTGTTAATACGTACATAATCCCCCACTTTAAATTTAGGCGTCTTACGGCCAATGACATTTTAAATGTTTCAAAACAGAGTTAGCGTTCTATTCCGTTACATCTATAGGTTTATATCAGGTGGTTCTATGCTTTCTTGAACTATAATCCGCAACAATTTGAGGTAATATGGTTAGCCATTTATAGGAACCTTGCATACTGAATGTTTTCCACATTATTATTGCTTTAAGAGTTCGATTTACACGTTCAACTATGCTGCTCTTCAAATTTGACTAACTGCTGTAATGATTAATATTAAATTTTTTCATTACTTTTTTAAATTTAGCACTATAAAACTCCGATTCCATGTCAGTTTGTATATGTGTAGGCGTCCTTTTCAAACCAGACAAAAGTTTGTTCATTACATCTGCTACTAGTTTTCCATTCTTGCGTTAGATGGGATAAGCCCAGGCATATTTAGAAAATGCATTTATTGCTACTAAAATGTATCGAAATCCTTTATTTACCCGAGCATAAGGTATCATTTCTACTAAATCAGCTTGAAACAGATCATTTAAACTTTCAAGTACCACACCGCAGAAAATTTCTTCTTTCTGGCTTGTGGAGTTCTTCAACAGCATCAGCTTTACTCATTTTATCACTTTGGATTATACTACGAACTCTACATGGAACATCGTGGCAGTTACAAGCTGTATAAGCTCTGGTATAGTGACTTTAATTGCGGCAGTCTTAGTTATGTGGTGACCAATTACATCCCTAGCAATCGCAAACATTTCATATTTTATATTAAGCTCGACACCTGGATGACTCCACTTGCAATACAATACACTGCGGTGCTCTCGTTACGGGAAAACGTATAGGTGTCAACTATACCAGTAGGAATACTAACTCTCTTTTTAATGGTTATTCCAAAGAAAGAAATGAAACTTTCATAATGAAGGTCACCAGAATGCTGAACAATATCGTTACCAAATTTATCTATTGTCATTTGATGATGAAGGTGTTCGCCAAGTTTATCTATCGACATCAGTGCTGCATATGTAGTAGTATCTATAGTAATGGTCGTTGTAATAATGAAATGAAATGAATATAGTAATAGGTTTATAACAAGAGATCCTACTTATATACTTTCGCTTTACGTAATTCGTCAAATATATATATATATATATATATATATATATATATATATATATATATATATTTCGTTGTGATTGCTAGTATTTCCTGCCGACATTGATCCCAATAACTCCCGCAACCAATCCACTAATTTATTCGGATCATTCCAAGGTACAAATTCAATCGCTTTATTATTATATTGTAATAGTTGCATTCCATTCCCTCTTTTGGGGACAGAAGTAGTGCGAGATATTGTGGCAGGAGGTGCAATAGCTAATCTAGTGGGTCGTTTTCTAGGTTGAAGTAATGGTTTAATGATCTCAATGTATTTCCTACTAATAGTGCCTTATATTTGGTCATCTGGGTTATAATTACGTCGCGCAGCATTTGTGCGGCGCAAAATATACTTATTTTATGTACAATGGACATCGTTACAAGCAGAAAGCAGGAGCACCAATGGGATCACCTTTATCTCCAGTCATTGCAAACCTATTCATGCAAGAGTTTGAATAGAAAGCACTACACTCAGCAGCACATAAACCGACGCTATGGTTGAGATACGTAGATGGTACATTTGTCATCCAGAGCCACGGACAGGAAAAACTCAGGGTATTTCTGGAACACCTCACCAACGTGCACACAAAATATCAAGTTGACAATGGAAATAGAACAAAATAATCAGTTTCCGTTTCTGGACGTGCTAGTTAAGAAGAATGAAAACGGACGCCTAGGCTACACGGTCTAAAGGAAACCTACGCACACGGACAGATACACCAACGCCAAATCGCGTCATCATCCAATTCAACTCAAATCTGTGATCAAGGCGACGATCAATCGATCGAAAAAATTAGCAGACACCAACAACATCAAAGAGGAGATGACAAAAATAAGAGAGGCTTTGATTAGAAATGGATTCCACCACCACGACGTACAAAGGCCTTTGAGGCTTTCAAATAGAGAAGACAAAGAACCAGCTGATCCTGCAATTGCACGGCATACGTACCATACATCAAAGGGACAACGAACAAGATTAGCCGTATTCTTAAAAATCATAAAATCGATACAACTTTCAGGGCCTATCGAAAAATTTATTCAATCTTAAGAAATCCTAAGGGCAAGGTCCTATACAACTAAAATCCACAACAGCTAAAACAGAATCAACAAAAGAAGTGAAAAAAGGGAGGCAAAGAGTGAAATAAGTGAGTGAAAGCAATAGGGTGCATAAGCAGCAGCATACACAACAGGAAGTTAGTTCAGTTCTAGTGATTCGTGTGTGTGTGTGTGTGTGTGTGTGTGTGATGTATATATATATATATATATATATATATATATATATATATATATATATATATATATATATATATATATATATATATAATATATAAACTGGTTTCAGTAGTGATCCGTTTAGGTATTAACAGCTATCTGTTCAGGGTACACAGCTAGCTGTTAGGCTAAACACCTATCTGTTTAGGGTAAACAGCTATATGTTCAGGGTAAATAGCCATCTGTTCAGCGTAAACAGGTACCTGTTCAGTAAACCCCCGTTTTGCTACAATGGATAACAAGGAGATGGTATTAAAGAAAAAAATTATTCAGGCTCGCAAAATAATACAGCAGAAGTACAACAGTCTCAAAACTGCTCGCATTGATAATGAAAGAATATTTGAAAGTACTTATAAAAGCCCCTAACAGAACCTCTAACTGAAATAGTAAATAAAATCGATCCTGATAAAAAAATTAAAACACCGAAAAAAGAGTCCATTGACATTAAACCGAAAAACTGCCTCTATTCATATTTCCAAGAAAGCACTCTACTACCCCCACTAGCTCACTAGTTCCAAGCTTCACTTCACAGTCAATAGGTGCTATTAGCCCACTAGCTCAGCTTCCGTTTTTTCAAAGAAAACCTCCACCAGGCCTTCGTACACCATCTTTCTTAGATACATCTGTCATAGGAGAGATTAATACTGAGGAGGAAGAAGAAGAAGAACCTCTTAGTATCGCAGATGGTTCCCGTAATGAGCCCATCTCGGAAGAATTTCTCTAGTAGTACAATGAGTTACCTCGTATACACGTTGAACGTCTTATGAGAGATCCTGAAGGTGCTATTGATTATACTTATGGAATCCACTATGATACCAAACCAGACAAATAGACAATCGGTAATACACCCGTTAAAATTACAGGAAAGGATATGATTATTAAAGGTGTCACTTATAAAGGAACTCTAGGGTTATATGATCTGCTTATTATGAATGAAACCGATGTAAAACTAGTAATTTAAAATATAGAAAGAATTATAAAAGTATTTTAGTAGCTACAAATGTTGCAAGGCGGGATTATGATGTAAGTGGGCTAACAGGCCGATTGAATATAAATATTGGATTGATATACATGAACTAATTCGTGGTCTGGAGGTATAGTGGGCGGAAAAATTGCCGGGAAACACAGGTGTCGTAAATGACATAATATCTATAGTAGAAAAACCAAACAGTCGTTTTTTAAACAGCATAAATAAGAATGTATGCATGTCAACATATCAGAACTAAAATGCCCCTTGATAAATTTGGACGTTCACATGCCCAGTATCAATTCAAGAAATTAACCCATTAATTTAAGCTGATTGATGATAATCAATTTGATATCGAAAATAAGAGACTCAAGCAATGTTGCAAATCCCATAGATCTTCAAGATGTCACCACTAAGCAATACTATTTATCGACACAGATGGCAGACCCCGAAGAAAATGGTGATGCTATAAGTAAAGGATACCTTGATTTTCGTCTAGAAGCAGTTCAGAAAGCTTTTAAAGGAAACCCTAACGCTTATCTA
Source organism: Vesta saturnalis (assembly GCA_036346205.1). Classification (NCBI taxonomy): domain Eukaryota; kingdom Metazoa; phylum Arthropoda; class Insecta; order Coleoptera; family Lampyridae; genus Vesta; species Vesta saturnalis. The sequence goes on from JARFJB010001947.1 coordinate 537,593, forward strand.
GTGTTGGAGCAAAAACTACATCAACTTAAAGAAATTGTGGATGAAGTAGCCCCATGTCGAAATTACAACTCGTCAACGAATTGCGCAAACCCGCACATATGCCAAACAAAATAAGGGCTACAAGTATATATTAGTGGTTATCGACTGTTTTTCGAAATACCTGTGGACTAAAGAATGAAAAACAAAAACGGGCATAGAAGTTACCAAAGCCATGCAGACAATCTTCAAAAAGGGTCGGAAACCTACCAATCTGCAGACAAATGCAAGAAAAGAATTCTACAATGAAAATTTTACTCAACTGATGCAGCGTTATGGAGTCAATCATTACTCCAACTACAGTACAAAGAAGGCAGCAATTGCGGAACGTGTTAACAGAACCATTAAGTCTGATCTATATAAGTCGTTTGGCCTACAAGGTAAATACCAATGGATTGATACAATTGATACCGTAACGATGGATTATAACAATCGTAGGCATAGCACTACAGGAATGAAGCCCAATATCCCTATATGTACCTGGTGGAAAACATGCTCCAAGAATAATAATTTATTGGTAACGTGGTGGGGATTGGATGAGGTATCATGGATCAATAAAGACGATATAGTTTTATAAGTAGACATTTAACTTTGTGAAATAAATTACTAGCCATAGGAATAGTTTGTAACTTTTAGATGAAATAAAAACGCACATAAAAAAAATTATTGTATTTTATTTTTAAATATTACACATAAACAACGTATTTTCTAAAATTTCATCATTTTATATAGTAAACCTAAAGTATTTCTATAATCATTTAAATTACTGGATGGCCATATTTCCGAATCTGGTCCACATGTCCATCCCAAGCAGGAATTTGTATTTGTTTTACCTTTATCGATGTTTTCTAATATCCAGTAGTAAATTTTGTTGTGCTCCTCGTTTTCCCACGGTTGAAACTTATGTGATGGTTTGTTCTAATAATATTTCAATCAAAATATAGAGGCACTTGTAATTAGCATATGCTGGTTTCTCAACACATTCACTTATAATAGAGAAACCTATTTCTAAGCTAGATTTAACATTTGTTGTTATTGAGTCATCAACTCATGATAAATTGTAAACATACATTTGAAGCGGTATGTCACCGAGTAAATTCATATCGTCTAAGATCCTATCTACTTCATTAGAAGTTAGTTGATTGTAACCTTAACAGCACACAATTACATAAAACTTTTAATGGTGTTGAGTTTATAGCACACCAGTCAAAAAACTCATCAGGAATAACAATGATTTGCAATATATTCAGTACAAATAAATTGCTTTCAGGGGTGGATTTTCCCATCAATGAACGATTCAGGTACTTTCTGTAGATTTCATCACTACTGCAGCGCAGTTCTTCCTGCGATTGGTTTCAAAGACTACCACTACTACTCATAATGAATTGTTTCCTGAAACAGAAGAGAAAATGCTACGCAAACTTATAGCCCCAAGGTTTAGTATCGGTGAAATAAAAAATTACTAATGGTTTATCATAGGAAGGATTAAGTATTACTTAATTCTGTTTTATAAACACATCATGTCGCTTTGACCTTATCAAATGTTGATATCGCCTTATTACGTCAACATCAAACAAAACATGTTTATAATCATTTATCGTGATCTGTTTGCCACTTGCTTGGGTAGAACCCTTTGATTCGTTTACAACTTTTTCATCAACCGTGTAAACACACATTTTGCACGAAGTCCTACAAATTCTAACATAATTTCGCCATGATTTTTACCTTTCATTTAGCCGTGAACTTATTTAATTGCTAATGGAAGTCCAAAGATATTGTTAGGAATATAATCAGATGTATCGAGTTTATCAATGTTTTCTTTAATGCATTCATATGTGTCTGGAACTGAAAAGGCATATATGAGACTATCTGTATGTGTGTATAAGAGCTTGGCATTATTGGGAAACTTAGGTAGCGTGTAGCCATAATGAAAATTGTAAAAAAGTTTTTGAAACGTCTAAAACACTGAGCCTGCATATATAGGTTTATTGAAATATACTTCTAGCTTATTCATTTGAATGATAAAGCATATCATTACAACTATGAAAATTTGGTTTTGATATGTAAGCACGAGCACCATAGCGACCATCCTATTTCGATACTAAACGTATATCCTTATATATACGTACAATTTCAACTATTTTCCCAAAAACACTATTAATGATTAATTTATAGAAATTTTTGTCAAATTCATTTTGAGATTGCTGGCGCATGGCGGTATTTAAATCCATATATTTTTTTAAACACTGGGACTGTTTAAGTCGTAATATACGGTGTATTTTTACCAACTTCAATCCATATTTTAAATATACTTTCAAATTTCTGTAATGAATTACGTAATTACGTTTTGGATACAATGTAAGCAATAATTTTTCCATTTTTGAATTTGAATCAGGTACGGGTGGAACCATATGTTCGGCTACCAGCGGTAGATCACTGTGACTCTCATTTAATTCTATGGGATAGTCTAAATCACCCTCGACTATATAGCCAGTTTCTGAATCATCAGGATGGTTTATTAAATCTAAAGTTTCAAAATTAGCTTCATCGAAAAAGAAAAATTGCCAAATGGTAAAAATTCTGATATGGCGGCTCCGTATAATTATCTACATCGTAGTATATTAAATACACACTTTCGGAAGTGGAATCAAATTTTTCTCTTATGTAATTATTGTTAGCTTTAGCATACCGATTTGAGCATTGAGCTACACCACCTCTAATTCCTCTTTCAATAAACATTAGCGTAGCAATGTCTGTAAATAGTTCTAAATTCACTTGCGTAATTTTAAGCATAACATCGAATGCCAAACCGGGAGCTGATTAATAGTGCAGGGGTCAAGTTTATAAATACTTAAACAGGTTTGTCGAAAGTTTTCGAAAATGTCAGCTAAAAGTAGAACGTCCGTTTTTAGATACAAATCCGAGTATTCCCCTAACGATTTAATATTAGATTTGTTCCAAACAATAACCGCATACGCAAAACTTGGATCACCGATTCCCTCATTAGTCAGACGACTGAAAAACGCTTCTTGGAGGGAGCCTGGCTCGCTAATTTATCCCCAAGTAACAATATACTCATAGGAAAACACACCTTTGCGAACTAGTAGAGAAAATTCTTTATCTTTGTTACAATTAGCGCGGATAATCATTTGTTACTATTTTCCAAATAGTTTGACAACTTTTCAATACTATCTGAAAGAGTCAATAAATCTAAATCTAAATTTACTGCCTTCTATTACTTTCTTTATTTATAGGCAAAAATGAAATTGAACCGGGAACAGTAGCCAATTCCTTAATTATAAAATGATAATCGTAACCTGATAAATTATGACATACAATCGTTAGAATGTGGGAGTCTATACAGTTTAGGTTACAATTCTCATGTGATGCCCACCGAAATGCTCCAGTAAATGTGACAAATCATTGCGCTGTCAAATTTCTCAACCGGAGTGAGGCTTAAAGTATCCATAGGAATGATTTTATTTATTATTTCAGTAATCCAATGTGCAATACTTTGAAGATCTTTAACAAACCATTGAATGCAATCATTTCCTCTATAATGTCTAAATTGAGATAAATAATCATTACAAACGGCACCTTTTCTTGGAATGCAAAACATTTCTGCTTCGGTAGGTAGCTTGACAGAGCATCAATTAAGTTGATGACAGTGAGTAACATGTTTTTGTAGAAGATGATCTGAAGAAATGTGATTCAACCATCGATAAAAAATATATTTCTTGTGCTCCCCATTCGATAGTTGTTTAGAAAAAAGAGCTGACATTTTTAATCCACGTGAAAAACAGTAGTATTTCTTATTAATATCATCGCCCGCTTGATTATTAGCAGAAAGTACTAAAAGATTTATAGGTTCCCTAACACTATTTTGTTTTTCACTTAATAGAAATGGTAATATACTTTTGCCTCGAATGCAAAACAAATTAATGGAGAGGCCGTTTAATTTTTCTAATTTTTTTGCATCATCTGGTTTAATGGGGAAGTGAATTGAAACATAATTTAAAATATCTATTTTGAACCCTTTCCGTATAACCTCGCGCGGGGTATATTGCTCAAACAGCCCACAGGAAGCAATACTCGTTACTATTAGCATTCACTGCCACATGTTTTATTACTATGTAGTAGGGAACTAACGTCAGTTAAAAGACCCCTCTAAATGGAACATAGCTATTAATATTCACCTTTAAATGTAACACTTCATGAAATGCCCAATCGCAATCCCTTTCCGAAAAACACCTCTAATTTTTTTTTGTAGTTTATAATAAACATTTTTATTATACCACACACGTAAAATGGTCGCAATGTAGATGACGTAATTTTTTATGGCTAAAGTCTTCAACTTGATAACTTTACTTTTAGGGTGCATACAATTGCAGGCTAAAAGGACATTTACCTTTAGCATCGATTGCCTTAGCATTAATTTAACTTTTCGTGCAAAACTATTGTGTGCATTTTGTAAAACGATAAGAGCGTCCTTGATGTTTGCTATATTGACTGTTATTCCTGTAAGTAATCTACCATTAAGGTATGAATCTAGAGAGTACCCACCCAATTTGCGCGTACGTTTTTTAGTGACAATTCCACTACCTCTTTTCTCCTAAGCGTTCTTTAACCTTTTAACTTTCACAAGATAACACTTTAACAATGATAAATTGCTTTCGTGCTTAAGTAAATTCTCATTTGCCTCCAAATAAATTTTATTTTGAATATCTTGCAACAGCTTAATACTAGTGCTACTTTACAAATTCATTTTTTATTGTCAACAATGGAATAATACGCTTTGGTAACTTCGCAATATCTCTACTATTTGGTATAACCGCACTCATAGTTACCTTCAAAACTGTATCCAACAATGTGAAAATATGAAGCGCGCACACACACTGTCGATTATGCAGTAATGGACTTGTAGCAGATAATTATTATAACTATAGAAGTACTTCAGGTTTACAATTAAAATTCTTGTTATGAGTGCAATATGCTAACTGGTCTAAAACTGCTCTTTATCTGCTTATATAGTCAAGTAAACCCGCATCCAAGGTCAAACTGGTTATAACTTGTTGCAAGAGCCTCAGACATATGCATACATTGCACTTTCCTTACTGGATATTGCTGATATCACGTCTGCTACTCATGATTGTGGAATATTTTTCACTTGCTTTATATTACGTTGCAAGAGCCTCAGACAGACGCATACATTGCACTTTCGCTCCTGATAATGTCTACTGCTAATATCACGTCTGCTACTCATGATTGTGGAATACTTTTCGCACGCTTTAGATTACGCTGCAATAGTGCCAGACAAATGAATACATTGCACTTTGTAGCGTTTACTGACATCAATACTTTTCTCATTTCTTATGCTGCGTCACCCTTGCCCACAGAGACCAGTTTCGCCCATAGTAGTTACTTCCACTTTTGCCCAATTCAGGTAATGTTAAGATTTATATATATATATATATATATATATATATATATATATATATATATATATATATATATATATCCTAAAACACTTGTGATGACCTAAAAATTAAGGCGTTTCCAGGAAAATTTATTATTTTCATAAATAAATGTGTTCATCAGGTACATGCTGTATATAAACTTGTTCATCTTTATACTCACTCAAATTTGAATGAGACCATAAAAAACATGTTTATATGTTATGATCTTAATGAAGACTTGCGCTGCATTAACATTGAACTGCCGATACAAAATGGACTAATCTTCTTGCATGAGCTGCGTTTAAAAACAAAGGATATTCTGTGACGAGAAATCTAAGTGGCTAATTAATCGTTTTGGCTTTCTAAATCAAACAAATTTGTACAAAAGAATGTGGGTCGATAAAGTAGACGATGTGATTGATTAGAAAATAAGGTTTCTATTAGAGCCAGAATACGTAAAGGCAGGCTCCTATTTCTCGAAATAACCTATAATTATCTATTTATCAAACAAAATTAATCTAAGAAGGATTAATGTTGGTGAGGTCACGTGGTCTAAAAGTGGAGCAGTGCTGATAGGTAAGGTGTAGAAATCTTCTCCTTGGTTCGTATCTGTTATATATATATATATATATATATATATATATATATATATATATATATATATATCACAATAAAGATTCACTTAGTGTTATCCAAATGAAGGGTTCAGTGTAAGATCATTTTCTTATAATTGGTCCAGTTGCAATGTATATAAATTTTTTCATCTATATACGCACTCAAATTTGAATTAGACCATAAAGAAATGTTTATTTATTTTGATACTAATGAAGCCGTGTACGACATTAGCGTTAAATTGCCGCTACAAGATAGACTATCTTCTTACTCTAAATTTTTGTTATTCGTCGTATTGAGTATTCTACGTTACTATCAATAGTTTTGGCTTTCTAAACCAAACGGATTTGTATAAAAAGAAGTAGGATGATGAAGTGGGCGATGTGAATCAATAGAGAATAAGGTCTCTATTAGAGTCGGAATACACAATAGGCATGTTTCGGTTTCTCGTGATTACCTATAATTGATAGAATTCATCAAAAACCTTAGAAAGGGCCAATGTTGGTGAGGTAACGTGATATAAACGTGGGGCTGTGGTGGGAGGTAAGCTGTGGAAATGTTATCCCAGGTTTGGTTTTCTTAAAGATTTCACATTATAATCCTTTTGTTATTATCGGAAAATGCACCTCTTCAGGAAACTAAATCGTGTGACGGCACTATTTTTGTAATTGGAAAGTACCTTAGGAGCACTACTAATTATATTCTTCAAACTTTGTTGAAGGTTTTAACGTAATATTTTTTTGCCGGCCTGATCCGATTTCCATCATTTACCCTCTGCTCTGATCCATTTTCATCTGTAGTTTCGTACTACTTCGTATTTCTATAGCTGGGGCTTTGTCCGGACTTCTTTTTCTGCAGTTGAGTTCTACCCTGGCTCCCATTTCCAACAAATCGGGCCCTATCCTGGCCCCGATTTGATTTTAGGCCGTCTACCTCTACTTGACAACCTCTTAAGTTTGCAAATATCAATTCGCTGTCTTTCTCTCGTTCTCTCTCTAGGTAGCTAATTAATAGGTTTGGCTTTCTAAACCAAACGGATTTGTATATAAGAAAGCGCTTTAATTTGTGTTAATAAAGTGAACGATGTAATAGATTAGAGAGTAAGGTCTCTATTAGTACCAGAATACACGATAGGCAGGTTCCGGTTTCTCGAGATTACCTGTAGAATTTATCAAAATAGAGAGAGTCGTTACGTATTTACAGTATTATTTACAATAATATGATTTTAAGACTAGAAAATTCACTTGTTCAGGGAACTAGATCATGTGAAAACACTAATTTTGTAATTGGAAAGTTGGTACTTTGCCCGGGTTTTCTTTTTCGGGAGTTGAGATCTATCTGAGCTCCCATTTTCTCTCTCTCTCTCTCTCTCTCTCTCTCTTTGGTTCAGAAGTAAAAGTAGCGCCGTCATGTTGTATAATTAGGTTAGCACATAGTTTTCAACGCCCATTGTAGAATAATTTAAAAGGTGATTGCGCAGTAATGCCATCTTAAGGTATAGTTAGAGTTTAGTACAAAGTTTTCAACGCATTCTAGTGGTATAATTAAAAAAAACTTCTAGTATAAGTATATGTAAAGTCTAGATAAAAGATAAAAAGATAAAAAAGACGGTTGAAATTCTGTATATGTTAAGCAATACAACAGACGAACGTACAAGAATATTTATTTATAAATCACTGGTGTAGTTGATGCTTCGGAATGGGGTACAAGTTTGGGGTTGTGCAGAGCACATCCATGTTAATAAACTGGAAAACCTGCAATACAAAAAAGTTATATAAAAAAACTACGGCAAGCAAGAAAGAATTACTTGAAAAGTTTGGAACATTCACTCCAACAGAGTTTTATAAATACTTTAACCTTGTGGAATATTTTGCGAAAGATGATTATAAAATCGTAACAGAACATGCTTACAACACACGCAAAATGAGATTCTACGTACCATATTAACTTAGTCGTGTTGCTTGTGAGTACATTGTGGTCAATTGATTGTTTTATTAGTGTGTTTGTAATTGGGATAGGTTCATCTTCTTCTAGGACCATTTCATTGTTTTATCGATATTGACTATTTGTGCGATTTTATACGTTAACAATACTCCTTTAACTTTACATCCAGTCACGTCACATTCTTTAGAAATGGACCATGATTTGTAGGCGTAATTTTTTAATCCGCCTGATGCAAATTCTTTAATATAGCTTCCAACACTAAGACCTTTTTCATTACTTTATCGAAATTGATTGATACAAATTGATTATTTTTGCGATTGTATACGTTAACGATATTCCTTTAACTTTACATACAGTCACGTCACATTCTTTTCAATTGGACCATGCTTTGTAGGCGTAATTTTTTGGTCCGCCTGATTCAAATTCTTTGATGTAGCTTCCAACACCTTCATCTTCCAATTCACCAATGAATTCACCTAAAAATTGACCTAATGGCACATCATACTACTCCGGAACTGATATGTAAATGATCGAGTCCGTATCATAATAGATAAAACCCTATATTCCAACCTTTCCAAATATTTGTATAACTTCAGCCGTGCTTGGGACGTGGTATAAGCGGCAAGCACACCATTTACAGACGATAGAGGGCTGTACGCTTCTTCTTTAAATTCCCAGTTAACAAGTAATGTGTCTTCATTAATTGGTATAACAGAATTAATATCAGTGGAAGGATTAGTCATCATGCTATAGAATTCACCAAGCTCTCTGACCATACTAGTTGTATTTTAGTTCTCACGGTGTCCAAGCTTACCTCAAAACCTTATATAATTTTTATTATCATCTTTTGAGCTCAAGCTCGCAATCAATGTATAGAAAACTCTCAGCGACGGTTCATCTTGTAGATAAAGCAAGAAAAAAATCATTCAGATAATCTATATAATTCACGGAAGTGTACATTTGTTTGCAAACCGTATGAGAGAGAAATGCTAATTACATAATCTTTTATATATGTACACACACCTGCAAATTAATGAAAATTATCTCATTGTGCTTTAAAATTTTTTTTTGCATAGTAAAAGTCCTTGAAACTGTAATAAAATTGCTGTATCTAGACGTGAGGAAGTTTCTCCGGTAAACGTCATGTATGAAAATTTTGATTTGCTGAGTACCACCCGGAACATTCTTGATGAGTAATGCCAAGTGTTTAAAATTGATAGTACTTTACATAAAAAACTGCATTAAGGGAATCTATAATGATCTTCAGCCAGCATGAGACAGCAACATGAAGACTTGTAAATGTCATCAGCTACTTAGAATTTTTGTCTTAAGAATATTTATTACCTAACATTATATTTTGTTGTAAGATGCAAAATCTCGCTTTGTATGAAAAATAATGCCAAGTAAAGACTGAACGTATTAAAGTCAACGACATGCTGTCAGCTACTTAACCAGAATTATTGTCTTTAAAAATCATTATTAATTTTATTAAATACATAAATAAAAAGTTTACCTGACGTAAATTCCAAGTATAATGAGATTACTATCAAATTTAATAGTAATTTCATTAAACTTAAAATTTACATCAGTTCTAGATACATAAAGACAAAATTTACATCGATTGGGGCTTGAACCTTGATGGCGCAGTTGGTTAGCGCGGTACTCTAGCAAAGTACAGGTCGTAGGTTCAAATCCTACCCGAGGTAAACTTTTTATTTATGTATTTAATAAATTTAATAATAATTTTTAATTATTGTCTATTCATTAATATTTAGGACTACCAAATTTACTATTTGTAATGGACCAGAGCATTTATTGCGATAAATTGAAATCGTTGTTAACATTTTAAACGCATTACGACATGCGATTCGTGTATTTGAATGAAAAACGCTTCTTTGGTATTTTATTACTTATAAATTCTGAAGATAAAATTTATGCATGTTTCCTTTTGCACTTGAAACTCTTTATTTCACACCTTCATTACTCTATATGACTATTTTTAGGAAAAAATCATAAACCTAGATGAATTTACGCCTTTGAAGTTAAGATCTAATTATGATAGTTTTCTGTACATTGAAGGGCAGATTATGCAACTTTATCAATAATTTTTCAATGACCTTTACTAACGTTTTAATTTGAAAAATACTTAAATATATTGTAAGTACCCTTAACATAACATAAAATTTTAGTATAAAGGATTATAATGCTCATAAGTTTCGTGAAATAATATGCAAATTTTGTTTCTGTACAGCAAGTATTTCACTACCTCAACCGACCCAATTGAATCTGAATACCCCAATTTATATGATTTTCCAACCTTTTAATGTGATCTTTTAAAAATCGAAATATGTCATTCATTCAGACTCGTAAATGATGGTTAAATCCGAATATTTAGCTTTTTGTGGATGTAGCTGTCTGAAATTCATGAATTAAGTAGTAGTATAACAATTTCTAAATAAGATTTTACTGTAAAATCACTCTGAATTATACTTTGCTTAACGGAAATACATTTGAAAGCATTTAAATACATTTTTAGTGAATTAAACCCTTAACATGAAATAAAATATTAGTATAAAGGATTATAATTCCCATAAGTTTGTGCAATAATAATGTTTAAGCACAGCGAATGTTTAACACCCAAAACAGCTCAATTGAACCTGAATACCCCAATTTATAAGATTTTCCGAACTTGTACAATACAAAATCATGGGTGGGTTCAAGAAAATCCTCATGCGATAGGTGCAAATTCAATATGCGGTTTGAAATACTATGGTAGGAGACTACCAGCTACCTGCGTTGTTAAATGGACCAACCAATGTCCTCTCCTAGCTTTTAGAAGATGTCCTCCTCAGAGGTAGGAAATGCATGATGCAGCACCCCCCATCATGCAGCTATTGCAGTACTGCAACACTTAGTATAATAATAATAATATTAATAATAATAATATATTTATTTGCAAAGGTACATAAGTAATTACACTCGTCCGTAAAACAAACATATTCAAACATATTACAATACATATAATAAGTTAAAAAACAAACAAACATAAACAATAAAATTACGAACGAACTAACATTCAATTGACTTAGAATTGATGGAAAACTTATCAAATGAATAAAATGCATTGATTACGGAAAATTCTTGATTTTATTTTAAATGCCGCCAACGGCAATTCTCTTACACCAAGTGGTAATAAATTAAAAAATGCTTGAGACTGATACCACACATTATTCTGAGATTTCTTCAGCCTGCAATATTTAACTCCAGATTATCTTTGTGCCTTGTTATCATGCTGATGGATATCAGATTGATGAACAGCCAGAGAGATTCCGTTTAACAAAACAGAAGCTTGAGGATATAGAGGCATGGAAAAGTTAAGATCTTTAAACCAATAAAAGAGATGCGACAGTCAGCCCTATATTCAAGACCAACAATGATTCTGATTGCCTTGCGCTGCAATCGAAAAACATTTCGGCACTTGCACTATGAAAACCAATACTGCATAAAGTAGAGTACTTTGTATTAGCGCAAAGTAGGCTGTTAATTATTTCAAGGGACGTATTGCTATGTAAGCTTCTTAGTAAAATAAATATTTTTATTTATTTACTAACTTAACATGATAATCAAAATTTAAACGCCAGTACCACAACCCAAGAATAGTACTTTGGAGGAAGAATCTGTACCAGCTTTTTTTAATGATAGAGGCATAACTATCGTTTTTGAATCATTGAGCATTAGTGCTTTTACATTTTCGGAAACCATATTGATGTTTGAAAAAAAGATCATTACTTTCAAAATACTCGGAAATTTGTAAATACAAAACTTTTTCAATTAGTTTACTGAATACTGGCAAAATAGATATCGGACGAAAATTATTGACATTATTTCTGTCTTCACCTTTTTTAAAAAGTGGTAAGACTAATTCCACCTTGAGACTATCTGGAAAAATTCCAGATTTAATAATAATATTAACTAGTGTGGTTAGCGGTTTGATAAATAAACTCACACTACGTTTGATCAATTTTATATTAAGACCAAATATATCTCTATAATTATTGCATTTCAAACTTTTTACGGCCTCTCGAACTTGAATTTGAGATACACCTTTAAATTGAAAACCAAGCTCATTAAAAATGCTGACGTTACTAGTTAGGCTGGTCATTATTACCAGTAGATGAGCTCGCTGAGTTGTTCTTTGCGATGCCTGTAAAAGAAGTGTTAAAGTCATTGATAAATTGAAACCGAATTCACGTTCACACTTCTATGTGAGTTAATTATGGACCACATAGCTTTAATAGAATTACCAGATGACTTAATAAAATTGTCATTAGCTTTAGTTTTACCAAGCTTGATCTCCTTCTTTACTCAATAGCCAATTGTTTTTTAAAATCTAATAAGTTCTGATAACGAAACTTATTTAAAAATCATTAACCATTTGAAGGTTTTCCTCAATTTACGTAAGTTATGTAAACCATTTTAAGAAGGTGATAATTAATGTTTTCATTTGAACAGTAGGAAAACAGTCAGTATAAATCTGACAAACTATATTAACAAAATTAGTGAAATGAGTATTACAATCTACACTATTATCTGAAAACATATAATCCCAATCATAATTTGCGAATTTAGCAAAAAACTTATTCAAACCCGACATTGTTAACGGACGAACTACTTTAGTTACGCAAGAATCCATTTTGGGCCCCCTGAGGTTATGTAATGTTAACTTAGACCTAAGTGGCCGGATAAACCTAAATTAACAGAATTTATGGTGTAATCGTTTATGGAAAAATTAATAAAAATATTATCCAAACAGTTTTCATGCCCTGTTGGAGTGAAAACCGTTTGAATATAACCATTAGCATTTAAAAGATCACACAAAATCTGCGATTGTGTGTCAATACCAAAACGAACATTAAAATCCCCCACCAAAATAACATTATACTGCACTAATCTATCAAGCAACATTTCCATTTGACTATAGAAGGTATTAAAATTGCCCAAAGGTGATCTATAAATACATACAATAATTACGTTGATGTTTATTTGTATACAACAAATCTCACAATGAAGTTCAATAGATAAGTCATTAATGCACTTTAATGGTTTAGCTGAGATTTCTAATTTAAGAAAAATTAAGACACCTCCATGGACAGAAGTAGACCTACAGTAATAGGATTTTACATTCAATTCACCAAGCTTAAGCAAATTAACAATATCTGGGTCAGTAAACCAATGTTCACTAATACAAACGATGTCCAGATTCTCATCCTGTAGAAATGCATCAAGTTCATTCATTTTATTCCTCAGACTTTGGATATTAATATAAAAAACCAAAAGGTCATTGCTAATATGAGATATAGAATTTACTTTGGTTTTTGTAGACTTCCTAGACGTTAGTACTAGTAGTAGTAGTAGTTACTAGTGTTTTGTGCGCGGGAAAAAAACCGATTTACACAACATAATCTTTCCCAGATTCGAATATTAAACTGACACTCTAAAAGATGAATAATAAGTGGGATGTTTAGATTGAAGTTTTTCACAGTCAATATCCGGAAACATCGGTTTGAGATATGTCAGAAGCATATCTACAGAAGTATTTGGGTCTAACTTATAGACATGCAAATGTGCTCTACGTATTACTGCTTTTATATTACAAGAAGAATCCATATCATTATTACCAGTTATACGGGCAATTGATTTACGTTTATTGCTAGATGCAGATGTGTCACTCCTTTTTTCTGACTGTTGAACAATGCTAGAATGAGTAGCAGTAGTCGCAGGTTCGTCATTAATGTCGATATTATGAATAATTGAGAACAATTTGGTAGCATTATTAGATGGGCCACATTCAATTAAATTAAGTGTATTATTCTGTTTACTTACATGTTTGTTTATTTTATTTGATGATAACTTAAGAGGTCAGATCATGCGAAATTCCACGTTTATTAGAACAATTCAATGTTTGTATTTTATTTGAAAGAATAATTTGATTTTGCAGAGAATTAATAGCAATTTCTTGATTTAGAATTACTTTGTCTTTTTCCAAAATTAAATTCTTTAGAAATTTAATTTCGACTTCGAAATTTGACAAACACAATATTTTCCTCAGTTGAACAATGTTAATATTATCACAACAATCCAACTGCTTATCATTAATTATTTTTATATTTTTAATGTGTTTCGCACAACCAGGATGATGCACAGCACTACATTTAATACACTTTAAGTAAATTTGAGGATTTTTACCACATTTTTTACAAATTTTAGTAGAGATCACTTCATGTACGTCCGAACCTCCCGCCATCCTGCTATATAATATACTAACCGTTAATAGGTAGATTCAGACCATGGTCGCCTGATATTTTTGAGGTATCGTGCTTAGTTCAATTTATGGTGGTGGTAGGTGATCCGACAAAACCCTGAGCATGATCACTCGCATGTAGGATCCAACGTCCTGTTCTTCAGCTATTTGACTTGTGTTCTGTGGGAAACGGTTACCGCTTCTGAGGAAACAGACCCCGTTTTTGGGAAACAGACCCATGTTTTTGGAAAACGGTTATCTGTATTTGGGAAACAGGTCCGCTTTGAAAAATTGTTATCTGTTTGGGATCCAGTTTTTGGGGAAAACAACTACCTAAGACAGATCCTGGTGGTTAGGACAGTAGTATTATGTAAAAGATAAAGTAAATAAAAACCCCCATACTGTAAGCAGTTATTACAAAGAACAATTTAGCCAGAACCATTTAACCCTGAAATACTTTTAGCATAACTAACAGTCCATTATTCTTCTTCTTTCCATGAACTGATTCTATTTTTAAAACTAAGCAATACCGAGCATGCACAAAGTCATCTGATTAGAAACGCCTGTTTCGCTATTTGCAACAATTTAACCTTCAAGGAATGCTTATTTTGCTAGAACTAGTTATGAAGAATTTTACTTTCCAGGCTCTCACGTTTTTCCACGAACTGATTTCTTCCACATTTGTTTCATCCACAACTACTTCATCCTGGTGGTTAGGGCAGTAGTATTATGTGAAAGTTAAAGTAAATAAAAACCCACATACTGTAAGCACTATTATTATTATTACAAACAAAAATTTAGCCAGAACCATATAACCTTGACATACCTTTTAGGATAGACAACAACCCATCGTATTTGTTGTTTCCATAAACTGATTCTATTTTTCTGAACAAAGCCAGTTATTTACTTAGGAACGCTTACATTGCTAGTTTCGAGAATTTAACCTGCAAGGAATGCTTATGTGGAAACCACTAACCTTGTGACACGTGCACAAGCATTTAACCTTGACAAACAATTTACATTGTTGCATATTTAGTTTATACTACAATAATTCGTATTCTGATTTTATAGCTAGCACACTTAGACAACCTTGAACGGATCCACAGATACTGACAGAGATCTTGGTGGTTAGGACAGTAGTATTATGTAAAAGACAAAGTAAATAGAAACCCACATTCTGTAAGAATAATCTTTTTACTATTACAAACAACAATTTAGCAAAAACCATCTAACCTTAATAGACCTTTTAGGATTCTTCGTTTTGTTTCCATGAACTGATTCTGTTGTTAAAACTGACCAGTACCGAGCATGCACAAGGTCATCTAATTAGGAACGCTTATTTCGCTATTTCCAAAAATTTAACCTTCAAGGAATGCATCTTTTTTAACCACTAACCTTGAGAAAAGCACCAAACGTTTAACCTTCAAGGAATGCTTCTTTTTTAACCACTAAGCTTGAGAAAAACACATGGGTTAGCATTTAACCTTGACAAATAATTGCATTGCTCCATTTTTAGTTTAGACCTCAACTACTTATATTCTGATTTTATAGCTAGGACACTTAGATGACCTTGGCTCGTTCATTTAGTCAATGCAAGAACAGTCCGAAGCAAAGCAGAAAAAACAACGAAGTTCGATTAGAATTCCAGGAAGCGTGATATAAAGCTGAACTATTTCGACGAAGCACTATCTTCATCAACGGCTATCTGTATTTGGGGAACGGATTCCTGCATTTTAGCATAGACAACCTATCATTCTTCATGTTTCCACGAATTGACTCTATTTTAGATTTCTAAGAATTGTAATACCCCTGCAGATCAATACACTTTAACCTTGAAAATTTATTTCTAGGAATTGTAATATGATACCCCTGGAGGTCAATAAACTTTGACCTTGAGCATTGATTTTTAAGAATTGTAATGTGATAACCCTGAATAAACTTTGACTTTGGAAGTTAATTTGTACGAATTCTAATACACCCTGCAGCTCAATAAAGTTTGACCTTGAAAATTGATATCAGTAGTGATCCAGTTCTGATCCACATTATAGGAATTTTGCATGCTCTATGCTAGTGTGGTTGAGTCGAGGTCGAAAAAACCTTGTGAGTATCATATTACAATTCTTCTTATACTGGGTTCCCCATATTAGACTATACAATTTAAAAGTCGAATAAAAACTTTCTAATCAAAGTAAATTAACTTTTTAATGGACTAATATGTAGCTTATTCTGTGGGATTTATGACTAAAGTAAATAACAATTCAAGTTTTAAAGATCAAGGAGGCGCCTGTCTATAAACAACGACTTAAGTGTTTCTTTCAAATATGCGTTATACGCAAACGATATAATTGCTCCAGTTTAACAATTTTCATTGCACTATGAACTATTCGATTCAAGAGCGTGTGTTTTCTGTGGAAGTCTACATTAGAACTGGTTCATTTGAAAAAGTTCGGCGTGCATTTCGACGGCAGTTTGGAAACAATAATAGGGGCGATGCACCAACACGCTTTACAATTGCGGCGTGGGTTCGTCATTGGCGTGAAAATGGCTCTGTGCAAAACATTAAAAAACCTGGACGTCGAAAAACGGTGCGTACGCCTGAAAATATTGAACGAGTGAGAGCTGCCTTTACAAGAAGTCCTAAGAGATCGGCTAATCGGCAATCACTTGCCCTAGGAATATCTAAGGGAAGTCTCCACAGAATTTTGCATAAAGATATAAAATTTCACCCCTATAGATATCAAATGGCGCATAACCTCAGAGATCTAGACAAAAGAGCGAGGTGACATTTTGTGAAGAATTTTACATCAGCATCGTGGAGAAATTCATAATTTGCTAATGAGCGACGAAGCAAATTTTCATTTGGACGGTGTTGTTAAAGCAAAACTTTAGATACTGAGTAGAAAATCCTCACGAACTGTTTACCAAAACCTCCACAGTCCAAAAGTCGTTGTTTGGTGCGGTGTAGAATCATTTGGAATTATCAGTCCTTATTTTTTGAGGATGAAAATAACCGTTCTGTTACAGTTAATTCCGAACGCTACATAAACATGTTGCAAAAGTTTCTTATCCCAGAACTAATTAGACGAGGACTAAATGGCGCCATATTATTCCAGCAAGATGGAGCAACGGCTCACAGCCAGAAACACTATGAGAATTTTGCGAGATTTTTTGACGGCCGTATAATTTCCGATTTGGAAATTTGAATTGAGATCTCCGATTTAACGGCCCCGATTTTTTCTCTGGGGATACCTAATGCAAAAGTTTTTGCAAGTCGTCCCAACAATTCCGGAGCTGAAGGAGCAGATTCGAAATGAAATTGCAGGAATAAATGGAGATTTGCTTCGCCGAGTGATGATAAATTTTGAACTTAGAATTCAAAAATGCATTGAAGTCGAAGGAGGGCATTTGGAAGACATGATCTTTAAAACTTGAATTGTTATTTACTTTAGTCATAAATCCCAAAGAATAAGCTACATATTAGTCCATTAAAAAGTTAATTTACTTTGATTAGAAAGTTTTTATTCGACTTTTAAATTGTATAGTCTAAAATGGGGAACCCTGTATAAACCGCAGCAAGCTGTGTTGAGATCAGTCAGTTAGCAAATATAGAGTTTTAGTGTTAAACCAAAGCACCTATTGCAAACCCTTTAAAAACGTGTGTGACCTCGAGCTATCGTTGAAGTATAAGGTGATAAATGTGGAAGTACTTAACACTAAGCACGATGAACGTATAGTGATGATTTTAAATGTGTATTACCTCAGCGCTTTTATGAGCGTTTCAAACAAGAAACTCGAATTGAAGGGTTTAAAACGCTACTAAACACGAAGGAAGTGTTCATAAGTAGTTTGGGTGCAGCCGGAAAAACAAAAACATAGCAATTTGTTGTTAGTAGTGCCTCTCACCCATTGCCTTAACTAGAATTATAGTGTTAAGTCGTAGTGCAAATGCGAGGAAGTAGTCATGCAAGCAGCAATACAATCATTTCTGGAACGACCAAAACTCAGAAATTCACCACTATATATGGATACCCTACACAGTTGCAGTAACTTGTGCAGTTGGAGCTGTCAAAATAGTGATGGTAGTCATAGTAGTAGTAGTAGTAAAGGGAAACAAGATGAATGTTATTCTTCTCCTAACACTGACTGGTCTCAAGATAAGGATGAAGTGTATAAACAAGTAACAACGATACTGATCATGAAAAAAAAAAATGAAATTTGATACAGTACACAACTTAACCTGGCGGCAGTCGTGCTTACGGGGCGTGGCAACTGTGATCAAACTAATAATGTAGTGTTAGACATCAAGGAATGGAATGAACTTCTAATTCATATGTAGAATTACAATTTTTCTGATCCCAAGGAATTGAAAACAAAATTGATTGTTCAAGTGTAAACGAAGAAGTAGATGATTATCAACATTATGAATCTCTATCTAGCAATCTTGGTATTTATTACAATAGGGAATTGATTAAGGGATATGACAGAATTTTGAACACTCTTATGACAGAAAACTACAACTCTGTTCTTGCACATTCAATGTTCATAATGCAGAAAACCTATTTAATTTAAAGGATATAATAAGCTATAGACTGGAATTTCTTGAATCTTACAATCTGGTGTGTTTTTATGAAAAGTTCATACAACAAGTTGTTGACTAGCGTCGTGGGCCAGAATGATGGCATTTATGAAGACATTGAAAATGTTATAAATGCTAAGTATAATATTAATTCATATAACACTGTATGCTTAAGGGAAATATTGTATTATCGTCCTGCTTATCTAATGTATAGCATTTACTGAATAAATATATTAATAACTATGGTTTGTTTTTGTATGATCTCGATTTAGGTATAAATGCCCTGCTTTATCCAGCTGGGTAAACAATGTTAGATAGGAAGCGAAAGAGTGCAGGTGGTGGTGGTTTAGTGAATACTCCAATCAATATACTTCCCATTGAATTGCATTTATATGGCTACCAGTATTGTGATCCTGGTAGAAAGTTAGAGAAATGACTAGCACGCGGTGACCCCGGTATTGATCAATTAGATGCTCAGTGCAAGCTTCATGATATTAGTTCCAGAGACTACCGAGATTTAGAAGGTAGGCATAAAGCAGATAAAATTTTCGAAAAAAGCTTGGGAACGCTTTAAATCATCAGACGCAACATTAGGAGAACGAACTGCGGCTTTAGCAGTCGGTACCACCATAAGAGCAAAGAGAAAATTAGGAATGGAGTGCTCGCTTCGATCTAATCTCAAGAAGAAGAAATGCAATGGTGGAAATTTATTGCATTTACCAATACCAATAACTGAAAAAATTAAACTTAACGGAAATTTCACGGACACAATAAAGTCAGCGCTTTCAACGGCAAAACGTGTAGTAAAAAGTTTGTGACCTACCGAATTGGCGGGAACACAAAATATTTATTGCACTTTCCTCCGGCTAGTACTCTTGTCGTGAGTAAGGGCTTAAACACCAATAATAATAAAACAAGGAAAACTGTTCTAATCAATGAATTTAATGTGATGTGAATGATGTTGATTTGTACAGTTTATATATATATATATATATATATATATATATATATATATTGTTACACGTCCAAACCGCACTAGGCGTCGTGCATGCTCACTAATGTAAGCGGGTTGCCAAGCCAGCTAACAGGGAGATGGGCGTGGTCGAAATAATAAGTAAAATGAATGATTAATATGCTCAAACACCTTACACTTATACTCAAATAGCTCAATTCGGGGAAATATGTCTCTAGGCGCCACCACAATCGAAACTTTGCTAATATAATTGTCTTAAGCTGGATGTTAATTAACCCCACTTGATTGTGGAAAGTAGGATTCTGCTTACTCGGTAAACTCATATACGAAGGTTCTAAAACAAACACTCGTCCAAAACAATTCAACTCAAACTCAAATAAATTTAGTACTACCCAGGTTATTAAAAACTTTTTGAATACACCTCGTATATGTATAACGTTAAATTTCTACTTATTACTGAATAAAATATTTCTTCACCCAATATTCGGTAATTAATTTTGAAAATTCCTAAATGAAGATCAATGTCTTTTAATAAATTTACTTAAAATAACTCTCTGAATCGTATGACATTCGTAACTGTATAATTTCTCAAAACTCTTGTTATACTTAATGACATTTTAAGACAACAGCTGATCTGTTAATAGTGCATTGCGCTAATGAAACAAACATGAAAATTTTGCAAGCAACCTGGCAAATATGAACTTTCAGGTTGTTCCTTAAATCTGAAAAATTAAAATATTCGAAGCTTACTTTTAAAATTGTCAAAACAAGATCACCAATTAAGTAAATGTTACAACTGTGTTTCATACCTGATTAAATAAACAACAGAATAAAAATATAACTATAAATACATATATTGTCCTGTACAAAATAAAACAAAACACAAATATTTACGTAAATTACAACAGCGTGGTTGAAGTTTAACCACCAACTACCACTTTGCAATCTTACTATTAAAACAAACCACACAATACAACTCAAGAACGATTATCTCTTCCTTTCAAAACTATTTATAATTTCAACAACTATACGCAAGTAAACTAACCAAAAAGATAATCGGGCTTAAATGAGTCCATAAAATTCTTAATTCTAATTTCTTACTTAAAAAATTGTCCATTAATCCTTGGATTTTCTTTCTTCCTTAATCGTAATTATGTAGTCCATTGTAATCCTTAAATTGCATGAAGCACATTACAAAGGCTTCACAATTCCACAAACACTTATTCCTTTCTGTGCACTCGCGAATAGTCTAATAACACGTAATAAGATGTATACGTTTGGTTGCCTCTTAAAATTTCTAGCAACCTTTACACCAATCTAGTCCCTTATACAAATAAATTTTCAATGTCACATAACGTTCTTAAACATTGGCTTAATATACAATGAACACTTCTTTCACTTAACAGGTGGTCTCATAAATACTTTTAGCTGAATCTCGTTACCAGAACACGCGCTGCCCTTAACACTTTAACATAACAACTGTTATCTTTTATAAATCTGCTTACGCACTATTACTTTCTTGAAAATAAACAAACTAATTTTATCTTCAACTTCAATTTAATTATCGTTTTATTTATGAATGTCTTTTACGATTTATCCCCGGTTCGGGTTACGCAGTTGTTTAAACAATTACTGCCTCATTAAAATTCACAAATACTCCAACATCATCACATTCTATCACAAACTACCTCGCGCGCGTCTTCCGCCAAAACCAACAACCTAACTTCAACTCTCTCGTCAATCCCTGACTTTCCTATTTATAACTTCAGTCATCCATCTTTAAACATGTCTTCCTTCCGCGTTATATTCTCCAATAGTATTCACTCAAAATGTCATAGTTCTGATAGCTGCTTCCCTCTATACAAGCGTGTAATTACAATACATCGCCATATTTGTTTTCACTTACAAATTTTACAATTACTTCATGAAGAAATCATTTTTCGTCATTACATTCATTCAGTAGCCACTCTGGACCATTACACAACTTTTAACCGTTATCTCCAACATGCGCTCGATCTGCTTCCGCAACATTTGCAAAAATAAGTACAGTCTAATGTCTCGAATCCCATATACCCACATATATTCCCAAAACAATTGCACAACATTACGAAAACTTTCTGAAATTAACACTTAAACATACCCAATCCTTCTCTACATATTTTCTAAAACATTCTACACTTATTCTTCACATTTTCTGACCAAAATAACTCATCTTATCTTCAGACATTCCTTTCTTTATGGTAGCAAAACAGTAGCGATACAGTGGAAAGCATTATCGTCCCATAGACAAATTTCTCTTCACATTTACATTCATCAAAATCTAATTATTCCAGCAGTAAAGTCTCTATAATACTCAAATACACGTATCTACATACAGAATTATATTTCTCCTAAATTTCCAGTGGCGTATCATACACCCACGTACATTATACATATACACAAAAATTTTTTTTTTTCGTTCAAACCCAATACACTCGTGCTCAAAACACGTCATACACGTCATTATAACATCCTATATACAGGGTGCGTCATCGCAACCTGACAAATATATATATATATATATATATATATATATATATATATATATATATATATATATATATATATATATATAGTTGTAAATAGTTTAGTTTAGTTAATGTAATTACTAATTAGGTTAAGATAGATCTTAAGTTTTAAGTATAAATTGATAAGAAAGTTTTATTAGGTCGAATAGGTGAATGATGTGTATAAATGTGAATTTATTCGAATGAGCGTAGGTATGTTGTTTACTATTTCTTTTCTTTTTTGATTAAATGTACGGTACCAACTGTACAAGGTGAATATTTTAGTAAAATAAATCCAACCAATGGCCAATCCTAAGATACCCGTATTTATTATTGTATTTACCAAGCAGGGGATGAGATTACTCAGATCTCCATATATTGTGGGTGCTTAGACACACTTATCTAAATTAACGCTATATAAATCTAAATTAACGACCTTGTTCAGTTCTCTTTTGATAAATACCAACTTTAATAATGTAAAATAATTTGATTTACCTGCGCTGCTTCGTTACAATAATTACGACCTATCCTATATGCAGAAAATATTTATGTTTGTGTTTTAATACTTTTATATGTCAAATCTACAATAAAATTTTATATATATAAAACAAGATGTAAGATGGATGAATAATGATAACGGTAAGTAAATGTGATAATTAATCAATAATAGTGACTAATTCCAAAATTTCTAGTAGATCATTACAACACAATTATGAAAGTGAGGTTATTAATTATACATGAGTTTCTATATAATTCTTTTTTTTGGGTTTCTTTTTTTGGTATGGAAAATGTTATGATTATGAAAGATTATTCGAAAAATGAACTGATTTATGAAGGTGATAATGAATACTTAATTCTAGATGAATGATTGGTAGGTGATTAATGTGATTAAGTGTAACCTGAAGGACACGAGCTGATCACAAATGGTGAGAAGTTACTATTTAAGGTAGCCTGACCTTACAGCTGCTGCTTGAAGGTAATACGGTTTTGTGTGTTCCTCCAAATGTAACACGATTTTTCTCCAGATCAGCTGGCTTCGTCCCGATGAATTGATACGGATGGAATATATGTCAAGAAGTGAGAATCGTAAGGAATTAAATGGGAATGTAGATTTAATATATAGTAGTTAGCAAAAGGAAAGAGAAAAGGATGTGAAGATGAAGCAGAATATGTAGAAATTGAATTGAAGTAGGAATAAGTTCGAATGTGAGTTTATGTATGTTGAAGGTGATTTGAGGCCTTGATGATAGGCCTTTAATGTAGTGCTTTATTTTTGTATCTCGATAAATCGAATTGTTTTGATTTTAACTTATTAATCAATCTCAATTTAATTGTTGTAGGTAGCTTAGATCCACAATTGATTTATTAAATAAATTGCATACCACAACTACAAATTTTAGAAGAAGAACCCGACATGAGAAAATTCTTGTCTAATCTAAATGTTATCCTTATCTCCCTTTTGGTACATGATAAATGATAAAAGAGTTTTTGAAAAATATGAAAATTAGGATGGTAAAGACATCTATAGGAGCAATTAGGAAAGTTATGAATTAAACACTTACAGGGAACCTATCATAAGTTAAACACGTAACAAGTTTAGGCAAGAAGAACATTAAAGTTCCTATAGTCATTCCCCTACATAAACATGGAGAGATTTTACCATTTCTTATTCCGTTATTCGCAGGATTATCGACAAACTGTGCTTTAGTTGGCGGTGCATCGGGAATTGCTAAAACGGTAAATGAAGCTAAAAATGCCAAAAAATTGCAATAAGAGACCTCGCGTCATAATCACATGATGGAATCGATCGCTATAGGCTCCGTAACTAAGAAAGGCGGCGGCGCACTTTATCTAAAACCATACAAATCTGGTGTTGGTGCGCTACACATTAAAGAAATACATTAATGTTCCTAGAGCAATTCCCTTACCTAAACAAGGAGGGTTATTACGATTTCTTGTTCCGTTATTCACAGGGTTATCTGCAATCGTTGATTTAGCTGGCGGCGCATCGGGTATGTCTAAATCAGTCGATGAAGCAAAAAATGCCAAAAAATTGCAAGAAGAGACATCGCGCCATAATCACATGATGCAATCAATCGGTATAGGTTCCGTGAATAACAAATCTGTTGGCGGTGCATTAGATTTAAAACCGTTAACCGTTAAAGACCGTTAACAAGTAGTTATTTAAAGAAATATGTCAAAAATGTGCCGTACTTTAGGTATATTTTTATGAGAGATAGCATGCCTGAATTACTACGGAAAAATTAATCTGGAATTATTAACTTAGGTAGCCTAAGCGGGCCAGGTACGCATTGGGTTTGCTGCAAAAATCGAGGTAAAAAGGTATGGAATTACGATAGCTTCGGTAATCTTCAACCACCAATCGAAGTGATTAACTACTTTAGGGGTATGTAAAATGTATTATAATTACAACCAAGATCAAGAACTTAATACTATTATTTGCGGACATCTATGCCTATAATTTTTATATAAATAATCGATACAACGTCAAATTTTCTCAGTTATGTCCATAACATTCAATTTAGAAGGTGTTGGTAACACGGCTAGCCACAACTTCTATCCATCGATAAAACTAGGTTTGGGGGAGAAATACGTTAACGGATTGGTTGGATTTTACGGCTACTACAGCATTAGAAACATTTATAGAGGCAACGATATATTTTATTTTAGAATAAATCCATCCCATTTGCGGGTGAATATACCGCACGGTACATATGAGTTAGATGACAATAGCGATTATCTAAAATCTAAAATACCTACAGAAAATTTTTGCATTAGAGCAAACAACAATACGCTTAAATGTGAGATAAACAGTTCATTTGAGATTGATTTTACTAAAGAGAATATCATTAGTCGCATGCTTGGTGTTGAGCCTAAAATATTAGAAGAAAATATTTTTCTGCGTTGGACATACAAATAATTAAACACACTAATCTACACGTAGAGTGCAACAGTATAAGGGAATCCTATCGAAACGGGAAACCTGAAAAAGTATTATATGAGATTGACGTTTCAGTCCCACCCGGTTATCGTTTAGATAAAACTCCCAGCAATACTCAGTATTTAGAAGTAAACGCCGACATAATTAGTAATATAACAATCAATTCGACTAATCAAAATGGCGAACTAGTAGACTTTGGCAAAAGTGAACCATTCACGGTACCCCTAGAACTAAAGAAACATGGGTCTGAGAATTATTCAAGGGCCAATTACATCTTTCAAGAATTCATATAAAAGACCTCATTCCTACAGCAAGTCATTAATTGGTCATCATCCTTTATTGCGGTTAGCACCTGCAGAGAAATACTTTTTAACGTCGATTGATTTAAAAGTTCTCAGCGACAGCGGCGTCTTTCAAAACGTACATTTTGATGAT
The DNA here is from genome assembly GCA_036346205.1 of Vesta saturnalis. Lineage (NCBI taxonomy): Eukaryota > Metazoa > Arthropoda > Insecta > Coleoptera > Lampyridae > Vesta > Vesta saturnalis. The sequence continues at coordinate 563,434 of JARFJB010001947.1, forward strand.
ACTATAATTAAAGCAGATGTTCACACTTGTCTTCCGTATGGATCATCTACGTATGGAGCTTCCGAAGAAATACGCATGTTAATTCAAAGTCAAGCTCTAATTACCGCTACCTACGATAGTTTTCTGTACATAGAGGGTAAGCTTGAGCTCAAAAGAGAAGATGATAGAAAAGCATGCAAATTTAACCAATAATTTCGACAACTTTCTTTCGTTATGAGTTAGGTGGTCAAAGAGTGCACGTTTGCCGGAATCCATGCATGACATTTACACTTAAGGGATATATTTCTTATACGGCAAGCAAGAGCAAAACACTAAGACGTTTGGGGTGGTCGCGAAAGAATGGCAAACCATTACAAGTAGAATTCGATTTAAAACAAGCAACCTCAGACATATAACCAACAAAAACATCAACCAAAGCAACTGGAAAAACCACGTTGGATAATTGTTGCATACCAACAAGGTACACAAAGCCTGCAAGAGCCGGTAATCTTGATCACATTAACATAAGAAAATTTAAAGTATATCTGAATTCTGAGTATTATCCATATGAACTTCAGTGCTAACCAATACGTACCTGCCTATCACAACTTTTTGAAATTCTGATGTTACTGCTATGGCGAGGATGATACAGATGCAGTATTCAACTACTCCGAATTGAAATCATGTCCAGTATTTGTAATGAACTGCTCTAAACAAAATGAGTCCTTGAAAAGCTCAACAGTAGACATCAGATTGGAAGTGGAATCTCTAACACTTTTCGATAGTGAAATCGTTGTCTATGGTCTTATTCTCCACGATGCTTTTGTGTAGTACAGCCCATTCACTGGAGAAGTGAACAAATTTTAATATACACTCTGTATGTCTAGTATATAAATAAAAATGTTGTAATTATTCGTTTAGCTTTATTTCACCCGGCAAAGATGAAAGTCATTGCTCAGAAACAAAAGATTCAGAATCATGACTTTGATGAGGAAAAATCTAGTAGTCCAAAACACCGCGCTTTACTTCCTAATAGTAGACGAGGCTTACTGAGAAAAATGGTTTGAAATTTAAACATGTATACATATACTCTAAGTCATTGAATCATGATTATCATGATTACCACCTTCAGTGATAATCATTATGTGATTGAGCTTAATTGTGCAAAATCACCCAATATTTTTATCTTCGATGATATCGCTTGTGAAAAGCAAAATAGCATAAGGGCATATTTCTCTATGGGTAGGAATAACGATATTGACTGTTTCTATTTGGGTCAAACCTACAGTAAAATTCCAAAGCAATTAATTCGTGATAATGCGAATCTAATTGTATTATTTGCGCAAGATGAATTAAACGTAAAACACGTGTATTAGTATCATATAGGTCCCACAATAAGCATGAAATTGTTTCGGGGCATGAGTTCAAAATGCTGGATAGATCCGTTTGATTTCATGGTCATAAATAAGGATGCTGAAGTCAATAATGGTCGCTATAGGAAAAGGTTTGATGAATGCATAATACCTTAAACTGCTTTTAGTAGTTACTGACCCGTTTAGGTATTAACAGCTATCAGTTCAGTAAACTACCTATTCGTGAACCCGTTTTGCTAATTACGTTTATATATATATATATATATATATATATATATATATATATATATATATATATAGAAGTCACCAATATGGGTTTTCTATTAATGTGTCATATAATTGACAATTACTTAATTGGCCCATTTCAATTGCAATCGATTGACAGTTGAACTGTATCGAAATTTCTTGGAGAATGAACTAAATACGTTTAAAGGATGTTCCATTGCTATTATTGGTAGAATGCGTTACATGCATGATGACGCGCCAGCTCACTGTTCTCAATTGGCAAATTTTTGGATAGGAGATTTAGTACATGGATTGGTCGAACCTGTATCAGCATAGTACCTTAATACCCTCGATTTTTCATTTTGAGATTCATGAAAAATGATGTTTATTCTGTAGAAATACATATTGAAGAACAACTATGGATAAGAATTATGGAATCCGCAGATAGATTCCGTAATAACCCAGGAATATTTCAAAGATGCCGTCAATCCTTAGGAAAAAGAATGGAAAAGTGTATCCAAGTACAAGGACAACAATTTGAATATCTAAAAATTTAATGTTTTTTTAATCACTGCCCTTCCTTGTTGCTATTAAAATTTATTTGTTGAAGTGTTATGTCATTGTTTTTGCAAATAAGTTACTTTGGCGCTTTTGGATAATTTGCATGCATCAGATGCATTTTTATCGTAAACCGTTGGTCCTAGCGACTTTAATAAGGTATACCTTTCTGAAACACAAAAGGTGGGAAAACAAATTTTTCCAGTCGAAAATGACATACAGTGCAAGGCAAAAAAGTTAGCATCGATTCAAGCAAGATGGAAACCTGTAAGTGGCGCCCTCTATCAGTAATAAAAGAACTAAGGGCATATTTGAATCCTGCGTGATAAAATGCCCCGGTATACAAAATTTCGTCCGCTTATTACATCATTGTAAAAGATATTAAAAAAAAAAAAAATTAAACTTCAACACCCTACACCTGTTAAACGAAGGCGTTGGGGACCTAAGTTCATAGGAAATTTATTTCTTATTTTAGTGTACTCTATCGCGTGGCACTATGCATGGCACTTTTTTCTATGTCACCCTATATAGCTATATAGCTACCCTACACAGATAACTGTTTACCCTAAACAGATAGCTGTTTATACAGAACATGTAGCTGTTTACCCCGAACAGATAGGTGTTTAGCCTAACAGATAGCTGTGTACCCTGAACAGATAACTGTTTAAACTAATCATATAGCTGTTAATACCTAAACGGATCACTACTGAAAGCAGTTTAAGATATATATATATATATATATATATATATATATATATATATATATATATATATATATATATACACAGTATATACAAGTGCTTTGAATAAAAGTAATGGCGGATACAGTTATGATTAAAATCTGAAACTACCAATGTAGGTTTTGGATGACGCTGAGTTCAAATGTAATATTGTCCTGAATGTGGCACTTCCGTTATACCGAGTAGACGTCAACTTTGTTATTTTAAATGGAACATAATATTTTTATTTTATTTTCAATTCTACATGAATCTAGTAAAAATTTGTACAATGTCCGATACCAAAAATGAAGTATTTTCGAGATATTTGGATTTTTTTTTTAATTTTTAACAAATCCTAGTCCACATTGAATAACGATATCTCCATTAATAACGAAGCTAGTGACGCGAAATTGTAACCAATAAACAACAAGCGCTTGCTCGTTAACTCCGTATATCCATCTCATTGATATTTTATACAGAATGTTTTAAACTTAGCCGCCAACATGCACAATTTAAATCATTTATAAATTGCTTACTTTAAATAGAACACCCTGTATTTTATACATTTTCCTGTATTTTTAAGAATTCGTTTGGTATCAGTATTCCTATACCTAAATAACCATTTTGAGATATTTCATTATCTTAGTTAAAACATAACAATAATTATTTCAACATTAGTAATACATATTTCCATTATTTAAGGTGATATTTTGTTATTTTTCAAGTTATTAATTCTGAAAGTAACCAATAGCTGAAAGGATTATTAATTGTGGATATCATTAAAACGTTGACTAGGTATTTTGTATTAATTTAATTAGATAACACAAACAAAATAACTAAATATAATATTAAACAATTAAAGTTTTACAGTAAGTGCTCAAAATTAGCACAATCTACTTCTAAACATGTATGAATCCTTTTCATTACGTTATGTCTTGTAATTCTGAAATATGTAACGTTGAAATAATTAAGTGTTGTTATGTTTTAACTAAGATAATGAAATATCTCAAAAGTTTGGATTTAGTATCAATACTGATACCAAACCAATTTAAAAATAGAAATTAATAAAATATGTTCTATTAAAATGCAACTTATAAATATTAATGTATGTTCTAGATTTAAAATTGAAATATCAATGAACTATATGTTAACAACTTTATTGTTTATTGTATATATCAAGAATATCGCTATTCAATGGACTAAATTTAACAAAAAATCGAAATATAACAATATATTTTTAAATAATGTTATCATGTAATAATAAAATAAAAATATATCATTTAAATAAAAATTGATCTATATTTATAAAATATATATGTTTACTCATAAAAAGTAATTTGATTTTAACATTTATATCTTAAAATAAATTTATAATATATATTATATATATATATAATATATATATATAATAATATATATACATAACCAATTTAATTTTATACAAGATATCGAAAATAGATATATCGGTTAAATGAAATAATTTCGTAATTTGTTTATACATATTAAAAATTTGGTTTTTCCATAGTTAGATATTGAAAAATCCGAAAATGCTCATTTCGTTTTGTAAGACTAGCGCTGTTATTATAACGTATCAAAAATTACTCTAACTTTTTTAAATAAAATTTACACAACCATAAAACATTTAATACGACTTTTGTCTTTTGACATAACAATATTTTTAAATAATGGATTTTTATCAATTTTTATAATTCTTATTTAAATACAATGATATAAAATTTTGACTATTCTATATTTCTCTGTAAAAATCATCATCTTTATGGTTCTTATGAAATGAATTAAATTTTTACTACATTTCTTTGTATTTTTATAATCTTAATACATGCTTATACCTAACCATACACATTTATCTATGATCATCATCTATAATTTTGTAATAGTCTTTAAATCAGTATTTATAAAAATAATGATAATCACAAAATTTAATGTTTATTTTACTCTAATGATAATGAACAAATGTGATATTTTAAGACGGTAACAGTAGCAAATAAAATTAATATTTTTAAAAACCAGCTATGAAAGTTGCTCAAAATAAACCATTCTGTTGAATACATTTAATTTTAATGTTTGATTGCTGCATACCATTTCGTGTCTTAAATTCAATTTTTTCATTATCATTAATGAAAAAAACTTTAAATTTTGATTATCATTATTTTTTTTCTGTTTAAAGACTAAAAACTTAATGATCATAATGATTTTTAAACATGTATTTAAAAACCCAAATGTTTTTATTCATTTAAAACATTGATGATTTTAAAAATTTAAATTAAAAATTTTAAAAATACAAAATTTTTCCGAAAAAATTTTTAAATTTTCAAAATCTTTTTTTAAAATTTAATAAATCTTTTTAAAATTTAACAATTTTTGAATCTTTAATAAAAATAATCTTACAAAACGAAAATGATTTCATATCTAACATAAAAAAATTTTATAACTAACAAATATATTCTCATTTAACCAATATATTATTTAATCTCTTATATATTATTATATATATATCATTTTTAGAAAAACTTTAAAAGGAAATAGAACACATGTTTATAAAGAAATCCTATAAAATATGTCGTAGAACTTGTTTGAGATACAGGGTGTTGAATATAATTTTTTTCTCAAATTTTCATTATAACTCATAAACGAATGCTTAGATTTTTTTCATGTTGGGATAATGTCTATTAATTAACATAAAACAAGCGATAATAATGTTCACAGTGGCGGAGGGATGCTCAACCTTTCATAAACAGAACTTCTAATGACTATTTTTAAAAACTGTTATTTTCATTATCTAATACAGTTTAACAAAATAATGTATCTTTGTTTCGAAATTCTGTGCGTTTCCAGTTATTTTGATTTTTAGTGTTTGATGTGGTACTAAGTTAAGTAATGTGCTTTAGTGAATAATTGAATATAAAGTTTTTAATAAAAAGATATAATAAAACATTTAGAGCCATTTTAGTACCTAACGATCGTTTTTTTAAATTTCAAATACATTTTCATTTATAAATAGGTAGGTTATCGGTTTTTTTAGTATCCATTGTTATTATCCTCGTAAAAAGAAATGCATAATTATTATTGTTAGCGGTCAATACTTTCTGTATAAAATGTATTATCAATTTCGCCATAAACATGTATGTAGTTTTAAATGAGATTCTAATAAGTTATAGACCGCTGCTCACTTTCTCATTAAAGAGCCGCCACTGTATCAAGCCATACTCAAATACAAGACTTTGTAAATTGAAATCTGTTTAGTACACTAATTTTAACAATCCTTATTTATTATTGTAACAATACTTAATTAATAATTGTGAAATTAATAAAATTCTTAGCAATAAATTTATAAATAAATACAATAAACTAGTATAATAAAATTAGACACTTTGTTCAAAATGTAAACCGTTCTTTTCAATAACATTTCACAGCGACGTACAATAGAACGTCTTAAGTTAATTAAATGATGCACCCTTATTTCATTGCAAGCATCTCTGATGCGATTTGAAGTTCTTAATGTATTAACCGGAGTGGTATACACTTTTCCTTCATGAATTAACAAAAGTCAAGTGGCGTTAAATCGGGGATCTAAAGGCCACCCACTGGACTTACCTATCCACCTCTGGGTAGTTATTGTTTGAATTTCTTACATTTCTGCCAAATTCATCCATCAAGCTGAAACCAAGAATGTCCTCTTAAATTCAAAGGAATGTCTTCCCACATATTAACATGTTCTTCTTCTAAAAATTGTAGGAAATTTTCTGAATTTAACGTTGTGGCAGAAATAAGGTCCAAACACGTGGTTGCCGTAAATTCCAATCCAGACATTTGTTAAATTCATGTTGAAACTTCTTGGTCGAATGGGTGGGTTTCATGTGCCCATATATGCAGATTGTGAAAGTTTACGATACCGACAGTAAACAGGATTCATCAGTCCACAGTATGTTGGATAATAAATCTCTATTATTTTGAATGGAGTTAGAACCCACCTACAATTTAACTCTTTTCGGCGTCACCTGGACAAAACCATGAACAGGTTGAAATGATATGGCGTCTGTGATCCCGTTTTAAAACCCGGAAACTTTACTTTGGGAAATACCAAGAGCAACTGCAGTACGTCGAGTACTTGTCGTGGGGTTCCATTAAATTCCGCAATATACCTCTCAATTCTATCTGGTCCACGGTTGTTCTGTCGGGTACATTTTCAAACCCTGGTTAACAAATCGACGATGGATACTCACAAAACGGAATGATGAGGTTGTCGTCTTTTGGAAATCTTCTCCGATACTCCTAGCTGCGTACCTGAATTCCCATTTGCGAACCCATAAATAAAATGAATGTCGGCTTGTTCGCTATTTGTAAATGTAAACGGCATGTTACACTAATTAAAAGCTGCAAATCAAATGAAATAACTTTTGAACTTAAAAACAATAATTAATAACTTTATTCAAGATGAACAAGTGTTTGTAAAAAGTCAAACTGTCCTTTCAAAATATAAAATTTAATACTTACTTGTTTTCCAAGGAGTATCATCTTTTTGCAATGAAATAAGGGTATCATTAGTTAACAAAGGTTCTATTGTACGTCTATACTAGTGTTATTGTTATTTATTTATAAATCGTTATTGCTAAGAATTCTTATTAATTTCACAATTATTAATTAAGTATTGTTACAATAATAAATAAGGATTTTAAAATTAGTGTACTAAACAGATTTCAATTTACAAAAGTCTTGTATTTGAGTATGGCTTGATACAGTGGCGGCTCTTTAAAGGAAGTGAGCAGCGGTCTATAACTTATTAGAATCTCACTTAAAACTACATACATGTTTATGGCGAAATTGATACATACATAATTATACAGAAAGTATTGACCGCATAACAATAATAATTATGCATTTCTTTTATACGAGGATAATAACAATGGATACTAAAAAAACCGATAACCTACCTATTTATAAATGAAAATGTATTTGAAATTTTAAAAAACGATCGTTAGGTACTAAAATGGCTCTAAATGTTTTATTATATCTTTTTATTAAAACTTTATATTCAATTATTCACATAAAGCACATTATTTAACTTAGTACCAACAAACCTAAAATCAAAATAACTCGGAAACGCACAGGAATTTCGAAACAGAAGAAGGTACATTATTTTGTTAAACTGTATGTAGATAATGAAAATAACAGTTTTTTAAAAAATATTTAGAAGTTCTGTTTATGAAAGGGGTTGAGCACCCCCCACTCCGCCACTGTGCAAGTTTGAAAATTCTTATCGCTTGTTTTATGCCCCTTAATTAAAGACATTATAACATGAAAAAATCTAAGCATTCGTTTATGAGTTATAATGAAAATTTGAGAAAAAATTATATTCAACACCCTGTATCTCCCTTTTCGACATATGTTTATAAACTTTTTTTTAAACATGTGTTCTATCTCCTTTAAAGTTGTCACATATAACTGAGGAAGCCGCAACAAAATAAAAAATAATCAAATTATTATAAAAAAGGATATATGTTCTTTAAGGAATAACAAACAGGGATTAATATAAATATTGCAAAAATTGGCTTGAAGAACTGCATGAAGATGGATTCTTTGAAAAACCAAATAGTCGTTTTCTGAACAGCATAAATGAGATGCATTGATGTCAACATATCATAATTAAAATTCCCCTTGGCCAATTTGGACGTTCACATGACCAGTACCAATTCAAGAGATTAACCCCTCTGTTTAAGCTGATTGATGATAATCAATTTGATATCGAGAATAGGAGACTGCAATGTTGCCAATTCCATAGATCTTCAAGATGTCATCACTAAGCAATACTATTTATCGACAAGGTTCAATTTGGATGGAAATCGTTTGACGCAGTTGGCGGACCCCGAAGGAGATGGGATTATTGAAGGAATTGATTTTTGTTTAGAAGCAGTCAGAAAGCTTTTAAAGAAAACTACCGCGTATTTAGTGTTGATACAATTGATACCGTACTAGGGATTATAAGAATGGTAAGCGTAAAACTACAGGAATGAAGTCCAAAGATGTCGGTAATTATACAAAGCTGGAGCTTACATTTAAAAATATTTAAAATCGATATTTTGTCCCAATTGGTGTAGTGAACTATTTGGTTGTGAGGTTCATTACTAACCCACCAATACATGTTGGAGGACATAAAAAGGAAAACTGTACTGGGAGCCTTTATGAACAAAATTACAGAAAACAAAGTGTCAGTACCTGGTGGAAAATGCTTCCAAGAATAATAGTTATTCGTAAAGTGGTGGGGATTGGATGAAAGATGATGGATCAATAAAGACGATATGGTTTTATAATAGACAACTTTGGAAATAAAAAAATTTGTTTTATTTTAAATATTACAATAAACAATGTATTTTCTAAAATTTCATCATTTTAAATATAAACCTAAAATTTCTATAATCATTTAAATTAGTGGATGGTTTATATTTGATTCTGGTCCACCATCCCAAGCAAATTGTTTTTTTATCTTTATCAATGTTTTCTAATATCCAGTACAAATTTGTTGTGCTCCTCGTTTTCCCCGTTGAAACTTATGTGATGTTTTGTTCTAATAATTTTCAAAAATATCGAGGCACTTTTAATTGCATAATATGCTGCTTTAATACATTCATTAAAATAAAGAAAGTGTCTTTATAAACAATATTTTTAAGCTAGATTTAACATTTGTTGAAATTATCAACCCATAATTTGTATAGTACTTTAAGCGGTATGTCCGATATTCAATCTTCTAAGATCCTATCTACTTCATTGGAACCTTTATACACAATTTCATAAAACTTTTAATTATTGTCTAATTAATTTTTTCAATAATGTCTTAATTACTTTGAGTTTATAGCACACCAGTAAAACACTCATCAGGAATAACAATATGTTGCAATATTTCAGTACAAATAAATTGCTTTCAGGGTTTCATAAAGAACGCTTCAGGTACTTCTTAGATTTGATCCTTGCCCAGTCCTTCCTGCAATTGTTTTTGACTTACTACTACTACTCATAATTTTTTCTGAAACAGAAGAAAATTTTATGTAAAGTTATAAAACTAGTATCAGTAAATTAAAATTTACTAATCGTTTATCATCGTAAATTAAGTATTACTTTTTCTGTTTGATTGTAAACACATCATGTTTCTTTGACCTTATCAAATGTTGATATCGCCTTATTACGTCAACATCAAACAAAACATGTTTATAATCATTTATCGTGTCTGTTTGCTTGGGGTAGAACCCTTTGATTTTTACAACTTTTCATCAACCTGTAACATACATTTTGCAAAGTCCTACAAATTAACGTAATTTCGATTTTTCATCTTTCATTAAGCCGGACTTTTTATTTTAATGGGTCCAAAGATATTGTCGGATATAATCAGATGTATCGAATTTATCAATGTTTTCTTTAATGCATTCATGTATCAGGAACAAAAGGGTATATGATCCTTTATTAAAGAGCTTGCATTATTGAAACTTGGGGGTGTACCTTGAAAATTGTATAAAAAGTTTTGAAAGGTCTAAAACCTGAAGCTTAAGGTTTTGAAATATACTTCAGCCTATTCATTTGAATGATAAAATTGTAAATATTGTACAACTTGAAAATTTGGTTTTGATATGTGCAGAACCATAGCGACCATCCCATTTCGTTACTAAATTATCCTTATATTTACGTCATTTTCCATCAGTTCCCAAAAACACTATTAATCATTAATTTATAAAATTTTGTCAAATATATTTATCGATATATTTTTTAACCAACTGTTTAAAACGTAATATAAATTTATTTTACCAACTTCAATCCATATTTTAAATTCTTTCAAATTTCTGTAATGAATTACGTAATTACGTTTTGGATACAATTAAGCAATAATTTTTTCATTTTGAATTTGAATCAGGTACGGGTGAACCATATGTTCGGGGCCAGGGTAGATCACTGTGACTCTCAGTAATTCTATGGGATAGTCTAAATCACCTCGACTATATAAAATTTCAATCATCAGGATGGTTTATTAAATCTAAAGTTTCAAAATTAGCTTCATCAACAAAGAAAAATCCCAAATGGTAGAAATTCTGACATGGCGGCTCCTATAAATTATTTACGTCGTAGTACATTAAATACACACTTTCGGAAGTGGGATCAAATTTTTCCCATGTACTTATTGTTAGCTTTAGCATACCGATTTGAACATTGAGACCCACCTCTAATTCCTCTTTCAATAAACATTAACATATCAATGTCTGTAAATAGTTCTAACTTTACTTGGTAATTTTAAGCATAGATTGAATGCTAAACCGGGCTGTATAATAGTGCAGGGATCAAGTTTATAAGTACTTAAACAAGTTTGCGAAAGTTTTCGAAAATGTCAGCTAAAGTAGAACGTCTTTTTGTACAAATGAGTATTCCCCTAACGATTTAATATTAAATTTGTTCCAAACATAACCGCATAAAACTTTCCATGATTCCCCATTATTAAGATGACTGAAAACCTTGGGAGGAACATCTTCCACTTTACCTAGTACAGAAAATTCTTCATCATTGTTACAATTAGCGCGGGTAATATTTTTTACTATTTTCCAAATAGTTTGACAACTTTTCAATCTACTTCTAAAGAAAGTCAATAAATCTAAACTAATTTTACTGCCTTCTATTACTTTGTAAAGGGATATCTTTTTTTTTTGGGTAGGTGAAATTGAACCGGGAACAGTAGCAATTTTAATTATGAAATGAAATCATCCTGAAAATTATGAAAACCCCAGAATGGGGAATCTTTTAGTTTAGGTTACAATTCTGATGGATGCCCCGAAATGCTCCAGTAAAATGGTTATGGTCTCTAACTTTTATATCATAAATGGTTTTCCAAATGTGAAAACCTGGCTTTCAAATTTCAACCTGATGAGGTTAAAGTATCCATAGGAATTATTTTATTGTTTTTCGGTATTCCAATGTGCAATACTTTGAAGTTCTTTAACAAACCATTGAATGCAATATTTCCTCTATAAAGTCTAAATCGAGATAAAGAATCATTGTATGAACACTTCAAGTAGTAAGCAATCTGAAGGGTATATGTTTGGAGAAAATAGAGTATTACTTTCGATGTTTTTAAATTTGTACACTTTTTAAAATACTTTCTAAATCCCATAAATTACAAACACCTTTTCTTGAATGGAAATTTTTAACTGCAGAAACATTTCGCTTCGGTAGGTAACTTTGATTAAGTTGATGACAGTGGTAACATGTTTTAGAAGGTGATCTGAAAAAAGTGATTCAAACATCGATAACAAATATATTTCTTGTGCTCCTATTCGATAGTTTAGAAAAAAGTGACATATTTTTAATCCACGTGAAATGATAAACGTATTTTTTTTATAATCGGGTTTGATTATTAGGAAAAGTACTAAAAGATTTAGGTTCTAACACTATTCTGATTTTCCTTAATACAAATGGCTTTTAATGCAAAACAAATTAATGGAGGGCGGTTTAATTTTCAAATTTTTACATCTAGTTTAATGGGGAAGAATTGAATCATAATTCAAAACATCTCTAAATGAGGATAAATTTGAACCCTTTAATGATGCGCGGGATATAAGCGAAACAACGCCCACAGGAAAATACTCGTCTATTTTTAAATTACTACCATTTTTCCTAAAGTACGGAACTTTAACGTAAGTTGAAAGACCACCTCTAAATGACATAGCTATTAATATTCACCTTTAAATGTAAACTTCATGTAATGCCCAACGGAATCCCTTTCAAACTCCTCTAATTTTTTTTGTATTTTATAAAAAAACATTTTCATTATATGACACACGTAAATTGGTTTCTTCAACTCGATAACTTGATTTTGAGGTGCATAAAATTGCCTAAAAGGAATTCAATTTAGCATCGATTACATTACTTTTAACCTTTCTGCAAAACTATATTTGAAAAAAATAAGAGGTCCTTGATGTTTGCTATTTGATTATAAGTAACTACCATTAAAATGAATCTAGAAATACCAACCTAATTCCACTACTTTTTTCCCACGTTCTTTATGTTTAACTCTCACAAGATAACATTTCAATGATAAATTGCTTTCGAGTTAACAATTTTCATTTGCCTCTAAATAAATTTTATTTTGAATTATATCTTAATAGCTTAATATTAGTTTAACTATACGGGTGCTTTACAAATTAATTTTGTTTTTTAAACAATGGAATAATACCTTGTTAAATTCTCAATATCAACTATTGTTTAATCATGTTACCTTAAAAACTTTCCAAAAAATTGAAAATATAAAGCACACACTTGTTCATAATGGACTGTAGAATTTATTATTATGAAGAACTTTAGGTTCAATTAAAACTCTTGTTACAAGTGCAATATACTAACTGGATAAAATCTTATCTGTATATAGTCCTATAAACATTCAAGGTAAACTGTTATAACTTGGCAAATCAGACATTGCATAGATTTTTCTTTACTGAAATATCTTTCTGATATTCTTTCAGATGTAGAATACTTTTAACCTTTAATTACGTTGCAAGCCCAGACAAGATTGCACTTTTTTTTGATAATACCTTGCTGATATCAATACTTTTCATGTTTATGATGCGTCATTAAAGCATTTTTCTAACCACTTCCCTTTTGTAATTCAGTTAACGTTAGCAGATTTACATGTATATTTAAAGTTTTAATACTCATTCATTGCATAGTAGTCAATCATTACTAAGTAATTTAAATTATCCTGAAAAGAAAAGTTGATATTGGGATATCTTGCCAATAAAAATATACTCAAACAATCCTCCTTTCTCAATCAATAGTGATCAGGATGAAACCAGATTTTGAAAATGTAAATTTTTATTGATTCACATTATTAATTTTGTTATTTTTTACTATTACAAGTTGTTGTTACCTCACAGGGAAATACCACCAACACTTTTTCAATATGAAAAATTATCAATAAAGCATAAATGATCAGGAGGATTCAAGGACCGCCCCCTTACTTTGGTAAACTAAGGTTAATGGTTAAGAAATATTTTGAAAGCTACTATCAGTGAGGTGTCTGGATTAGTTTTTAACTATTGCTTTAGATGGGTAACAACATTAGAATAAATTAGACCAATAAAATAAATATAAATTTTACTTTGGATAATTTAAATTAGGTGTTATATTTGAAATTTTGTTTTTTTATATTATACAAAAGAAAAAACGAAATTTTATTTAAAACATAATTTATATTTCTTGTTTTGTTAAAGCATTTAAATTTTTATCATTTTTTGATACATACATAATTTTTAGTTTTATTTTAAACTATTGCAATAAATAGCTCATCTTTCATTAAACACTTTATTTAATTATCCTTTATTTAAAAGTGAAATATTTTTTTAAATTTCCTTATCCTAAAGATGTTATACAAATGTATCGTTGCGTTATTATTTTTAAAAATAAAAATAAAAATAAATCTCTAGTTTTAGGAAAACAATACATATACATTGAACTATTTAACAGTTTTTAATTTGTTTAATTAATAATAGACTATGTTTTTATTTAATAAAAATAAATTGTAATTTTAAGACAAAAGCAAAACATAATTTGTTTTATATACAACATACCAAATATATTGTAACAAATCAATTTTATTGAAACGATAAACAATATTTTTGTTCAATTACCTCATGTAACGTGAAAAAGAAGCTTTAAAAAAATATACATGACTTATAAAATTGTAATCAAAAAAGAATTTACTTTCAATTTATTCATTTAATAATTTTTTTTACATTTAATTAAACAAATTAAAATTTGTCAACTTTCCTTTCCATTATAAAATAATTACTGTCATTGTACTGTAAATACATATCAGCTTAAAACTTGTCTTGTCTAAAGCTTTATTGACCTTTAAACAACCCAAGCATAGACAGTACCTGGATAAACCGTTTTTCTCTTACATGCAATTTTTTCAACCTATAATTAACTCCCATCCGACACTAATTGATTTGATTCAATTCAAAATTCATATAATGTGGATCAGAAATTATCCTAATATATAAAATTGTAATACACAAAATACTTTGATTGTAAAATTAACAAATGACCTTGACTCAATTAAAGAACAAATCAAGTCAATTACTGATTACAAAAAATGCAATGGATCTCGATTTACGTTCTTCAATTTGATTAAAAGATTTCAATTTATAAAGGTCAAATTCAAGGAAAACAATACAGGAACTTGAAAATTTTAAAAAATGAAACAAATATTTTCAATGAACTTGATCTTTTATTCTAAGAATATTCAATGAGCTTTATAATTGCTTTGAAATTTTCCTTGAAAAGGTACGAACGACCTTTAAAACATCAAAAAATAAATTGCCAAAAATTGACAAAAATAGTTCCGATAAAAATTTTACCAACAAAAAAATTTAATATGATATTACTTTAAAATTGATTTCTAAAATTTAATAATTTTTTAGAGTTAACATATGACCTTCTGAAAAAATTAAATTTACCCAAAACCTGAAAATTTTCAATAAAAGAATCAAATTCATGATTGAAGATCTAATATAAAATTAATTGAAAATTGATTTCAAAAATTGCAATGACTTCTAAATTTTAAAACCTTTTATTAAATTCTAGGAATTGCTTGAACAGTTAATTGAAAATTTTAATTTTCCGCCAAAATTTTATTTAGTATCGGCCTATATATCTACTAATTCTGTAAATTAATTAATAATAATTATAAATAAATTTAAAATAATTTTTACCGGATGTTTAAAGTTTACAAAATAGTGTCATTAAATATATAAATAAACTATTATTTAAATTCCAACGAAATTAGTACAGTCCACAAAATTACATAACAGTTAAAATTTAAATATTTTTAAAAATATTGAATAAAAACAAACAAAAGAAAGGTAAATTTATTTAAGTTTAAACGTTTTTTTTAACAAATAAAGAGTTGGTGTTATTGTTATATTAAAGGTAAAAAATTCTATCTCAGTGAGGTAAAACTCAGAAACTTGTAATTTAAAACTCTTGATTTTTTGGTATGAATGGAAGTTAATAAACCATAATTTTTTTGTTACGTCCTCAATTTATAGGTTTAATAATTAAATACAAAAAAATTGAAACGTACCTTTTAACATGGTAATCTAAATAAACACTAAACAACTGTTTATGTGTATATCTAATAAAGCCAAATGTCTGATCAATATCAGTATAAAATCAAAACGATACTTTTAAAGTTTGATTCAAAATTACTAAATTCCCTCTTAAATTTTAAAATTTAAAAAAATAAACGTTTTTGTTTGACCTATGTCCCGAATTACTTAGTTTATGAACAAATTTTTTATCTTGGAACAGAAAACACTGTTTCTTTATAACCTATCAAAATAACATAACTGA
The DNA here is from genome assembly GCA_036346205.1 of Vesta saturnalis. NCBI lineage: Eukaryota > Metazoa > Arthropoda > Insecta > Coleoptera > Lampyridae > Vesta > Vesta saturnalis. Next base: position 579,689 of record JARFJB010001947.1, read on the forward strand.
TTTGTTTTACTTAAAACGTCAAAAAAAAATACCTGTTGTACTCAAAAAATATAACCAAAATGCCTGTAGTATGAAAAATTTCCATTAAGCTAAAACATAATTATTTGCAAATAAACGCTTAAACCACATCAAGGTAATTAATTTCCATAATATAAAGTAAAATTTAATACTTTTCAATTTATAATAGAAAACTACAAAGGCCAAATTAACAGCAACTAATGATATAAATGCATATTTTAATTTTAAGACAAAATTGCATATCATCCTGGTCATCGCCATTTATAGTCCTTTGACGTCATGTCCTTTTACAACGAACGATTCCTAAAATTTTTTTTAAGAAAATTTCCTTAATGTAAACTTCACCCTTCTTTTTCAAAATGTAATATGAAAATGTAATTGAACCTTTACCTTATAAAAACCCAAAATTAAAAATTGTACGGAACTAAGGCAAAAACAAATCGTCTGTTCTTTTTGGAACAACAAAAATTGTCTAAAATATACGTTTGTAATTATTAAACTGGAAAATACATATACAAATTTAATTAGAAGGAAAAAATATCAATTAATTAAATATATTTTAATAATAAAATTCAAAACAAATTGGTAACGATTGGCAACTATAAAGAAAAACATAAACTTTTAGAAACAATTCAATAAATCCCATATGAATATTTTTTCATATACAACTACATACAGAAACTTAGTTATTACAAGACATGTCATCCTACAGCAACAGTTATCGTTCAAGCAGTAAGATGGAACCAATTAGTTTAAACAAAATTATGGCATAATTTGTATGCAGATGGTTTAGGTGTATCGTGAAAACCTAAATATAAAGTAGCTCAGAATATGAGAATAATTGTCAAAGGTAAAATTCACTATTATAAGGGAAATGATGATTATTGGGATGAAGAAGTGTTTAAATCGTTACAGTTATCATTCGAAAACTACTGTTTATAAAATAGTTGACTTAAACGACGAAATTATTTCCTTTTATGAGGAAATCAGGTTTATCGATCCCAATAGTAAAGATTGATAAAATGGTAGAGGTGAAAGGTCGCTGCAAAATTAAACAGTATGTTGTAACGTGTCTAGTAGATAAGTAATAATTATAAGGAATAACAGAATTTTTTCCGTAAGTGGAATATAAAAAGTTTCTGAAGATAATACTTCATATATATATATATATATATATATATATATATATATATATATATATAGTTTAAAAACGAATGCATGAATATTCCTTAAATTGACCAATGAGTCGAAAGAGGTATCAACTACAAAACGTAATAAATCAACGATGTGACACTAGAGAACTTCAAGTAAGTTGTTTTATTTAAGCCTATAATTAAATAATGAATATGTTTTCCTTTCATGAACCTTTTTGTTTGAAGAAATAATTAATCCTGAATATACAGAATCCAAATTCTACAAATGGTGATCTTGGAAAAATCGAACCTATGGAAAGGAAAAGGATCCTACCAAAAAATTTAATGAACTGTTAAAATAAATAAATTGAAACAGATAAATTCACTGAAACAAGAATTGTTAGTGTGAAATTTAATTGCAGACAATATAAAAAATAAATCATCATTAATCAATAATAAATATAAATACAAACTATATAGTTAATCGAAATTAATATATACTAAAAATATATACTATCACGGAGAAGAAGATTATTGTAAAAGTCGCTGGTAGTGGTAATAATAATTCAATACAAGGATAAAAAGCATGAACATGAAATCGAATTTTAAAAGTTTAATAGATTATAATAGCATCTTTGTGATCGACTATCTAAAATCCTAAAGTGTACAAAAATTAAGGAAAAAAGAGGAATTATTTATAAGCAAGAAAAAGTTTAATCAACCTTATGTAGTTTAATTATTCCGAGGCAAATTTTATTAGGAAAAGAAAGAGGATTTAGCCAGAAAGGTTAAAATTTATAGGAAACAAAGCAAATAATTTTTCTTAAATAATAAAAGGTTGAAATTGATTTAATAAATAAATGGTAAAAATTACATGAACTGCTTAAAAAAAGCAGAAATTTTATTAAACTTAAAAAATGTATGAGTTAAGTTTTTTCGTATTCGCAAATGTAGGTAACTGGGAAATGGAATACATTTTTGAATTCGAGAAAAGTTATGTAAATATGTCAATGCATTGTTAAACATTCTAACAAAGGATACTAAGAGATGTTATTAGTAGAGCTTAATAAGAAAAAGCTGCAATAAAAAATTTAGGAAATCACAGGAAGTGGAATTAATCTTAAAGATTGTACGAATTATTAGGCAGATAGGTAATTTAATTCTATAGTATCTTAAATTAATGTTGAATGTGTATTATGATAAAAGCTCAATTGGCATACTTATTTCAAAGAAAGCGAATTCGTCGTTTTTCTCGGATCTTAGAATTATAAGTATTTTTCCTGCAATCTCAAAATTACTTGAAAAGTTAGTGACTTCTCATTATAATTGTTTCTTAATATTTAATAAAATATTATATGATATTTTAAAAATAAACGTTTTAAACAATTAAAACATAATTTTATTATACAATTTTATAAACTTCAAGACAAAATTAAAAGTTATCGTTTATGTTCTTTTTTATTATTTAATTACCTCTTTATTATTAAGATTTGAAATTGGTCGACAAAATTTGTATTAACTAAAGAATTGTAAACTTCAATAAACATACGATATTATTTTCCTATCTTCTGTTCCATTGTTGCTTGCTTATCACTAGTCATTAAAAAACAAAGCAGATTTTAAATAGTTTTAAAAATATTGAAAGATTAAATTTCTTGTAATTTAAATTGGTATTTAACAAGTTTAATATATTTTAATGAGGAAACTTAATCACGGTTCAATTAAAAAATTTACTAGACAAGTTATGACTCATCTTTTCTTATCGATTTTTTTTTATTAGTTTCCACAGTCCTGTCTTAAATTTTATTATTCTACGTAATTCTTTACGCAAAGAAAAATTTATTAGAAATTGTCCATCTAAAAGATTTTATCAAATCTTATATCTATTAAAAAAACCCATTCATAATGATGACCCCTTTTTTCTAAGGATTTTAGATAGTCCTTCACATTGGGCAATTCGAAGAAACACGGATTAAAACATAAAGTTCAATAAATGTATTAGAATACAAAAGTGTTAAACAAATCAGTTTTAATGCACTTTACAGAAATTTAACTTTTGTTGAGAATGCAATATTTTTTTGAAATAAAATCAAGTAAAAACCGATTATCGTGGTGTCAAAAGAATAAACAATTTAATTTTTTAAAATAAAATTTCAATTGTTGTTTTGTTCTTGCTAGTAGTTATACTACTTCTAATATTTGTCACTAGATTTTTATTTAAAAATCATTCAATTAAAAGATTTAAAATTGAAAATTATAGATTGTTTCTCAATCATTGAAGCAGATTTAGAAGTAGGTTATCCCCATTTACAATATTCCTTCGTTACTACTAATCATAATTCCAGGTTCATTGGGTTTTGATTTAAACATCAAGCAATTTTACTAAAAAATGCCCTCGTGGTTTTTTAAACATATCGTTTCCTAAAACATAACCGTTTCCTAAAAAGGGTCCTTTAAACGAACTGTTTAAAGGAATTTATTTCAAGGTGGAAAAAAAACATTCATTATTTGGGAGTAAAAAAAATTTTATAATACATCCAATTCAAATCAATTTTAAGAACAAAAGGCCATTGTTCTAGCCAAAAGGCATTTAAATTTTCAAGGCAACCTCTATAAAAGAACAAACATTCAATTTTTGGCCGGTTAACTTCGAAATTTAAATCTATTTTCGAACAAACATCATTTTCAACTATTTTAAATAAAGTAAAAATTTTTATAAAACTTAAATTTATTAAAAAATTTTTTGTAAGAAATGATTTAATAAATTCTATTTGGGAAGTTTATTCTTAACATTTTGAAATTTGTTGGAATTATTTTCATCAAATTTAAACATGTATTTAAAAATGGTTTTCTTTTTTAAATAAAATCAGCAAAAAATTTAAGATTGGATTCCTGGGATCTTATATGCTGTTTAAAATAATAATAATTTAACTTTTTCCATGTTTTTTATTAGTTAATGTGAGAAAAAGTTCATTTGAATAATTTTCTAAAATAGTTGGCCATTCGGTTTATAAAATATTAGAAGCGAATATTTAATAATTGCTTAAAATAAATAATTAAACAACTGACCATTAAATAACATTATAAAGGGTTTTGGGAAAAAACCTAAAGGATATTGAAATTATTTGTCCCCATCTTTGGTAAAATTCAACCAACACTCAATATTTAGAAAGTAAAAAACATAATAAGTAATATAACTCAAATTGCAAATCAAAGGGAGATTAATAACTTTTGAAAGTGAACCATTAGGTAACTTAAAAAAAATTTAAAAATTTAAAATTAATTTCAATTTTTTCAAAATCTTTTATTAAAATTGCAAAAATCTTTCATCAATTGGATTAAATTTAAAAAAAAATTAAATTTTCAAAAGTTTTTTGTTAAAAACCCAAAATGGGAAAAATTTTATTTAATTAAAATAAAATATTAATCAAATTTAAAATTTATTTAAAATTGTTAGAAGAAAAATTTCGTTTAATTTCTAAAAAATTTTTCAAAAAAGTTTTAAATATAATATTTTAAGTAATGTTTTAATTTGTTAACCAAAAATTATAAAATAATGTTTTTAAAAAAATTTTTTTCAATTAAAAATAATTAATTTATTTTAAAAAGGAAAATTTAAAAAATTTGAAAAATTTTATAACTTTGTTAAAACACAATCATATTTCTTTAAAATATTTTAACAAATTAAACAAAATTACAATTTTAAATTAGGTCTATTAATTAATAGATTTTTAATCAAATTTATTAAGAAAAGGTTTCTTAAAAAAAGAACTAAAAAAAGGAAAAAAAATGAATTTAAAATAATAATTTTTTAAAATTTTATTTGGTCAAAAAGTGGACATTTAGAAATCCCGGAATAACATCTACACTTAAAGGATATATTTCTTATACGACAAGCAACAGCAAAGCATTAAGCCATTTGGGTGGTCACCAAAGAATGAGGAACCATTACAAGTAAAATTCGATGAGGAAATGGCGAAAAATCCTTTACAGTATGCATACCATTGAACCACATATTTGGAATAATGGAGGATTATCGTCAGTGATCGTGAATATGCGTCAAGAGTTGATTTTAATTCAATCTAGAAGCGACACAAACTGCTACTATAGTGACGTTGATGCGAAAATAAATAGAATTCAATGGAAAGTACCACACTTAACCCTTAGTGATGCCGCGAAACTGGACTTGTTTGAAGGAATCAATAAGAATTCTATTGTTACTGTTCCATTTCATCAATGGGAGTTATGTGAATTACCTGCTTTAAAACAAGCAACCTCTGATATATGGCCAATAAAAACGTCAACGCAACTGGAAAAACCACGCTGGATAATTGTTGCATTCCAACAAGGTAAAAGGTACACAAAGTCTGCAAGAGCAGGAAATTTTGATCACATTAACATCAGGAACCTTAAAGTACATCAGAATTCCGAGTATTATCCCTATGAAGCAATGCATTTGAACTTCAGTTCTAACGAATACATACCTGCCTATCGCAATTTTTTGAAATTACGATGTGACTACTATGGTGAAGATAATACAGATGCGTTATTCAACTGCATCGAATTCAAGTCAAGTATTTGTAATGGACTGCTCTCAACAAAATGATTCCTTAAAAAACCCAACGGTAGGCATCATATTGGAAATGGAATCTCTAACACCTTTCGATAATGTAATCGTTGCCTATGGTCTTATTCTCCACGATGCTATTGTGCAGTACAACACACTCACCGGAGAAGTGGAAAAATTATAATCTGTATGTCTAGTATATAAATAAAAATATTGTAATTATTCGTCTAGTTTCATTTCATCCATCAAAGATGAAAGTAGTTGCGCAAAAACAAAAACTTCCAATTCAAAATCATGACTTTGATGAAAAGTCTGGTACTTCAAAACATGGTGATTTACTTCTTAATAGTATACGTGGCATTATATGTGGCCCCTGCAACTGCGGCAAAACAAACGCAATGATTAGTGTGCTTACTGAGAAAAATGGTTTGAAATTTAAACATGTATACGTATACTCCAAGTCATTGAATCAAAACGAGTACAAACTTTTACAGGAAATCCTACTTCCGATAAAGGATATAGGTTACTTTACGTTCAGTGATAATCAAGATGTGATTGAGCCGAATTGTGCTAAAGCAAACTCTATCTTTATCTTTGATGATATCGCATGTGAAAATCAAAATAACATAAGGGCATATTTTTCTATGGGTAAACATAACGATATTGACTGTTTCTATTTAGGTCAAACTTACAGTAAAATTCCAAAGCAATTAATTCGTGACAATGCGAATCTAATTATATTATTTGAGCTAGATGAATTAAATCTAAAACATGTGTATGAGGATCATATAAGCCCCACCATAAGCATGACATTGTTTCGGGATATGTGTTCAAAGTGATGGATAGATCCGTTTGGTTTCATAGTCATAAATAGGGATGCTGAAGTCAATAATGGTCGCTATAGGAAAAGGTTTGAAGAATATATAATACCTTAACTGCTCAGTTTAAGTAGCTCCGGGTAAACTGGAACCTGTCTTGCTACACCTTATATAATACCTTTATCTGCTTTCAGTTATTTAGTAGTTACTCATCCGTTTAGGTATTAACGGCTATCTCCAATTTTGCCACAATGAATAATAAGGAGATGATATTAAAGCGAAAAATTATTCAGGCTCGTAAAATAATACAGCAGAAATACAACAGTCTTAAAACTGCCCGCATTGATAATGAAAGAACGTTTAAAAGTACTTATAAACCTCTAATAGAACCTCTAACTGAATAAAATGAATCCTGATAACAAAACACCCCAAAGGGAGTCCGTTGACGTTAAAGCCAAAAACCCACCTTTGTTCATATTTCGAAGAAAGCATGCTACTACTAGCCCGCTAGCTCCACGCTTCATTTCACCCTCATTGGCAAGGAAGAGTGCTACAAGCCCCCTAGCACAGCTTCCGTTTTTTCAAATCAATCCCCCACCTCGTACACCACCTTTCCTAGAAGTATCTGTCGTAGGAGAGATTACTGCCGAGAAAGTAGAACCTCTTGGTATCGCAGGTGATTCCTGTAATAAACCCATCTCCGAAGAATTTCTCGAACAGTACCACGAATTATCTCGTATATATGTTAAACGTATTATGAGGGATCTTGAAGATGCTATTGATCACACTTATGGAGTCCACTACGACACCAAAACAGACAAATGGACAACTGGTAATACCCCCATCACAATTAAAGGCGTCACGTATAAAGGGACTCCAGTTTTATATGATTTGCTTATTATGAATGAACGTGATTTAAATCTAGTAAATTCAAAGGATAGAAAGAATTATAAACGTATTTTAGTAGCTACAAATGTTGCAAGGCGAGATTATGATGTAAGTGGGCAGTTTCGAGGAAGCCGCAGCAAAAAGTGTACACAAATAATCAAACCCTGTCTGCATCATCACCCACAACTCAGGGAGGTGGAACTACGTAATTAACAAACAGACCGATTGAATATAAGTATTGGAATGATGTACACGAACTAATTCGTGATCTAGAAGTATTGCGGGCAGAAAAATTGGCTGAAAACACAGGTGTCGTAAATGATATAATATCAATTGTACAGGAATTGTATGAAGATGGATACATTGAAAGACCAAACACTAGTTTTCTGAACAATATAAATCAGAATGCATTGATGTCGACACATCATAACTAAAATGCCCCTTGATAAATTTGGACGTTCACATGTCCAGTATCAATTTAAGAAATTAACCCCTCAGTTTTATCGTATTGATGATAGTCAATTCGATATCGAGAATAAGAGACTCAGCAATGTTGCCAAGCCCATAGATCCTCAATGTGTCATCACCAAGCAACACTATTTATCAACAAGGTTGAATTTGGATGGAAACCGTTTGACACAGTTGGCGGATCCGGAAGAAGATGGTGATGCTATAAGTAAAGGATACCTTGATTTTTGTCTGAAAGCAGTTCGGAAAGCTGTTAAAGGAAACTGTAACGCTTATCTAGGAAAAACTACATCAACTTAAAGAAATTTTGGATAAATTAGTACCATGTCCAAATTACAACTCGTCAATAAATTGCACAAACCCGCAATGAAAAATTTTAAACGAAGGCACACAATAATTAAAGGATATGATGACCTCTGGCAAGCAGATTTGGCCGAATTTAACGTATATACCAAACAAAACAAGGGCTACAAGTATATTTTAGTGGTTATTGACTGTTTTTCGAAATACTTATGGACCAAAGGAATAAAAACGAAAACGGGCATGGAAGTTGCCAAGGCCATGCAGGCAATCTTCAAAACGGGCCGAAACCCTTCCAATTTGAAGACAGATGCAGGAAAAGAATTCTATAATGAACATTTCACTAAACTAATGCAGCGTTATGGAGTCACCCATTACTCCACCTATAGCAAAAAGAAAGCAGCGATTGCGGAACGTGTTATCAGGGCCGTTAAATATGCTCCATAAAAGTAATTCAGCCGACAGGGTAAATATAGATGGATTGATACAATTGATACCGTAACGATGGATTATAACAATCGTAAGCATAGAATTACAGGAATGAACCCCAAAGATGTCGGTAATCATACAAATCTAGAGGATTACACTCACATAAAAACCGCTGATAGTAATCGTTATTGTGTGGGTGACATAGTACGAATCAGTAAGTTTAAAAGTATTTTCGCCAAAGGATACCCCCAATTGGTCAAGTGAACTATTTAAGATTGTAAAAGTTCGCATTACTAACCCAACCACCTACATGTTGAAAGACATGAAAGAATAACCTGTACTGGGAAGCTTTTATGAATACGAATTACAGAAAACAAAGCATCCGGATGTGTACCTTGTCGAAAAAGTGCTTCGTTCCAAGAATAATAAGTTATTCGTAAAGTGGTGAAGATTGAATAAAAGATCATGGATCAATAAAGACGATTTAGTTTTATAATGTAGCTATAGGGCTTGTTTGTAACTTTTAGATGAATTAAAACCACATAAAAAAAATTATAATTGTATTTTATTTTTTTAAATATTACATCATCTTACATAGTAAACTTAAAGTATTTCTATAATCGTTTAAATTACTGGATGGCCATATTCCCAAATCTGGTCCACATGTCCATCCCAAGCAGGAATTTGTTTCACCTTTCTCAATGTTTTCCAAAAGCCAGGTAAATTTTGTGGTGCTCCTCATTTTCCCACGGTTGAAACTTATATGTAATGTTTTGCTCTAATAATACTTCAATTAAAATAGCGAGACACTTGTAATTAGCATAATATGCTGCTGTCTCGATACATTCACTTAGAGAAAGTGTCTTTATAAATAATATTTTGTACGCTAACATTTGTACACAATGAATAACCCCATAATGACTTGTATATGTACATTTTAAGGTAAATTCATATCATCTAAAATCCTATCTACATCATTAGAGGTTAACGAACCTTTATCGGTACACAATTTCGTAAAACTTTTAACAGTATTGTCTAAGCTAATTTTTCAAACAAATAATGTCTTAATAATAACTTCATTTGCACACTTTGGGTTTATAGCACAGCACTCATAAAAATACTCCTAAAGTATGGTACAACTTTTGTGTATTTCTTTAAATCAATATCTGTTGACGCTCCTTCGGGTAATCTACTCAGTTTTTCGGAAACGGTTTCAAGTATAATGCACCACCACCACTAGATTTGTATGGTTATAGATAAAGTGCGCCACCAGCGATCGATTCCATCATGCGATTATGGCGCGATGACTCTTTTTGCAATTTTTTGGCATTTTTTGTATCATTGACTGCTTTGGCAATTCCCGATGCACCGCCAGCTAAAGCACCGATTGCTGATAATCCTGCGAATATTGGAATAAGAAATGGTAAAACACCTCCTTGTTTAGGTAAGGGAAATACTCTAGGAACTTTAATGTTTTTCTTTCCCCCCAACCTTTTTACTACACGTTTTGCCGTTGACAGTGCTGATTATTGTGTCGGTGAAATTTCCGTTAGCTTTCATTTCTTTAGCTATTGTTTTCCGTACATGCAATAAACTTCTACCATTCTTCTTGGACCGACGTTTACACCCCATTCCAAATTTTCTCTTCTTCTGCCGATTTAAAGCGTTCCCAAGCTTTTTCTTCTAAAATTTTATCTGCTCTATGTCGACTTTCTAAATGTCGGTAGTCTCTATAACTGATATCATGCAGTTTGTACTGCGCGCCTAATTGATTAATACCGGGGTTACCGCGTGCGAGTCGATTCTCTAATTTTGTACCGGGACCACAATACTGGTAACCGGGTAATGCAATTCCACCGGAAGTTTACTGACTAGTGTATTCACTAAACCACCTGCACTCTTCCGCTTCTTACCTATCATTGTTCACCTTGAGGGATGGGGCAGGGTATTTATACCTAAAATCGAGCGCGTAAAAACAATTTATTTTCAGTAAATGCTGTACATTAGATGAGCAGGGCGATAATACAATATTTCCATTAAGCCTACAGTGTTATGTGAATTAATATTATACTTGGCATTTATAACATCTTGAATGTCTTTATAAATGTCATCATCACCACCGAATTCCTTCTCACGAAAACGACGGTAGTCAACCACTTGTCGTACGAACTTTTCATAGAAACACGCCAGATTGTAAGATTCAAGAAATTCCAATCTATAGCTTATTATATCCTTCAAATCGAATAATTCTTCTCCATGGTGGGTATTGAATGTACACGAACAACAGTTGTCATTTTCTATCATAACAGTTTTCAAAATTCTCTCATATGCTTTAATCATATATCAATTGTAATAAATACTGAGATTGCTAGATAGAGATTCGTAACCTTGCCCTTGTATTATATCCTCCTCGTTTACATGTGACCAATCAATTTGGCTTTCAGTTTCTTGGGATCGGAAAAATTGCATTTCTACATATGAATACCATCTTAGAAGTTCATTGCATTCCTTCACGTCTAATACCACATTATCGCTGTTGCCACATCCCATACACACTACTGGTGCAAGGTTAAGGTGTGTACTGTATCCAATTTCAATATTCGTATCGTTCGATAGTTTATAGGAAGCACAATCTATTAAGCATTCATTAGCTGCCTGTTTATGCACCTCATCTCTATGTTGAAATGATGATGACCAGTTGGAATAACCTTCATCTTGTTTCTCTTCATTTTTGCTACTACTACTACTACCATCACTATTTTGGCCGCATGAACAAGAAAATGTTAAATTATTATTCATATTGTTACTACAGCGGTATGAAGTATCCGGCAGTGAACCTCCAGATCGTTCCAGGAGTGATTTTATTGCTGCTTGCATGACTTTTCCACAACGGCACTACGACTAAACACTATTTTTCCTGTAATATGTATATTTACTTAAATCGATTTTTTATCTGTATATATAGATGAATATTGTGGCTAATAAATTATAAGTTTTATAAAAAATAGTTTACTTGTTAGATGACCTTGAAGCATCAGTCTGAACAATGGATCGCCTTTGTTCTTGAAAGTTGATTTCTCAGAATTGAGGTGGGTGGTAGCCAGATAACAATCTATTTTTAGAAACTATGACTCATCCAAAACAATGGATCGCCTTTGTTCTTTTATCAGAGGTGTGACCTTGAAAATTGTAAGCATAGACCCTGAAGCGTAGGCCTGAACAATGGATCGCCTTTATTCCTTTCTTAGAATTGAGGTGGGGGATACCTAGATTACAATCTATTTTTAGAAAGTATGACGGAACAATGGATCGTTTTTGTTTTTTATCAGAGGTGTGACCTTGAAAATTGTAAGCATATACTGTGAAGCATCGGCTTGAACAATGGATCGCCTTTGTTCTTGAAAATTGATTTCTTAGATTTAGATAACAATTTATTTTTAGCAATTATGACAGCCAAAACAATGGATCGCCTTAGTTTTTTTATCAGAGGTGTGACCTTGAAAATTGTAAGCATAGACTTTGAAGCGTCGGCTTGAACAATGGATCGCCTTTGTTCTTGAAAGTTTCTTTCTCAGACCAGAAATGGTGGGGGTAGCTGGATAACAATCTATTTTTAGAAATTATAACTCGATCAGAACAATGGATCACCTTTGTTCTTTTATCAGAGGTGTGGCCTTGAAAATTATAAGCATAGACCTTGAAGTTAAACAATGGATCACCTTTGTTCTTGAAAATTGATTTCTCAGAATTGAGGAGGGGGTATCTAGATAACAATCTATTTTTAGAAATTATGACTCGAACAATAAATCGCCTTTATTCTTTTATCATAGGTGTGACCTTGAAATGGGGGGAAACTGCTACCTGTGTTGCGAAACAGCCATCTGTTTTGGGAAACAGCCCCACTGCTTTAGGAAACGGCTACCTGTTTTTAGAAAACGGCTACCTGTTTTGGGAAACGTCTATTTGTATTTGGGGAACCACTTGAGGGCACTGAGAAGCGTGACCAAGGTAAACTTCCAAGAATTGCTTGATGACCTTGAAACATGCTTAGACAACACCTCAGGGCTTGAGACAGAGGTCAATGAACTTCCTGGGGAGCGTGACCTTTAAAATTAACACCCAGCCAGAGAATTGATTGGTGACCATGGCCTTGAAGACTAGGGAACGTAGCCTTTAGTTTTAGGCAATATGATGACCTTAGACGTAGAGGAATAGATGCAGGTAATGTGTGGGATAACCTTGAAAACAATTGACTTGGGGAATCTGCTTCAATGACCTTGAAAAACAATCTAGTAACTTTTCTAGAGACTTTTTGAAATCTAGTTACTTCAATGGCCTTGAGTAATAATGCACGGATCGTGTGACCTTGAAGGGCACATGCGAGCATGACCTTGAAACAATGTGACCTTGAAGAGGCTCAGCAGCGTTACCAACCTTTCTTACCACGTAGCCTTGAAGCGGTGACCTTGAATCAATGTTACCAACCTTAAAATCTAGTGACTTTTCTGGTTAAAACGGTTAGTATGGTTCACATAGCAAAACACTCTTTTCCTAACTGTTCCCTCCGTAGTAGAAAAGTGGGACAGGATCTGTATAGCATATCTACTCTTTTTCAAGCAATGATATATTCTGTATTTTAAAATTAGCTAAACATTCGAAAATAATTAAGCACATTTTTTGTCTAAACCCATCTCTACGTCTCTAAGCGTAGTACAGAATTGGAAGTATTAGAATTTAACTTATAGCACAGAATTTTTGTTAGTATAGACATTTATTGTGATGCGATCGCCGTAGTTACTCAAAATATAGCGCAACTTAAAACGCAAGAAATCTTTTTAAGAATGGCATGAAAAATAACCGTATACCAGTTCCAATATTTCTTAGTAGCGTACGGTTTAAAGAATTTTGTACAAAACACTTGAAAATGGAAACGATAGACCATACATTAATTGCCTAACCATAGGAAAATTAAGCAACACATAAGATTTACTGTTTCAAAATTTAGTTTTTCAAATTTATTGTTTTGGAACCTCAAACCATTTACTAGTGATATGCATTCCTATACTTAACCATCAGTTTTTATAAAGACATTTGGACAGTATGATAGAAAAATGTATCTGATTTCTCGCCGTGGATTTAGAAATCCATACAAATACATTACTAAAATTTTGATTTGCAATCTATCACAGCGAAACAATCATGTACCTCTTACCAACAATATTTCTGGATTTAATCCTTATACAAGACGCATATCAATCCCCTCCAGAGAGAGGTTCTGAGGCTTAATTAACAAATATACTATAAATATTAATAAAACTATATCGAAATTTCAGTCATCAGTGAGAATCATACACGTTCGATAATTTACTGTTCATCGTATGCTCGAGTTTAGTCGATTTTTAAAGCTTAAAAGCATTCTAGTTTATGTGAAATATCTTCAAGATCAGCAAACATTTTACGAAGAGCTTTACACAAAACAGGTAAGAACCTATTTATTGTCTTTATTAATTTATGGTGTGCAGTGTGTCTATGTATGGAGTTCGTTACAAGTAGTACTATACAGTTTTTTGCACCATTAGCTGTAGAAAAATGTGGGCTTAACGTTCAGTTTAACTAGTTACGGACTACAGATTTGTACCAAACCTAACACTATTCTATTCTGTAGTCCTGTATTAATGGAAAAAATCTTTAACATCTCATTTCGACCTTTCACAGAACAAAACTTCATTTATGAAAATGTAAACTTTCACCATTAACACTCATAATAAATACTTATCTTTTTTGGGATTTTTAATGGTGTACTTTAAATTATACAATCTAAACGTTTGATAACACTTACAGTTATCTTCGTCAGTAGTAATGTTAGTTAAAATTGTTAAAGATGTAGTAAACAATTTTGTCAAATTTGAAAAATTCAAACATAAACATAAGCCTGCTATTAATATAACAGTTTGAGAAACGTATAAGCAACTATAAAATTGTAGTAAAGAATAACTAGGTCATTAAGATTAAATATTGTTAAACTGCCTCAAAGATGACAAACCAGAACACTCTCTACGGCAAAGCTAACAATGAAATTTGCCAGCCAAAAACACATTTAACAAAATTTAATCGAGTTATGATGTAAGTGTAAAGTTGTGAAAAACTTCAATTTTAAAATGATAGAAGCATTCACAAATCCAAACATTACATCAAAAAATAACAGTTAAATCTAACAAAGAGATATCTTTATCAATAATTGGAAGTGTTATTAACAATGAAAAGCACAATGCAGAACGTTCTTTGTAATTTTTAATTTCAATTTAATTTCAACTACTTATGTTAAATTATAGTGCTGTGAAATTTAACATATAATTGATAAAACATTTGCTTCAAGGTCTAGGAAAAACACAGCAAAAACCTAGACATACCAAAAGTTGAAAACAAATTAAAATCAAGGCGTATCATTATGCTCTTTTTAATTATAAGATGCCAAAACCTATTTAAACGGAGATTTTCTTCTTGTCTATTAAAATTATTCGGTGTTTATATATTTCAATAGCTTCACGTTGCAAACGAACATAATAATGGGTTTGTCTTGACAATATTTTCATATTGTCAAATTGAATGTCATGATTTAAATTATTCAGGGCATGGTCAGCACAGCAGACCTCTCTGGTTGACCCAATCTACAAAATCTCATATGTTCTTTGCGTCTTGTATCAAAGCTACGTTTTGTGGTCCCGATGTATACTTTTCCACATGAACAAGATAACTTATACACTCGGAAGATGATAAAGGGTTTGACACATCTTTAGGTGATCTTAAATGTTCTTTAATTTTTCTTGTAGGTTTAAAATAGTCCTAATGCCATGTTTGATTAGGATTTTTCAATTCTATTTGTAACATTAGCTATAAAAGGAAGAAAAGCAGTACCAACATTAAGAACTGGTTTTCTTTAAGGTTACGCCTAGAAGGTGTAATAACATTATTAATATCTGTAAGTGAATATCCATTATCTTGTAAGGATTTTCTTAAATATTTATATTCATCATTCAAAATTCAGGGTCACAAATTCGTTTTGCTCGATCTACTAAAGATTTAATTACACTAATTTTTGACGTGGATGGTGGTTGGATAATTTATGAAGGTATCTATCATGTGTGTCGGCTTTCTGTAAACCTTAAAAGATAGTGAATTATTATTTTTAGATATTAATATGTCAAGAAATGGTAAACTTCCATTAGTTTCTTTTTCCATGGTAAACTGAATACTAGGATGTATACCATTTATAAAACCAAAACTCATGCAGTGCTTCTTCTCCATGTCTCCAAATAACAAATGTGTCATCTACATATCTATACCAAACTGAAGGTTTTTAGGTGTATTTTGTAACGTTAATGTTTCAAATTTTTCCATATAAAAATTAGCTATAACAGGACTAAGGGACTACCCATTTACACCTTCAATCTGTTCATAAAATTTATTATTCCACTGAAAATAAGTTGTAGTAAGACAGTGCTGAAAAAGAATGGTTATGTCCTTTGGAAAAAGATGATCTATGTATTCAATAGTTTCTTTTAGAGGTACTTTTGTAAAAGTGAAATAACATCAAAACTGACCATTATATCACCCTCTTCAATTTTGAAACTATGCATTTTTCAACAAAGTCGGCAGAATTTTAATGTAATGGGGTGTTTTTCCTATATGAGGTTGTAATAACAATGAAGATGTTTTGCAAGGTGATATGTAGGAGAACCAATTGCACTAACAATAGGCCTTAAAGGAATATTAGGTTTATGAATTTTGGTAAACCATAGTTTTGGTGAAATAGCTTCAGAGTTAGATAGTTTCTTCTTTATTTCTTCAGGAATAGATGATAATTTGATCAGCTCTTTAGTTTTTAAAAGAAACTTTTTGTTGGATCTTTCGGTATTTCATGATAAGTTTCTGGTCCCAACAATTGTTCTATCTTAGTGTTATAATCGTTCATATTTAATATAACAGTTGCATTACCTTTATCTGATTTTAATATTATAATATTTTCATTGCGTTTAAGATCAAGTAAAGCATGTCGTTGACGAAAGGATAAGTTGCTCTTTGGAGGTTTTGTTTTACGTAATATGTTAACGGTGTTATATCTAACTTCATTAGCAAAACAATTTGTGACCCTGAATTTTTGAATGATGAATATAAATATTTAAGAAAATCCTTACAAGATAATGGATATTCACTTACAGATATTAATAATGTTATTACACCTTCTAGGCGTAACTTAAAGAAAAACCAGTTCTTAATGTTGGTACTGCTTTTCTTCCTTTTATAGCTAATGTTACAAATAGAATTGAAAAATCCTAATCAAACATGGCATTAGGACTATTTTTAAACCTACAAGAAAATTAAAGAACATTTAAGATCACCTAAAGATGTGTCAAACCCTTTATCATCTTCCAGTGTATGTTATCTTGTTCATGTGGAAAAGTATACATCGGGACCACAAAACGTAGCTTTGATACAAGACGCAAAGAACATATGAGATTTTGTAGATTGGGTCAACCAGAGAGGTCTGCTGTGGCTGACCATGCCCTGAATAATTTAAATCATGACATTCAATTTGACAATATGAAAATATTGTCAAGACAAACCATTATTATGTTCGTTTGCAACGTGAAGCTATTGAAATATATAAACACCGAATAATTTTAATAGACAAGAAGAAAATCTCCGTTTAAATAGGTTTTGGCATCTTATAATTAAAAGAGCATAATGATACGCCTTGATTTTAATTTGTTTTCAACTTTTGGTATGTCTAGGTTTTTGCTGTGTTTTTCCTAGACCTTGAAGCAAATGCTTTATCAATTATATGTTAAATTTCCACAGCACTATAATTTAACATAAGTAGTTGAAATTAAATTGAAATTAAAAATTACAAAGAACGTTCTGCATTGTGCTTTTCATTGTTAATAACACTTCCAATTATTGATAAAGATATCTCTTTGTTAGATTTAACTGGGTTATTTTTGATGTAATGTTTGATTTGTGAATGCTTCTATCATTTTAAAATTGAAGTTTTCACAACTTTACACTTACATCATAACTCGATTAAATTTTGTTAAATGTGTTTTTGGCTGGCAAATTTCATTGTTAGCTTTCGCCGTAGAGAGTGTTCTGGTTTGTCATCTTTGAGGCAGTTTAACAATATTTAATCTTAATGACCTAGTTATTCTTTACTACAATTTTATAGTTGGCTTATACGTTTCTCAAACTGTTATATTAATAGCAGGCTTATGTTTATGTTTGAATTTTTCAAATTTGACAAAATTGTTTACTACATCTTTAACAATTTTTAACTAACATTACTACTGACGAAGATAACTGTAAGTGTTATCGAAACGTTTAGATTGTATAATTTAAAGTACACCATTAAAAAATCCCAAAAAAGATAAGTATTTTATTATGAGTGTTAATGGTGAAAGTTTCATTTTCATATTTCAGTCCTTTATGGGGAGGAAACTTATCGTTTTATCAGACAATTTGAAAATTAAGAAACGTAAAGCACAATTATTATCGTCACTCACTTTTTATTACGATGCCGAGACCAAAAGATTATCCCAAAGTTTATC
This sequence comes from Vesta saturnalis, assembly GCA_036346205.1. Classification (NCBI taxonomy): domain Eukaryota; kingdom Metazoa; phylum Arthropoda; class Insecta; order Coleoptera; family Lampyridae; genus Vesta; species Vesta saturnalis. The sequence continues at coordinate 597,912 of JARFJB010001947.1, forward strand.
TATATTAAAAGAAATTTTAATAACAAGCAAGCGAATAATATTTACAGAAGAACTGAAAATGCTCTTCTACGTAATCAAATACATATTACTAGGAAGTTACTGGATAACACCGATAAAAATCTTTTATATTTACATTTAGAAATTTCATCTATTTTGAATAAAGAAGATTGGGATAAAATTGATTCTATAACGTTTAAATCTATGGAAATAAATTTTGACATCTCATGTCAACGTCAAAAAGAAAAATTTAATAAATTATACAAACAACAAAATAATAGACCATCTATTGATTGTAGAAAACAGTTATAAACCTTTCTGATAATGTTGTTTCAGATTATGCTATTGAAGCGCTTTCTAAAGGAGGAAATTTTGATAACACCAAGAGTAATACCTTTTGAAGATATAATTTCCAACATCGAAAACTCCATTAGATTATTACCTTTTGATGCTGCTAATGAAGTTAGATATAACACCGTTAACATATTACGTAAAACAAAACCTCCAAAGAGCAACTTATCCTTTCGTCAACGACATGCTTTACTTGATCTTAAACGCAATGAAAATATTATAATATTAAAATCAGATAAAGGTAATGCAACTGTTATATTAAATATGAACGATTATAACACTAAGATAGAACAATTGTTGGGACCAGAAACTTATCATGAAATACCGAAAGATCCAACAAAAAAGTTTCTTTTAAAAACTAAAGAGCTGATTAAATTATCATCTATTCCTGAAGAAATAAAGAAGAAACTATCTAACTCTGAAGCTATTTCACCAAAACTATATGGTTTACCAAAAATTCATAAACCTAATATTCCTTTAAGGCCTATTGTTAGTGCAATTGGTTCTCCTACATATCACCTTGCAAAACATCTTACATTGTTATTACAACCTCATATAGGAAAAACACCCCATTACATTAAAAATTCTGCCGACTTTGTTGAAAAAATGCATAGTTTCAAAATTGAAGAGGGTGATATAATGGTAGTTTTGATGTTATTTCACTTTTACAAAAGTACCTCTAAAAGAAACTATTGAATACATAGATCATCTTTTCCAAAGGACATAACCATTCTTTTTCAGCACTGTCTTACTACAACTTATTTTCAGTGGAATAATAAATTTTATGAACAGATTGAAGGTGTAGCAATGGGTAGTCCCCTTAGTCCTGTTATAGCTAATTTTTATATGGAAAAATTTGAAACATTAACGTTACAAAATACACCTAAAAAACCTTCAGTTTGGTATAGATATGTAGATGACACATTTGTTATTTGGAGACATGGAGAAGAAGCACTGCATGAGTTTTTGGTTTTATAAATGGTATACATCCTAGTATTCAGTTTACCATGGAAAAGAAACTAATGGAAGTTTACCATTTCTTGACATATTAATATCTAAAAATAATAATTCACTATCTTTTAAGGTTTACAGAAAGCCGACACACACTGATAGATACCTTCATAAATTATCCAACCACCATCCACGTCAAAAAATTAGTGTAATTAAATCTTTAGTAGATCGAGCAAAACGAATTTGTGACCCTGAATTTTTGAATGATGAATATAAATATTTAAGAAAATCCTTACAAGATAATGGATATTCACTTACAGATATTAATAATGTTATTACACCTTCTAGGCGTAACCTTAAAGAAAACCAGTTCTTAATGTTGGTACTGCTTTTCTTCCTTTTATAGCTAATGTTACAAATAGAATTGAAAAATCCTAATCAAACATGGCATTAGGACTATTTTTAAACCTACAAGAAAAATTAAAGAACATTTAAGATCACCTAAAGATGTGTCAAACCCTTTATCATCTTCCGGAGTGTATAAGTTATCTTGTTCATGTGGAAAAGTATACATCGGGACCACAAAACGTAGCTTTGATACAAGACGCAAAGAACATATGAGATTTTGTAGATTGGGTCAACCAGAGAGGTCTGCTGTGGCTGACCATGCCCTGAATAATTTAAATCATGACATTCAATTTGACAATATGAAAATATTGTCAAGACAAACCCATTATTATGTTCGTTTGCAACGTGAAGCTATTGAAATATATAAACACCCGAATAATTTTAATAGACAAGAAGAAAATCTCCGTTTAAATAGGTTTTGGCATCTTATAATTAAAAAGAGCATAATGATACGCCTTGATTTTAATTTGTTTTCAACTTTTGGTATGTCTAGGTTTTTGCTGTGTTTTTCCTAGACCTTGAAGCAAATGCTTTATCAATTATATGTTAAATTTCCACAGCACTATAATTTAACATAAGTAGTTGAAATTAAATTGAAATTAAAAATTACAAAGAACGTTCTGCATTGTGCTTTTCATTGTTAATAACACTTCCAATTATTGATAAAGATATCTCTTTGTTAGATTTAACTGGGTTATTTTTTGATGTAATGTTTGGATTTGTGAATGCTTCTATCATTTTAAAATTGAAGTTTTCACAACTTTACACTTACATCATAACTCGATTAAATTTTGTTAAATGTGTTTTTGGCTGGCAAATTTCATTGTTAGCTTTCGCCGTAGAGAGTGTTCTGGTTTGTCATCTTTGAGGCAGTTTAACAATATTTAATTTTAATGACCTAGTTATTCTTTACTACAATTTTATAGTTGGCTTATACGTTTCTCAAACTGTTATATTAATAGCAGGCTTATGTTTATGTTTGAATTTTTCAAATTTGACAAAATTGTTTACTACATCTTTAACAATTTTTAACTAACATTACTACTGACGAAGATAACTGTAAGTGTTATCGAAACGTTTAGATTGTATAATTTAAAGTACACCATTAAAAATCCCAAAAAGATAAGTATTTAAAACTTCATTTAGTTAAAAAGTGTTCTTCCATTTTTTTTTTATTATAATATTACCTTAACTGAAATACACTACCAGTATTACAATGAATCAAAAGGAAGAATTTAAATGCTCATATTTCCTTCCATATGCTCACATATACTACATTAGCGTTAATTTAAAATATAAAAGATTGACAATGTTTCCTAAATTAATTTGCTTTGTCGAGCCATAAAAAAACTTTGTTTGTATTGGTTTTATGTTTTGTTCAAATAAATCGTTAGTTTCGAGTTGGAGGCATAAATAAAGGTAAATAATGATATCATATGTAGTAAAAACTTTCTTATTCATAAAGCTAAAATTCAAGTGTTTCAATTTTATGTTGCTTTTTCAACATTTACTTACCTATAGCCTTTGTTACATGCTGTAATTTCATTTATAGATGTCATCATAAAATAAATTGACTCAGGCCGAATTAAGTTCATTGTCAAAATTTACATTTCTCAAGAGCGAAGATGAATTTGAAAACTGTAGTGATAATTCGGACTATTCATGCCGATAAGAAAATGAAATCGTCAAAATACAAACTCATATGACTTGTTAAGATGAAGGAATTTTACAAGGAAATTTGATGATTCATCAAGAAGATGAAGAACAAATTACTGAGATACCTAACAGTTCAAATTTATCTTGGAAAAGGGCATCTTCAGGTACCACAATGTTGCGAAATTTCAGGTAAATTCAGATTTGCCTCAAAGTATACTTCAAATGGAATCTGCCTTTGAGTGCTTCTTACTTCTTAAGACTCTTTATTGATTTGATAAAACAGAGCTCTTTATGCAGTTCAGAAGAATCCAAATAAACCAAAATTTGTCCAATATTGAATCAAAGGTTTAATTTGCCTGTTATGTCTGTAACTAAACCCCGTACTAGAGCTTATTGGGGTGAATTGGAATTTCGTATATCCGTAAAGTGATGTCAGTAAATATGTTTGAAAAAACAAAATACTCTGCATTTCAGTGATAATAAAGCTGTCCTAGAAAGAAGATCCCAAATACGATAAATTATACAAACTTAGACCTGCAATTGAACATCTAAATACGCGATTTTCATTGATTCCAACGGAACTTTGACTGTAGATAAACAGATCTGTGCAACAAAAAAAAATAAATGGGATTTTAAATTTTATATGCTCTGTGGAATAACAGGATATTGTTACTACTTAGAGTTATCAGGACCTGAAATTACTTTGTCTAAAACCCACATCCTTGGTGTCACAAATGTGGGTTCGACTGGCGCTAATTCAAGGAACGTAAGAGTTTATATTTTGACAACTATTATACGTCAGTACAACTGATGACGTATTTAGCTAAAGAAGGCATATATAGTTTAGGAACTGTTGACGAAACAGATTAACAATAAAAAATTACCAAGTGATAAGGATACGAAAAATGGAATCGAGGAACATCAGAAGAATATATTACTACTACCTTATAAAGTTGAGTGCAGTTGTGTGGAAAGACAATAAGTGCGTAACTTTATTTCTATATATGGTGAATTACCTTTACAAAATTGAAGGTTTAACCGAATAAAAAAAGATTGAAATCAATTGTCCCAATGTTGTCACAATGTATAATAAACACATGGGAGCAATCGACTTGTTAGATAGCCATATGAGAAGATATCGAATTCCACTTCGTTCTAAAAAATGGTACGTGAGGATATTTTTTCACCTTCTTGACGTGACAGTAATCAATGCTTGGTTACTCCACTCAAGGATACACCAAGGAAGCAAAATGAATCTTTGGGAATTTCGACTAGAAGTCGCTCAATGTTTGTGTCTCATGGGTTCAAGAACCCAAAAGAAACGTGGCAGACCCAGTGAGACACAAGAGCGCATAGAAGAAAAGAAATCAGCCGTTCATGTTCCAGTGATAAATGTCCGACGAGACGAAATAAATCACTGGGTCACTTATGAAAAAAACCGCCAAAGGTGCAAACTTCCAGGTTGCAAAGGTTTCAGCCACTTCAGGTGCTCTAAATGTGCTGTTCATTTATGTCTCACAAAAGACAAGACAACTGTTTTCCAGAATTCCATTGTTAACACTTTAAGTTTTTACTGTTACATAGTGTTGCAAATTTGCTACATATTATTATTGTTTAAATAAATTTCTGAGGAAATTAAAATTTTTCCATTATTTTTTAGCCTTAACATGGAACTGTTAGACTACAAAGAGCAGTTTATTTTTCAAATTAAAAAAATCATGCAATTAAGGATTACAAATTAATAATGAATTAATAATTTAATCTTTAATAGTTTCCAGTGTTATGTACCTTATCTTATCTATTATAACTTTCCATTAATTGATATAATGATGTTATGTATCTTACCTTATCTATTATAATTTTCCACTTATTGATATTTAGTAAATAACAATTTCTCTTTGATTCACTTAAATATTTGTTAATTTCTAAATTTCTAAATTAGGAATCTTTAACTTTTGAACTATGAGATTACTCAATTTAATCAATAAATTATAAAAGAGGTATTTAGTTGTTGTAACTTAGTCTTAGTTTTTAGTCTTAGTCGGTATTAGTCAGAAGAAGTTAGTTAGTCAATGGGTATTTAAAAATTACTGTATTAGTAGTAAGAATAAACAAAACTTATTAGTAACGAAGTTTTTGTCACGCTCGTAAAGAACATAACAAAATTGGTGTCTGAAGTGGGATTCAGCAAACATCAAGAAGAAGCAATCCGTTTGAATTCATCCTGGTGGTCCACTACGTGGTTTAATCCGAAGAAAGAATCCAGCAAAGTTTTATAGCCGGTTGTTAAGTGAAGGTTTTAACATCAACTACAAGAAGCATTACTATGAAACTAGTCTGTTTATTGTGAGTACCTATTGCTTTTATATTTTGCATGAATGTCTGACTCTGATAAACAATCAACCAAAAATTTATACCCAAACTTAGAACAAGATATTAAAGTTTTAATTAATAACACAAAAATGTCCCACAAAAATTCCCAAATTTCTAGTTCAAATTCTCACGAAGATCTCTTTGAAAAACACAAAATTTCCACATTATTTCAGTGGATTGATAAATACGATGGATCAAACTATAAATTAAATGAATTCATTGTTAATACCGGTGCCGCTTTTGAATTAGCAAGTGAAAATCAAAAAATTATTTTATTAGCTTACGCGAAAAAACAACTAACTGGTCGCGCTAAAATGATAGTATCTTGAGCACAGTTAAAGGAATTCTTAATTGAAACATTTTCACCTAGGCAAAGCATTGATGAGTTAATCCTAGAGTCACGTACAAACGTGTAGGGAGTTACCGAATGAAGCCATTATGGATTTCACATTAAGGTTAGATATATTAGATTCGAAATTTATAAAGGCAATAAATTTAGAAAATAATGATAGTAAAACATTACCTGCGCTATTAAAAATGAAGGATAACATATGTCTACGTGCATTCCTAGCAGGAGTTTTACTCGTTTACCAAAATTTATTATCTTTAAAGGAACCAAGTAATTATCAAGAAGCTTCATACTTCTATTTAAAAATAGAAAATGAAAATAAAATTAATCACTCTCACGAACAATTGCTAAAGAAACCTAATAGTTGCAATTTCTGTAAGAAAAATAACCATACGATGGCTAATTGCTACAAAAAATTAAATCACTCTATTAACCCTGAAGCTAAAATTCACAATATAAATTCTAATAATCCTCCTCATTCTCAAACTAATGTTTCAAATCGCTCTAGAATGTTTTGTAATTATTGTAAAAAATGCAATCATGAAATAAAAGACTGTAGACGTTTAAAATGGAAAAAGGAGCAAGAAAACCGAAACGTGATTACTCCATCAAATGTTCAATTAGTATCCACTTCTACGAATTTAGACGCCCCAAGTACTTCACAAAGTCATTTAAACTCCCAAAGTACTGTAGAAACGTCTGCCAATCCACAGGAAGTGACTCTTATAAAGGCAGAATATTTTCATTAGTAGATTCTACAACAGCGTACATTTCTACTTCTAGCACTAGTTCTTCTAACGACAACAACAATTTCAAACTTTTGCTTGATACAGGCGCAGATATCTCATTAATCAAACTCAAATCAATTCAAGGTAATGACTTGATTTACAAAGATCAAATCATTAAACTGAAACGACTTGATATTACAGATAAACCGACCTCGACGTTAGGCACTGTAAATATCCCTTTAAAGTTTAATAATGTAATAATCAATCATACCTTTCACGTAATCCCTCCAACCACTAATGTATCATAAGGCGGATTATTAGGGAACGATTTTCTACAAAATGTTAGTGCTAAAGTCGATTTTGAAGCAAATACGTTAACATTTTCTAATATTATTCTTCCTCTTAATTTCAAAATAAAGGGTAATGATTTAAATACTATCATACCTCCCCGCACTGAAGCGTTTATCGAATTCAATGTGTTAAATCCTGAAATTATGGAAGGTATTATCCCAAAAGTATCCATCCTCGACGGTGTATTCTTCTGAAAATCAATTGTTAAGGTCAATCAAAATTCAGAGGCTATTACGTCTATCTTAAACTCAACTGACAAACCAGTTAAAATTAGTGAGATTTCTCTTACATTATTACCTATTTCTGAATTTGAAATAATAAGTTCTAATAAATCTAAAGGATATAATCACTCTAGAAATCAAAGAGTTCATGAACAAATTCGCACAGATCATCTTAACTCTGAGGAACGAAACTCTCTTCTAAAAATATGTGAAGAATTTAACAATATATTTTACTTGAAAGGTGATACGTTATCTTCTACTCCTACTATCACCCATGAGATTCCAGTTACTTCACAAGTTCCAATATTTTCAAAAACTTATAGATATCCAGAAGTTCATAAAGAGGAAGTGAACTCACAAATTAACAAGATGTTAAGACAAAAAATTATAAAACCTTCTTCCAGTCCGTGGTCTTCTCCGATTTGGGTAGTGCCAAAGAAAACCGATGCATCAGGCAAGAAAAGATGGCGCATTGTCATTGACTACAGGAAGCTTAATGATGTTACGATCGGTGACGATTATCCTATGCCAAATATTACAGAAATCCTAGACCAACTCGAACATCCTATATATTTTACAACACTAGACCTAGCGTCTGGTTTCCATCAAATTCGATCTGTCCCAAAGATAGCGACAAGACAGCGTTTTCAACCTCATCGGGTCACTATCAGTTCGAACGAATGCCGTTTGGGTTGAAAAATGCACCTGCCACTTTCCAACGTTTAATGAATAATGTTTTAACTGGGTTACAAGGAACAAAATGTTTTGTCTATCTAGACGACATCGTTATATACGCTTCAAGTATTGAAGATCATAAAAGAAAACTTAAAGAAATTTTCAAACGTCTAAGCCAGCACAATTTAAAATTACAACCTGATAAATGCGAGTTTATGCGAAAAGAGGTCACGTATCTTGGTCATGTTATTTTCGATGGTGGTGTAAGACCGAACCCTAAGAAAATCAGCGTTGTAGTTAATTACCCGATTCCTAAAAATCCACGTGATATAGACATTTCTGGGATTAATTGGTTATTATCGACGTTTTATACCTAATTTTTCTAGCCTATCACAACCGTTAACAAGGTTATTAAAAAAGGATGTTGTTTTTAATTGGACAGCTGAACAACAAACTCTTATGACATCTTGAAACAAAAATTGACATCTAAACCTATTTTGAAGTATCCCGATTTCAAAATACCTTTCAATTTAACGACGGACGCTTCTAATTTTGCAATTGATGCTGTATTATCCCAAGGTCCAATAGGTAGTGATTTGCCGATAGCATTTGCATCACGAACGTTAAACAAAGCTGAACAAAACTATTCAACTATCGATCGTGAACTATTAGCTATTATCTGGGCAACTAACCATTTCCGTCCTTACCTATACGGTCACCAGTTTCAACTGATTACAGACCATCGTCCTTTAGTTTGGCTTATGAATTCCAAGGATCCTCTTCGTGCTCGATGGAGACTAGAAGAGTACGATTATCAAATCATTTACAAATCAGGAAAACTAAATAGTAATGAGGATGCACTTTCGCGTATCATTCCTGAAAACAATATCCTACAATTTAATATTGATTGTCCATCGCCCGATAGTTACGACGATTTTATTAAACAACATTATTTAAACAATATCAAGCCAGTTGAAAATATAGTAGAGACGAATCATAATCTTCTAAGAGTAAATGACAATATAGCTCATTGCATAAGTAACGATAAGGAAATGGTCAGCCGGACTTGCATTGGAAATCCGTAGTTTGATAAATAATTTTCCAAATTTACAAAATAGTGACACTAAGGTGTTTGATGTATTAGAATAAAAATTTAAAGGTTTTAAAATCTTTCATTTAATCACCAAAGAAAATTTTTGGGATAAACCTAGTTATAAAGATTTATTTAGTTGTTTGAAATTGTTAAGACAAAACCTAATAGAACAAAATATTACTTCTTTGTCTATTCCTAAATTAGAGTGTGGACTAGATCAATTACAAAGGAATAAAGTTAAATTAATAATAATGTATATATTTTCAAACACTCCTATTCAAATCACTATTTGCCTTAATCAACTCATTACACCAGAATTTGATAAAATTCTGATATTCTCAAGGAGTATCATGATAACCCTATAGGCGGGCATTCAGGTTTCCACCGAACGTTAAATAGAATAAAAAATTATTATAATTGGCCCAATATAAAAAATGATGTAAGGAAATACATCACCGGATGTAAAGAATGTCAATTAAATAAAATTAGTCTCCAAAGATATACTCAACCGTTAGAAATCACTTCAACTTCATCGAAACCATTCGAGAAAATAGCACTAGACATTGTGGGTCCGTTACCTCTAACCGAAAACGGAAATAAATTTATATTAACCCTTCAAGATGATTTAACAAAATAGTACTTTAACTATGCTCAAGGAACAGACTCATATAGTACAATCTACAATTTCATCTTTTAATCAAACCTTTAGAACTTTAAATAAAAACGAACAAATTTTTAACGAAAATCTTGACAAACTTCATAAATTTATAACAGATATTCAAAACCGACAAATTCGCCAAGAACAACACGAAGATGTTTTGTCTCACTTAAACTTTTTATCAGAACTAATCCAAACATGTAATAATGAATTGAGTACTCTTTTGGACGCTATTCTATTTGCTCAAAATAACATTGTACATCCATCAATACTTTCTCATTCTCTATTAATTAAAACCTTAAAACAATCACTTCCACATCTGAGTCAGGGATTAACATATCCTTATAAATTAGAATTAAAAAACATGCAGAATATTTTAGCTCTAGTACAATTAAAACTTGTATATTTACATAATAAGTTATTATATCAACTCAACATTCCTTTGGTTAATGGATATAATTTTAAGCTTTACCATCTAATACCATACCCAATTCGATATAATCATCGATTCATTTTTATTCAACCATCTAATAAATACCTATTTTTTACGGAAACTCAAGATCAATATATAAGCTCTAACGACATTTCAAATTGTAAAAACATTGAATTAAATCAATTTATTTGTCAAAACATGAATGTATTATATTTATCTAATTTGAAACCAATTTGCGAAACCAAATTAATAGACATAATTCATAGTGAAATTTTAAATTCTTGCAATATCAGAACTTCTAGTAATGAATATGAAATTTTTAATAGATTAGGAAAAACAAACACATGGTTATTTGTGTTGTCGAAACCTGAAACTGGAACATTGTTTTGAAATAGTAGTGTAATTGAAAGAAACATAATACTTAATGGTACAGGAAGAATAACGTTAGATAGTAATTGTAAATTACTTACAAAATCAGCAAGATTGGCTCCTGCAAAGGTTGTGAATTATCTCATATAATTCCAACAATTAATACATTAGATAATAATGACTGTTGTGAAAAAGAAAAAAAACAAATCCATTGATCTTGAATTATCCCCCCTAAGAATTTCAAATATCAACTTAGATGAATTACACCACTCTTCCGAAAGATTAGGTACCATCGAAAACCAAATAAATAATGTTTTAAATCATCCTATTATAAGTAAAACCTGTGACTTCTTTCATTATGTAGGATTACTTTTAGTAAGAAACAATATTATGAAGATACAAACTATTCCGATGATAGACGCAATAGGATATCAAGCATAACTTTAAACCCAGTAATCAACGCAATAGCAAAATGCTGTCGTAGTAATAAGATTCATTTGCAAGAAGTTCCAAATCAAACCACTACCTCACTTTCCGCTGAAGATAATTGTAACTTTGATAACGAAGTAGCCACTACCTCAACATTGCGAAGAAGTACGAGATTAAAGGTAAAAAGTGCTGCTACTTGAACACATTTTTGCTAATATGTTCAAGCTAAGGGAGAAGGTGTTATGTACCTTACCTTATCTTTTATAACTTTCCATTAATTGATATAATGATGTTATGTATCTTACCTTATCTATTATAAGTTTCCACTTATTGATATTTAGTAAATAACAATTTCTCTTTGTTTCACTTAAATATTTGTTAATTTCTAAATTTCTAAATTAGGAATCTTTAACTTTTGAACTATGAGATTACTCAATTTAATCAATAAATTATAAAAGAGGTATTTAGTTGTTGTAACTTAGTCTTAGTTTTTAGTCTTAGTCGGTATTAGTCAGAAGAAGTTAGTTAGTCAATGGGTATTAAAAATTACTGTATTAGTAGTAAGAATAAACAAAACTTATTAGTAACGAAGTTTTTGTCACGCTCATAAAGAACATAACACCAGTTTAATTATAAATTTAAGTTCAAAAACGGCTTTGTTCAATTTGTTATTTTTTACGTACTAAAATAATAATAAAGTCAGTTACGATGAACAAGTTTGTACATAAAATTTCATGTTATAAAACATCTGAGTGAGTTCTTGGTAAAATTCTTTAATTTTTTTTCAAAATGTTCAATAATGATCATCGCTAAATTGTTTGGAATTCAATATTTAAATAAATCTAGATTACATACACTCACACGTCCTATACCTAAAACGTGTGGATTATATAAATTACACAAACGAACTAAACCACTTAGACCTATTGAAGCATCCCTCGCAAATTCAGATAGTTCTTTATCGAAAATTTTATATAATATTACTAAAACTACGTTTAGTCCAGTCGGTATGAAGATCGCAAAAACATTTTCTGAGATTTTTCTTCAGAAACTGTTAGTGGAGGGGTGAGAGTGATGGACCCCCCCCCCCCCAAACGGCGCCTTTGGAGGAAAACTTTATTTACCTAATAACTAGTGAACTGTCAAAGATATCGAAAAGTTACTTGTTATAAAAGAAAGATTGATTAATTTCCTAAAAATAAGTATGCTTGTATTTTCCACCATGTGCCATAGTTTTCGAGATACTATGGAAAATACATGAAAAATTGAGTTTTTAAAAAAATTTTTGTTAACATTTTGAACATAGTATGCAAAGAAGTGGTAAGATACGATTTCTAGGGTTTTTGATGTACCTAGTGATAAAAATTGCTTTTTTTTAGATTTTTCAAAGTATATATTTGCCATTTGTTAACATATTCTAAAAAGTGGAATTAGGCATGAAACATATTCATTTGATAACTTTATTTTATAACCATAAGAAATAATAAAAGTCCCTATATTTTTGGTAATTTTGAAATTAAATTAAATTAAATTAAAATCGATTTTTTTTAAGTAGATCTTTTCCCAATTTACATGTGGTGGAAAATGAAAGCAAATAAAAAATGTAATACATGTATATCAAAAAAAATTATCAGTCACCATGTTTTTAGTAAAAGTTTGTTTACAAATTTAAAAACACCTGCTGTGGAACACCACACCACCTTCCATCCTACAAAATGGAAATTGAAAGCAGTGTAATAATTTTAATAATATTTATTTAGGATAATCATGGATGCTCTTTTATAATTAGTTCATTACGAAAATAAGCAACATTGAAAAAAACAAAAACAGTTATCTATGTCAAACAGACGTTTAAAACTTCATTAAAATGAAATGATTTTAATTATAATTTTAGTAACCATGCAACCCCTTTCGTACGGTCATAACTAAAACAGGCAACATTGTAAAAACAAAAACATAATATATGTCAGAATGACGTTTAAAACTTCATTAATTGATAATAGCCATAAATACATGTAAACTTAAAAAAAATTCCAAAGCCGCACGCTTCTATAAAATATCAATAATACATTTTAAGCATTTTCATTCATTAATAATTTTTTAAGCTTACCTTGCGTTATATTAAGAAACTTTATAATGAATAGTTACATAAAATTGAATTTTCTTCAAAAAATATGTCAACATTTTTCTTATAAAATTAACCGTTATTCAGATATTAAGAAAATTTTAACTAACGTTTAAATTTCAACTTAAGAATTTGTTTCCGCTAAATTAAGCGCCGTATCAAAGAATTGCATAGTACATAATCGATATGTTTAAGGTCTATGTCTGGGTATTTTATATCTTTGAAAATGCAGCTATTAGAAATATTTGATAAAAACCAAAAACTGATCCTAATAAACCCCCTCTCCGCCGCTGAATTTCTCCCAAATTCTAATCAGCTTTGTTCTAAATGAAAATTAGCTTAAATACAAAATTTAAGGACGTGGTATTCTCGTTCTGGAGTTATCGTGGATTCTAACATACATCCACACGCACGCACGCACGCACGCACACACGCACGCACGCTCGCGCGAATTTACATCAGTTCTACATACATAAAGACAGAATTTACATCGATTGGGGCTTGAACCTTGCAAAGTACACGTCGTAGGTTCAAATCCTACTCGAGGTAAACTTTTTATTTATGTATTTAATAAAATTAATAATAATTTTTAAACTTATACGTTCATAACAAAAACTTATAATAATTAGGTACATAAATCAAACAAACTATTTGAGTTAACAGAAATGCGGTACTTGTTATTCTGATCTTGATTCTCATTTACTTTATCTTCTTCCTCTTCCGAGGAATCTGAAATGGCAGTTTCATTAACATTGATTTCTTCGAAGTTTTTGCCTTTACAGTATAAAATTTCACCCTTTTCTAATTTCAGTAAAATTCTAGACACTTTTGTGACCATCACCACATCTTTTGGTAGCCGATAGACTGCTTGCGGGTTTTCTCGGTGTGACCCATAAATGACGCTAGCTGGCCAATCTCGTTGTTTCTTAGGTCCATAAGCTGCACCATTGAAGTTATGTGCTTTCTCAATCTACAGCTTCTTATTAGAGCTGGTTCCTTTGCTCCACAATCCCGGGAATACTTTATTTCCACATAACTTCCATTTATCCAATATTCTGATCCATGTGGCATGGCAAAAAATACTTGTTTTGTGAATTTATGTACTTGATTCTCTCTTTTATAAGGATATCAACAAAACCTTGGACAATAAAAGTTACTTAGAACCTTTTCCAATTGTATGTGCTTTTTTATAATACTTTGTTAAAAATATCTGTGTTTTACTTAAAGCACGTATTAGTTCATTATTTTGTTCCCAAGTAGATTGTTGAGCCATATCCGCAAATTCTATAAACTGTATGTCACCCACACGTTTTATGTTATGCAGCATTATCAATAAAAATGTAACTTCTGTAAGAATTGTGTATTCCGTGACGCTTGTCTATGTGTTTAGAACAGAAATTGCAGTGTTTCCTTTTTTCAAACAATGTGCCCTTCATTTCACAATATCCTCTATAAGAGGCAGTAACTGTTTCGATACGTTACGGGATTTTGTTATAGTTAAGTCTTTTAGGGCAAGACTACCTAGTTCTCGTTCCTAATTCGTCTCAATAATCTGGCGTAATACTTTTAAATCATGCAATATTTGTGGAGCATTTTTAAGAGAATCTTCGAGAATAATTGCATCTTTTTTAGAAAAAAGGTACACTGAAATATCTATGCGATTTTTAAGGTTTTCCCTTCATGGAGTGCATATGAGGCAGCGCCAAATGACCGTTTCTCTTCAAAAAACAGGCCTACTGATTTTACAGATGCTACCAAGTGGTCAATATACTCTGGTTTTAAAATATCTGTAATGCAGTTTATTTAATATTTTTATCTAGCCAAGATTTCCTAATTTAACAGCTCTGATACGAAACTGCCAACCTGACATAGTAAATGATTAAAAATGATGTAGGGCAACAGCGGACAGAAGATAGATACCAATAATTATTGTAGTCATGGAGTCCTGTTCCTTGGGTAAAGTTTCTTTCATTTTTAACAACAGCTGAGAACATTTCCTCATTTTATTGCACGCATATGGCGTATGTTTCCTAGTATTTTGTGCAGTTTGTAATAGACGCACACCGTATTCCAGGATAATAGGATCAGACATAGCCGCTTTACCGATATCGTCCATCCTAATAAGGTATTTAGTGATTAATACAAAATACGTAATCTCTATCAGTATTAGGTGTAAATTTTAACACTTCTTAAAATAGATTTACCTCATTTTTTGAATAAGTTGGGAACGTAGAGGTTTGCTCCACAGATACGCTTGGTAAGTGGAGTCAAGTGATAAAATATATGACTCAACTCTTGGATTGTATACTGGTCCACGAACTTCCAAACAGTTTTTGCTGTGGCGCACTACGTACGTTGTTTTAAAAAATTCTTTGCAATATGGACAAGCGGTATACGTTGCTTGGTGGTTTTCAGTATTTGCAAATTCCTTTGTTAACTTTTTGGGAATAATTTGTCCAGCTCTTCCCTTTAATGCTTAATTGCCTCTGTTACGAATGATACTGACCATTCGCCTTCTTTCTTTTGAGACTGTGAACAAAGAATCGTAAATTTGAACATGGATATCAATTTTAGTGTGCAGTTTATAGCTGCTTAATAACGATATAATGTAAGAAACGTCAACGAAATCTGCATCTGCTCACTCAGCATTTTGTTTGAAAAAAGTAGATAAAGCAAAAGTAGCCCACAATCCATTAGGTGGTAACGTTACTCAAACGGAAGAAAAATTGACCAATACTGTCCAAACTGAAGCTGAATTAAATCAGATTTCTGTAACTGCTTCGAGGCCAGGTAACATATTTCTCGCATCTTTCTCCAAAACTTGTTAGTTATAATTTATTACTTTTAAAAATCAAGTTTTTGAATTTTTTTAATTTGTGGGTGGTTTTGAAGATGCTATAAATGATGATAGTAACAGAGATTATATCGGCAATCCATTGGATGATGGCGTGACCCTAGGCGAGTTAATGCGAATCAAGTTATGTTCAAATTTAATGTCGGTTAGGATTAATTCCAAATACTGCCTCGCCTTTAGGTAGTTTGCTGCTTGGATAGTTCACTTTTCCAATACTATTATATTATTATTAGTCGCCAACTATTTTATATTGCAAAATTTTAGCGCGACTAGTTTGACAATTAATTAGTATTATAGACATTAACCTTTGGCGTTTGTAGATTCTTTTGAGGACGACGGGTGTGATGACCCTACCTCTGAATATTCAAAGTCGCTCACATCTGAATCCTATGGGCTGGACTCAACTGTTCCTCAGGTTATAAAAGCCAGTAGGATAAACAAGAATAATTGCATTTACTGTGAACCTTTTATAGTGTCAATACATTTTTTAAGGCACTTAATACAGCATCATAAGGAAAAAGTACTAGGAAATACCACAGGTGAGTTAATTAGCAACCGTTTCCTACATTATATCGTTAATAAGCAGCTATAAACTGCACACTAAAATTGATATCCATGTTCAAATTTATGATTCTTTGTTCACAGTCTCAAAAGAAAGAAGGCGAATGGTCAGTATCATTCGTAACAAAGGCAATTTAGCATTAAAGAGAAGAGCTGGACAAATTATTCCCAAAAAGTTAACAAAGGAATTTGCAAATACTGAAAACCACCAAGCAGCGTATACCGCTTGTTCACATTGCAAAGCATTTTTTAAAACAACGTGCGTAGTGTGCCACAGCAAAAACGGTTTAGAAGTTCGTGGACCAGTACACAATCCAAGGGTTGAGTCATACATTTTATCACTTGACTCCACTTACCAATACCTTATTCAGATGTACGATATCGGTAAAGCGGCTATATCTGATCCTATTATCCTGGAATACGGTGTGCGTCTATTACAAACTGCACAAAATACTAGGAAACATATGCCATATGCGTGCAATAAAATGAGGAAATGTTCTCGTCTGTTGTTAAAAATAAAAGAAACTTTACCCCAGAAACAGGACTCCATGACTACAATAATTATTAGTATCTATCTCCTGTCCGCTGTTGCCCTACATCATTTTTAATCATTTACTATGTCGGGTTGACAGTTTCGTATCAGAGCTGTTAAATTAAGAAATCTTGGCTAGATAAAGTATTAAATAAATTACATTACAGATATTTTAAAACCAGAGTATATTGACCACTTGATAGCATCGGTAAAATCAGTAGGCCTGTTTTTTGAAGAGAAACGGTCATTTAGCGCTCCCTCATATGCAATTCATCAAGGGAAAACCTTAAAAAATCGCATAGATATTTCGGTGTACCTTTTTTCTAAAAAAGATGCAACTATTCCCGAAGATTCTCTTAAAAATGCTCAACAAATATTGCATGATTTAAAAGTATTACGCCAGATTATTGAGACGAATTGAGTACGAGAACTAGGTAGTCTTGCCCTAAAAGACTTAACTATAACAAAATCCCGTAACGTATCGAAACAGTTACTGCCTCTTATAGAGGATATTGTGAAATGAAGGGCACACTGTTTGAAAAAAGGAAACACTGCAATTTCTGTTCTAAACGTATAGACAAGCGTCACGGAATACACAATTCTTACAGAAGTTACATTTTTATTGATAATGCTGCATAACATAAATCGTGTGGGTGACGTACAGTTTATAGAATTTGCGGGTATGGCTCAACAATCTACTTGGGAACAAGATAATGAACTAATACGTGCTTTAAGTAAAACACAGATATTTTTAACAAAGTATTATAAAAAAGCACATACAATTGGAAAAGGTTCTAAGTAACTTTTATTGTCCAAGGTTTTGTTGATATCCTTATAAAAGAGCGAATCAAGTACATAAATTCACAAAACAAGTATTTTTTGCCATGCCACATGGATCAGAATATTGGATAAATGGAAGTTATGTGGAAATAAAGTATTCCCGGGATTGTGGAGCAAAGGAACCAGCTCTAATAAGAAGCTGTAGATTGAGAAAGCACATAACTTCAATGGTGCAGCTTATGGACCTAAGAAACAACGAGATTGGCCAGCTAGCGTCATTTATGGGTCACACCGAGAAAACCCGCAAGCAGTCTATCGGCTACCAAAAGATGTGATGATGGTCACAAAAGTGTCTAGAATTTTACTGAAATTAGAAAAGGGTGAAATTTTATACTGTAAAAGCAAAAACTTGGAAGAAATCAATGTTAATGAAACTGCCATTTCAGATTCCTCGGAAGAGGAAGAAGATGAAGTAAATGAGAATCAAGATCAGAATAACAAGTACCGCATTTCTGTTAACTCAAATAGTTTGTTTGATTTATGTATCTAATTATTATAAGTTTTGTTATGAACTAATAGTTTAAATGTAATATGTCATTAAACTTTATTATTAATTTATTAAATATAAAAAAAGTTTACCTTGAGTAGATTTGAAAATTATCTATGCAAGCAAACTGGATCAAGGTTCGCAATCGATATAAATTTTGTCTTTATGTAAAACTGATGTAAATTTTAATATAATAAATATAATGAATTTACATCAGTTCTCACATAAATACAAAATTTACATCGATAGCTTGAACGATGGCGCAG
Source organism: Vesta saturnalis (assembly GCA_036346205.1). Taxonomy (NCBI): domain Eukaryota; kingdom Metazoa; phylum Arthropoda; class Insecta; order Coleoptera; family Lampyridae; genus Vesta; species Vesta saturnalis. The sequence continues at coordinate 616,619 of JARFJB010001947.1, forward strand.
TTTTACAAGCAAAGAAGGTCGTGTTTGAGTTAAACTTTTATTTATGTATTTAATAAAATAATAATAATTTTTAATTATGTATCTAATTGTTTGTTATAATTTTGTTATGTAGAGATCCATAAAACCCAAGGCAAGGACACTGGTTCACCTGTTAGTAAAGGAATTTATTCTGAAGAAACTGAGAACGATCTGGATCGAAATACAATGCAACGTGGATTCAGTAAAGTAGAAGCACCATTTTTTTATTTTACGTACGTTTCAGGAATGTAAATTACAATTATTATTATTATCATATTATAATAATAAGAATTCTATATAATAGTAATTTCATGGTCGCACAGTTCAATTTACTGATCGGAAATGTTTATAAATTACCACAGAGGTTGTGATTAAAAGATTTCTTTATTTTACGTACGTTTCTGAAATATTAATTGCAATTATTAGTATAATAACAATTATCGCAATTATTATTATAATAATACTATAATAATTGCAATTATTATTAGAATAATAATTATTGCAATTATTATTATAATAATATGTTAATTGCAATTAATATTCCCGAAACGTACGTAAAACGAAGAAATATTTTAATCACAACTTCTGTGGTACTTTATCAACATTTCTTATCAGACTGTGCGACCATCAAATTACTATTAACTATAAAATTCCTAGATGTTGATAAATTACCACAGAAGTTCTGATTAAAAGATTTCTTTATTTTACGTACGCTTCGGAAATATTAATTGCAGTTATTATAATAATTATATTATTTATAATAATTTTTATTAATTATATTATATATAATAAGTATTATAATAATTGCAATTAATATTCCCAAAAAGTACGTAAAATAAAGAAATCTTTTAATCAAAACTTTTGAGGTAATTTATCAACATTTCCGATCAGTAAATTGAACTGCGCGACCATGATATTACTGTTATTTAAATGTTAAACAATTTTTACAGTTCATGAAACCTTAACCTTAATAGATAAGAATCTTATATTATTGAATGTATTTTAGTGTGTTTATGTTTGAACATAATAAACAGTTTAGGATTTTAGATACTTTTTATGGTTTAATAGTAATAGTAGGAACGGCAACAATAAATCAATTATTCAGTATTATCAATCTTGTCTGTCTCTCTTATTAGGACCTAAAATGACATCTTCTAAAAGCGACTGCCGTTTTCTTGGATTTATTACACATTTTTTGGTAAAAAAGCATAAATTATAAGTAGTTATTATAAGTGTTATTCAAAATCTCACGCAAATGACCTGCAAAACTGCTGAAAAGGATTTTCCGAAAAAGAATTATTTATTTATTAAGAATGAAATAGTTTTTTTTTTCAACCTTCAAAAAAAGTGCAGGTGTAAATGAATTCTTTAAAATGAAAAGGTTATCGAAAATTTTACAAAAGCATAAAATCTATTTTAGGATTTCTGCAAACGCATGTGTTAAAAAATCTCGTTACCTGCATACCTTTGCAAAAGTTGTTTGTGACGTCAGTGAATCACAAACCCCCACCAAGTCAGTATATATCAGGTGTCGCATCGTATATACACGTTTCTCTCTATACTGGTTCTTAAACGTAACTTTATCTATACAAAATTCCGGGTGCCACTTCACTTCACGGTGTCAGAAGAACCGATTATCTATAAATATATATATATATATATATATATATATATATATATATATATATATATATATATATACATATAACTTGTACAAATAAGTAAGTACAAAGTGTACTCTGTTGAGCCCGATATGTTATCAGGTCGCTATGAATCCCGAGGTAGGGGTTGCTTTCACAACTCTTTTTTATACAAAATATATTCTCTTAGGTACTTGTGTGTCCAGACAACGTTGCCGCCGTAAAAGCAAACTGTAGCAAAGTATCAAAGACCAACTACATAATATGACATACACGAGAATGGCTAACTACGTTAACATAATAAATTTCAGATCTTTAAACATTTGTAAAATTAAAATACTACTTCCTTGATTCTAACAGCAATTAAAAATGAAAGTGACACTTCCAATCGATATTTTAATTTAGTAATGCTAACATCTTCAATATTTTACAATTTTTATTAGTACTTACTGGATGCTTGTTCGTTATGTTATAAGCAATTATGCGGTGTTAATATCTTTATATTTCATTTTTGGATTAATACTACTGAATAGAACAACAATATAAATTTATATTTTTTATCGTAATGGTGATTGCACAAAAAATGGACCAATTCATAAAATAAAAGATAATAATAGTTTTTACATAAGTTACAAATATTTCACGAAAAAATTTAGCTTGTGAACATTTTGAATAAGTAGACTAATTCTTATATATAATAACTCACGTATAGCTTAAATTTTTTATCCAACCCTTTCCTATCATTCAATTCTAGCGGAACAATAAAAATTTATGAAGTTTACGCATTAGTTGATTTATTTAATAATAATTTATAGCCCAATGGTGGTTTTAGTGGATGTCAAAAAAGCTCTGTTCCACAGAAGTTTCAAATATAGTATAAAAATCAAGGGTTTGAAAATTGGAATGTTCCAACCCAAGAAGACTAAACAACTCTGATATCTAGGGCAGCAATTTAACTTAATATTCTTGCTTTTAATTATTTATTTGGGGTTTCGTAGAGTGCGCTGATACTAGAAATTACCGGTGGTTGTCTTTACGATGAACTGAACTATTTTAACATTATCAATATTGTATACTAAGGCAATTATTTTATACATATGTTGATACTTGATACCAAATAGGACGTTTCATATTTTTACAAAAAAACGTTATTAAATCCATTTGATTTGGCTGCAGCATGCGTCTGACAGATGAATATTTATGTACTGGCCATAGTATGCTTTGTACTTCGGCAACCTTCTGGCAACCGCCGGGAATCGTATTAACACGGTGAGTGAAAATTGCCCATGTGATATGTAAAACATTAAATCTCCTTTAAATTAACATTGCAAAAAAACAGTAAAAACAATACAATGAGGCAAATGCCCATAAAAGGAACATCTGCAGTCTATCGCAGTACAGTGTTCTATAAAATAAATCTAATTTCACATTCAAAATAATGTAAATATCAATAAATAAGTTTGTAAGGTAGTCTTTAAAGAAAAGTGAAGTGAAAGAAATTAAAAAAAATGAAGAAACACCATTGAGTATTCAAGTAAAACTATGAGTCACTAGTGACCCGAAGTAAGGTTTAGCTCAGCGCTTTAGCCCATAAATGACTTATACGTTACCTTATACATGTAATATTTTAAAAGTTGTTTAGATGGATTAATTATGTTTTTAGAACAGTAACCGAAAAATGAGTATTCGTCTTGTTTTTAACAATTTCGTAATATTATTGTGAAAATTAAAGCTATGACGATTTTAATAATATTTATATATGGATCACAAAGTTGACTGACTGATCCACCCATCAGCTCACAGTCCAAACTAGTTAAGTTAGGGACATGAAATTTTCAGGTATGAAAGCCTACATGATGGAGGTGTAAAACAAGAAACGATTTAAAAAGTTACTCTCCTTAAGATGGTGAGACATGGAGATGAAGGTCGATATCATTTTCCTGATTAATCTCATTAGTAGATTAAAATTTGGATGATAAGTTCCTTATTAAACAAAAGTGGGTACTACGGGGTGGTTTTGACATTTTTGTAGGGGGGTGAAGTTAAAGGTTAAAGGGAAGTGTAGGGTAATGGAACATCTGTCGTTTTGAACCATACGAGCTCCAAAGCTCCTTTATAAATATGGAGTCCACATTTTTTATAATTTCAGTATTTGGAGGGATAAAATACAAGGTCGGTTTGGTTAGGAATGACATCCAATATTATCTAATCTACTACGAGTAGAGACTTCATATTCGACAAATAGACGCATGGGTGCTTATATATCCAATGCATTTCAATTTTTAAAAACGTTTTTAAAACCAGAACTGTACTTAAATGTTTTATAAGAATTTAAAAATGTTTTTAGAATATATCAAGACATTTTTATAAAATAAGAATTTTCGAGTACTTGTGTAGAACCGTGACAAGAATATTTTAAACATAAACATAAAAGGCCGACTTTAGACATGAGCCAGAAAAAAATGTTTCACATTCAAATTAAAAGGGCGATTTTTAGACACTGCAAATAGGGTAAATGTTTATGTTTAAGTTGTAATACATGTTATACCTACACAGGTGTTACAATAACATATAATGTACGTGAATAAGGAATTTTTTTTAATTGAGTCAATAGAAACTATTTATGTGTTGTTATGATTGTTAAAGCTAATTGCACATAAATCACACATTATTTCAACCTTGAAGGGCACATACAATATTAGCTATTCACGCAACATTTTATTTTAAGAAGGTACGCTGAATTATAACATTAAAATTGAAATCGTGGCAACTACAATATAAAATGTAGCATTTACGTGGAACTTATCTCACATGTAAGTGAAGATACAAAGTAAGAATTAGTTTAATATTTAATATTGTTTGTTTTTCTGCACTTCAAAACTGAAAAAAATAATCCTAAAAATCTAATACTAGTTTCCTATTTTGTGTATTATTAGAGAATAATTAAATTTTCCCCCAATCCTATATAATCGAAATAATTTAAGCATTAGACAAAGGTCTTTTGTTTAATCGTCTTACGTAGGTAGACACATATCTTTAAATTGATTGTGTGGAATTTTCAATATTCTTATATTATTTCTACACTAACTGGTTTCAAACTGATTGTTACCTAAATTTTATTGCACCTCACAATTATAAAAAATTGACAATTTACATTTCAATACTTTAATTTTTGGACACTGCTTTCTTAAAAACGGCTTATATTTATTTTTGTTTACTGCAACCTGTGCGCGATTCTTAACATAATAATTTTCAAATAAATCGATATTAGAAGTAGCCCTTAAGGAGCGCAAACATAGCTGCTACTACTTGGGCTACACAAGGTCAGGTTAGTATATTCAGATAAGCTGTATATAAAAGCGACCTCTGTAGCATGATTACAAGAACCAATATATATATATATATATATATATATATATATATATATATATATATATATATATATATATATATATATATATATATATATATATATATATATATATATATATATATATATAGTAAAATGTTTAATTGAAAATATTAATGATTGAAGGAACTTTACTTAATTCTGATTACTAGTTCCCAGCAACCACGAACACAGCAGTACAGAACAGAAAGTACTACAATTTCTAAAAATGCTAAAAGGAGAAAAGTAGGTAAGTATTACATAAAAGTTTCCACTGAGATAGCAGACGGGCACATGGAAATGATACGAAACGTTTTCCTATAGTCGATCGGAAGAATCAGTAATTTGTTTATTTATTGTTTTGAGTAATTACTACCATTTCGAGATTCGGCCATTGGCGTTTAGAGGCATAACTATGTATTTTTCGTACAATACAAGTCTTTACTTATTTATTAGGAATACTTAATATCACAACAAAAGAAAGCTAAAGACGGAAATTATATCAATAATTTCTGACATTGTGAGATAATTTAAACATACTTATATTTAGCACGTTACATACCCCTGCAATAAGGGTGCCTGGGTAGGAGAAGGAAAAAAGAAAAAAACACAAAAACTACCAACATCGGAGACGCGACTAGTAGTAAGACATAGGATTTAGTTTATGACGTTTACGAAGTCGAGGAGATTTGGTAGGAGAGACACCGATATTTCGGGGGCACAAGCATAATGTTGAACAGTATGGTCAGGTTTTAAATCTTTAACGTTCCAAACGCCCGCAAATTTACCATCTCGATCTTCGAGCTCATAAGTCCAGGGAGAGATAACGGTTTTGACCCTGTATGGTCCGACAAAATTGGGAGCTAGTCTAGTATTAAAGAATCTAGAAGCACCAGACAAAACCAAATTCCTTTTCCAGACCGAGTCATTAGTCTTATAGAAAACAAACCGATGTCGCAAGTTATACTGTTTTTGAGTACGTTGATAGGACAGTTTCATTTTCTTTACAATTTCGGTCTGTAGGGATTTATAAAATTGGTCAGAAGTTTTCGTAGGAGAAGAACGGTCGGGAGCGAAGGTGGGAGGAGAAGAATCATTAAAGGGCTTATGGAAAAGATCACCAAATAAAATGATTCATGCCACGGAACGCAAAGTAAGGCGTAAAGCCAGTGACATCATGTTTGGAAGTTCTAATAGCACAACCAAATTTTGCGAGGTTAACATCGCACAGACGCTGGTTTCCTTTTACATAAGGAGCCAACTTGGTTTTCAGTACTCGATTAACACACTCGGCGGGGTTCACCTGAGGGTAATATCTATCCGTATATAAGATAGTAGTACACGATATTGAGCACATAATCGAGTAAATTCTTTACTGTAAAATTGGACACCATTGTCAGTAATCAGATAGTGAGGTGTTCCAAACATTAAAAGTATATGTTCTTCTATGGCGCGAGAAACAAGCGAGGCGGTAGTAGTGTGAAGAGGGAAAAAATAGCAGAATTTCATGAAGGAATCGGCCTCAACGAGGATAGAGGAATGACCCTTAGAGGATCTAAGAAGAAGTCCGACAATATCACATCACAGTACTTCCCAAGGTCTAGAGGAAGTAGCGCGAGGAACGAAGAATTCAGGTGGTGATTTTTTTTTCTACCTTATGAGAGGAGTAGGTAGCATATTTTTGGATATATTGAGAGGCATCTGCACGAAGTGCATGCCAGTAATAGTATAAAGATAATCGAGCAACAGTTTTCGATACTCGACAATGGCCAGAAGTTGGTGTACCAATATCCGCTGATCTTTAGGGACAACCATTTTCCAGTCACCCAGTAGAGAGAGTTAGAAACAAAAGTAAAGGATTTAGTTCTTTTGTATAATAGGTTGTTTTTAACCATCCAAAAGGGAAACTTTTTAGGAGAAGGAAGAACACGCGAGACTAATTTAAGATACCAGGGATCTACAATCGGGAGAGTTACGAGGGAAAAAGAACTGTGATCAGGAGAAATGCTATATATTTTAGGGACAGAACAAGAAAGGGTATCAGGTACAACATGAGCTTTACGGTGGATTATAGTAAAGGTAAATTGTTGCAGTCGGATATCCCATCTTGCTAGACGACCTAAAGGATTTTGTAATAGGTTGAGCGAAATCAAAAAGTAAGGATCAGTGATCACGGTGAAATGTGACCCTTTTACATATGGTCGGAATTTCTCTACGGCAAATAAAACAGCTAGGCATTCTGGCAAGCTGACATCTTGAGAATTTGCTTGGGTGAGCACGGCACCAACACCAAAATCGGAGGCATCAATTTGAATGGTAGACGGAGACGAAAAATCAGGGCAAGAAAGTATAGGACTAGAGCCCAAATGTTCTTTAAGGGAGAGAAAGGCGCGATTGCAATCGGAGGACCAAACAAAAGGAGTACTTTTATTAGTGAGAGAAGTCAAGGGGGTTATAAGGGAAGGGAAGGGAGAGAACAAGACGACGTACTTTAGTTACACTAAAAGGAATACGGATATTGAGAATGGCACTGACCTTATCGGTATCCACCAAGAGACCGTTTTTGTTGACTGGTTCTGGTCGGAAAGTAAGACCAGCAGAAACTAATCGTTCAAAAATTTTAGAGTACTGTAAGACGTTTATCAAAAGAAGATGTAGCAATGATGATGTCATTAGATAGGCGAAACAGTAGGGTTCGAGGTCTGCTCCTAACATACGATCAATCAAACGTTTAAACGCAGCTGGATAATTATGTGGAGGGGAAGCGTTCAACGCGTAGGCGATTTAAAATGGCAGAGATGTAAGGGGAAAGATACGCACCTTTCTGAGTTACTTCATTGACTTCACGAAAGTCGAGGCAGAAAAGATAGCTATCATCCTTATTATTCACTAGTACTATAGGACTAGACCAGGGGCTAGTAGAGGGTTCTACGACACCCAAAGCTAGCACCGCATCTAATTCCTTAGTGGCAATTTGTTGTAATGCAGGAGGAGAAGATATTATCTCTGGTTGATGGGTTCAGCATTTGAAGTAACGTACATCCAAGAGAAGAAGATAATTTCGAAAAATACCATCAATCAGAGACTGAAAAGCAGTTTGTTTTATAGGAGACTCGGAAAGGGAGTTTAAATGGCCAAAGGAGAAGGCAGCAAGAGGACAAGTATCGAAAGACCATTCGTCATGTCGTAAATCTGAGTTCAAGTTCACTATCATTCGATGGACTGGAAGAGGGTAATTGGGAAAACTCTACATAAGTTGACCTTTTAAATTTTCAAATTTTAGATTCTGTTACGGACTTAAACGTTTCAAGTGTAAGTAATATACGGCTCTTTTGTTTCGTTTCGTCATTGGAGCCAGGTCTCATTAATTCACAGCGACGTTTAGCAAGAAAAAAAATAGAGCTGAAGCTTAAAAATGAGGCAAAAGAGACGTCACCAGTAAGGGCAGAAAGTGAAATAAAGAGTTCTTTTTTAGCTAACGTTAAAGCAGAAAGATGATCAGCAAAAGGTATATCATGTTCCGCAACAGTAAGGGATTTATTAGAGTCTAATTTCAAAGCGTTGCGTACTGACTTGCGTAAAAGTTCAACTCCAATATCGCTGGGTAAACCTCTAGATTGAAGCTAATACTGACGTTCTGACTTAACAAACCTATTAACATCTAATTTCCACACTACAGCCATGCTAAAAGTGAGGAAAATTGAATAAGAACAAAATGAAAGGATAGGGTGAATACTCAGAATGAAACTAAGCAAGATTACTTGAGGCCCACACGTCAGGGTACCAAATTTATGTCACGTGTTTAAGTGGGAAGCGGAGGAAAAGGGAAAGGGTTTTCTACTCACCTGGAGATAGTCACGCAAACAGTCTACCTCAAACGGTTTTAATTGTAGGTGTCAGAAGCCGCTCCCCAGAAGCCCAATCACTGTTATCCCGACTTCTGGATAAACGATGTGGGAGGAGGTGAGCAGGGAAATTTAAAGGTAAGGAAAGCACAATGGGGAAAGAGGAAATAAGAGACTGCTGTAGCGTAACTCAATAATGTGTTAAACAAAATTGCGTGTAGGATATACTTTTAACTATACAAGGTATATTATAGACATACCTTTTGGATATACTCCACCAAAAGGTATGTCTAAAAATAATATATCTAAAAATATGAAGTAAATTACATCTAACTTCAAAACGAAAATGGTTAATACGGTTACTACTCAAAATGAAAATAATGATAACGTTCGCAAGTCGAACAGGTTCTTCAAATTTAAATCCGCAGAAAATTAATGTTTTAAACCGAATTTAAAACTTAAGCGTTTCCCTTTCTACAATGAAAGATCTTTCATTTGTGTTGAACTGAAAGAGAAACATATATCTGACGCTAGCAAAGCATTTGAAATACCCAAAACTTAAAAAAATCCACTTTCTGTAGTTGTACAACACCCAAAGAAACAGTAGTATACGTAAAATATTCGTTAATCCTAAGTTAATTACAAAATGTTTGTCGAAAAAACAGTTCCGTTTGTTCCTTTATTTATTTAGTAACTGGATTGATTCGTCCTAAATACTGGAGCAAAAAAAAAAGCAAAAGAAAAGCTAAACAGGAAACTAAACGTTCCCCCAAAAAGATTTAATTGAAACAGAAAAATATTTAATTGAAAATGTCAATAATAGAAGGAACCTTACTTAATTCGTCCCAACACTTCAAAAATGATAACCCAATGTTTTGAATAAAATTACAGGTACAACTTAACCAAGTAAGGTAAAATTAAATGTGCATAACAGTTAAAGCAAATCGGAGTTAAACTGCGTGCAAGTTAAATCAAACAGGGATGAAATACCTATTCGTACGTATAAAAAAAAATAAATATTAAATAGTACAGAAGCTACTATGACTCAACTACCATCGCGCAACGTAATAATCGAAAATGGTTTGTGTGCAGCTGTACTACTGTACAGTGATAAAAATGGAAGTTATCTTCAAATACCAAGGGTGCGGTCCAAAGTTCATCAACCAGTATTATTAGCAATTATTATAAAGTGAACGTTGTGAAGAGGACTGAAATACAGATTTAACGATAGTTACATCAATTTGTGGAACAGTAAATACTATTAGGTGTAATTTTTAACAAGCACGTTGATTTGCAAAGTGGGCATTTCAGCTAAGGTACATGAGATGATAACACTGTAATTATACTGGTTGATTCCATCCTTTTATATTTTAGCGAGTAGCACGTTATTTAAATCACAGTCGAGCAGTTACACGTACAGTGACAATATGGTGAGTAATTGAGTTCACGGGGAAGATAATAATAACACTTTGACCTTTTTTAGGGTGTTAACGGTTACCCTAATGTTGATACAGCAGAAAGGTTAGTGGAAACAAATCCAAGCAGCATGAAGGTATTAGTAGAACGTCCACGAAATAGATATAAATTTAACTTCCCGGTCTGATTACCAGTTCCGAGCAATCACGAACGCACCAGTACAGAACAGAAAGTACTAAAAGTTCTAAAAATGCTAAAAGGAGAAGGGTAAAGTATTACATAAATTAAAATTTAATTAAATTACCCCTAAGATTGCAGACTGGCACATTGAAATGCTACGAAATGTTTTCCAATAGTCGATCAGTAAATTTTTTATTTATTGTACGCCTTCAATCGCTAACAAAGAAAGTTATGATTTACATTTAAAGCTAAAGACGGAAATTATATTAATAATTCCTGATATTGTGAGATAATTTAAACATACACATATTTAGCACGTTACATAGTCAGTTCACATATAGCGTTGATTTTGTGTAATGGGCTACACTTATGCTGTTATGTAAAGTTTCAAACAATTTTAAGACCAAATAGTAATGCTATAATCTTCACTGCTGGAAGTTAAAACTATTCCTATAAAAATTTGTGATAACTGGAATTTAATAAATCTCTTTCTTTTTATATTTCAAGTGACCTACGTTCTACATTACCAGAACATACATTGCCAAATGTCATATATTCTGTTCTAAATAGCATTATGTTCCTTTTAGAGAAAGAATTATTACTGAAATCGAATTATCTCACCTTGTATTATCTTCATCTACAAATAAAATAACGGCACGTGCTTGGGGTTTTTGGATCAGCTTTTCAATAATTCTATCGAAATCTTCCACGCGAGAATTCCTCAATACCTTTTCTGTCGTAGCTATACAAATGCCTGCATCCGCTGAATATGATATGAACGATGCGATTCCCTGTAAAAATAAAAATATTACTGTACATAACTTTTGCTTTATGCCAAATTCTACACTATGTAATTATATCATAATTGTAACAGTTACCATTTATATTTTGCTAAAACAATAAGGTTCCCTGCATTTTAATGCTAAAATTACTGCTTTTGACAAATATAGCCAGTTTCAAAGTTTTCGAGCAAGTTAAACTTGTAACACATGTGCGCTTTCGGAAGCACCACATTGTGTTAAGTAATTTAAAAAACAGTTAGTACCAAAATGTTGGCAAGTTCAAAGTATATTTGGAACAATAAAAACTTGTCAGTTATATTTAAATACATGTGCGAAACATAAGTTTTGTCTATAAAGCAATTAATTGTGGTAAAGCTCGTTAATTTGTAAGTGCAGAGCTGTAACAATTGAATTAAATCGTTTATATCAAATATGTCAGTATTAATGAAGCATGAAATGGTCAATATTCTGTCTCATTTGCAGCCGTAAACACTGCAATCGTGTTAGTACAGCAACATGTTGCAGCTTTCTGGATCATTTCCTTCTAATTTTGCAGAATTTAAACAGCTCAAACCATTATATACATATATGTATATATATATATATATATATATATATATATATATATATATATATATATATATAAAAGTGCTTCGAAAACAGTCAGATCCATTTTTATCTTCTACTAAATTTTTGTCAAGCTTTCGCAAAACATATTCGCATCGTCAGGACCTACATGCATCTTACTAATAGGTGAAACAAACATAAAATAGATAAACTAAGGAACTTACAGAAATGTTATCAAGATGTAAACTTTCACCATTATTACATATGTTTAAAATACTTAGCTTTTCGGGTTTTTTTAATGGTGTATATTTTTATTTATGTTATAAAAATCTAAACGTTTCGATAACACGTAGTTATCTTCGTCAGTAGTAAAAGAATTTTTCAGAATTGTATAAGATGTTGAAACACATTTTGAAAAAAAGAAAACGCAAACATAAGCCTGCTATTAATATAACAGTTTGATAAGCGTTAGAGCCATGTATGGAATACAATTTTAGTAAAGTATAACTAGATCATTAATAAATTAAATACTGTTAAACTGCGTTGAAGATGACAAATCAGTACACCCTCTAACGGTAATATATATATATATATATATATATATATATATATATATATATATATATATATATATATATATATATATATATATATATATATATAATCGATTCAACTGACACCTGAGAAGAGCATATAAGGGCGCTGTGACACCAATATATACGTAGTAACACCATTTCGTGGTGCCAGAACGTTTTCTCTCGTATATGATATCCAGGAGGTTTCAGGAGCCTGTACACGAAGTTGCATGATGGCGCCACTTGAACCATATATACGAAAAAATTGTGATTTTAGCTAACAACATCGATATGAAGACGGCGCTTCGATCTGAAAGTATAGGTTAAACGTTTAAATGACACCACTAACGTTGTGGCACCATTCAATTTTAACCACATGCGGTGCAAGGTCTACCAGTGTTTGGTTATCCTACGTTCCCTTTTACTACTCTATTACCTGACTCTGTAATCATTTGTATCTGTTACTTAAAATTTTATTTACAATTGCATTTTGCTTGTAATATTAATAGAAGTAATGTTTTATTCGAAAGAATGTTTTTACATAATTGTTAGCTTCAAAGACGGAAGTTTACATGAAATTAGTTGTGTGCATCATGCGTTTTGTTTTCCATGTTTAGTTTTACTAAACAAAAATTTTACATTTCCGTTAATAATTATTATAACCAACTTCGGATTGTTGCACTTGATTACTTACTATATGCTTAACTAATACGTGTTTCAAACAATGTTCATTATGCATATGTATACATGTTTATGATATATTACATACAATTTATTTGTAGATACTTAAAAGATTATTGAAAGACGTTTATTGCACATTTTATGTTTAACTAAAACAAATATTGTAGACGTTTCGTATAATATAATGCTTTATACAGAGCTCTATTTACAAAAATTGAAATTCATACAAGAATTGAGCATGAGATTTCAAAACCTTATTTAAGTACTAATTTTTTTGAGAAATCATCCCAAATGTAAATTACCCAATAAGTGAATTTAATAGATTTCCCGTAAACATGTATATTTTGACCAAGAGATGTCAAGATCGTTACTTATGCACCAATTTTTTTCCAAAAGAAGTAGGTAAGTTTGGAGACTTCTGAAACACACCACATTTCCAAGGTCCCACATTTCCAAGGTTACCACTTTATCAAGGCTACCACTTGACCAAGGTTGCACAATTGCAGTGTCTGATCTACTTTCACAAACCGCCACACGCCCAAGGTTATACAACAGTGACCTACTTTACCAAATTCACACACCAAGAAGGCCACTCGTATGCCCTACTTCCTTCCACGCATTGAACGCTACCTGTGTATCCTATTTATTCACCTTACTTTACGCTTAGCTGATATACACTCTATAAACCAAAAAAAGAAAACGATATATTAATATATTTATTTCCTGTATAAACAAATACATATACAATTGTATTATTCAGAAATATAATTTTCTCTAGGAATAAAACATTTTGATTTAGTACATGTGCAAAAGGTTCTTTCCACTTCCATTTCATTACATCTGCGTGGACGTGGTGCAAGTAACTGAGCATACGTGCAGTGTGGCGCCCATCGGAGGTGCACCTGTAGCGGATTGTCAGATAGTTGCCATCGGCTTATTCTAACCCCACACAGGAAGCATTCAACCGTGTCGTCTGCAAATGTGGAAATGAACCCTGCCGCAGCAAGTGATGAAGGAAATTGAACTCCAGACCATGTTCGATACGTTAGTAAGCGGTTATCGAAACAATTGTAATACTGAGGATAATAAAAGTTTGGTGGCACATCGCATATGTTTTGACTGCTGAAGAAAGTAATCGAATGACATAAAATAATTTATTACATACAATACATAGCAAAAAATATTAATAGTCCACTTCGTCACACAGGTAACACGAGTCATCGTCATATACATCATATAACGTGGTTAGGGGTGTTCTACATGATGAGCACCAGTATTCATCATGTGATATGTGACGTGAGACGTGATAGTAGATTTGCTTGCCCAAGGTGTCGAACCATGCCGAATCCCACTTTCCATTTTCATATTGTTTTCGAAACACTGTTGTTGTAGTAGGTGTTAGTAATACTTTTACTTTCAAATTTTATCGAGTTAGGTATAAAGTTAGATACTCGTCGCGCACTAAGATTAAGTAGTGATAATGTTTGCTAGACCTCAGGTGTATTCCTATCGTCTTGAACAGGGGTAGCTGACATACCGAATATCGTGTAAACTGTACAATAGTATACATGTTATCCCTCCCTTTTAACTCAAAAAGGACCTTGTGGAGGCGTAGGTAACTTCGTGTAAGAAGGAGATGACCTCGGTTTTGTATTGAAGAGGAAGGAGGGTTAACCTCAACCAAATTATTGAGAGAAAACCTTGAAGCAGTGGACCCTCCAGTACTGACAGGTAGCTTTAGAACAGTGAAGCTGTCAAGATCGTTGTAGTAACACGTGTTAATAATGTCGAGGTCACGTCACTGTGGCCTAAAGCTCTGGACTGTGTTAGTGCAGTGCCAAGGCCAATATATTAACTTCAATCATTAGAATTTGATGCTGAACATGAAAAGGTGTATAGGATGGGTAGGCTTAGTGATGATTATTTAGATAATTTAGTTAATAAGTATGGGGGAGGAATACGTCTTTGTGAGAAATACTTGCAAACGCATGATGATGGTGTTATGTGCATTTGTTGTATGAATCGATTAATAGAAGAACTTAAAGAAATATCTTTGGAGCAATTTGTACACGAAATAGAACGGTATTTACCAAATTATGAGTCATTAGATGACGACCTCCCAAGTGAAGAAGGTATGCATTAACGAGTCCAAAAACGTAATTCACTGAATGGGAACGATTAGCTAGAGATTCTGCCCGATCTAAAAAGAGAATAGAAGACTGTGATACTATAATCTCACCAATCCTCGAAATTCAGCACCGTCAGTGTGTGTTTGTCAAACGCTTTAGTAGTATGTAGTGTTATATGTATGTTAACATAAATAAAAAAATGTTAAATAAAAAAGCATAATAATAGTGCAACATATAGAAGTAAGCGTACACAACGTATTATATAATATCTTTGCTGAAAATCCAGGAATTGTGAGAATTATCAAAACCCAGCCACTTAACGAGAGAATTATTCCCTTGACGTTGGATTACACGTTCAACTAGGTGAATTCCAGGATGTTTGACACTTTGAAGTTCCGGCTCATAGAACCTACCTTGAATCTCTTCGTCACGACTATCGCGTAAAGTGTAGGTGATTGGGCTTGAAGGTTTTACTGTTGATATTTGAAAGACTTGGTAACTCCAATTAGGTGTGCAACCTTTAGAGAATATGCTTCTATATTTGCTATTGAGAACATAATCACCACTCGAAGTGTAGGTATATTAGTATCAAGAACTTTATGACATTTTAAATGGTTAAAAATATCTGCAACATTATTTTCCGTTACATCTACCGGTTTGCATTCTATTGTTCTATGTTTTCTAGAATTACAATAGGCAACAATATGTGGTAATATTGCTAACCACTTGTAGGATCCTTGCTTACTGAATGTTTTCCACATTATTGCTTTAAGAGTGCGATTTACACGTTCCATTATATTACTTTTAAAAGAGGAATAACTACTATAATGATTGATGTGGAACTTTTTCATCACTTTTCTAATTCTGCATTATAAAATTCTGTTCCCATATCAGTTTGTATATGTGTAGGCGTTCTTTGCAAACCAGACAGAAGTTTATCCATTAAACCTGCAACTAGTTTACCATTGTTGCGTTTGATGGGGAATGCCCAGACATATTTCTAGAAAGCATTTATTAGCACTAAAATGTACCGAAATCCCTTATTCACTCGAACATATGGGATCATTTCCACTAAATCGGCTTGATATAGGTCATCTAACCCTTTGAGTACTACACAACGCGGCGGAAAAATTCTCCTTGCTGGTTTGTGCAGTTCTTCAACAACATCAGCTTTACTCATTTTTCGCTTTGGATTTGAGTAGAATCTCTATGATGAATGATTGTTCTCTCGTAAATTCGACACCTTCTGGTATTATAGGTTGAATCGCAGCTTCCTTACGAATAGTTCGATTAATTATATACAGCGGCGTCGTATATAGTAGATCATCCACTTGAAGATGAAGAATGTGAGGTGACCACATACATTACGCTATTGTACACTCTGTATAAGGAGACATATATTTACCATCTGTACCCAATGGAAGAACTAGTGTATTCTTATGCAATAAACCTTACAAGGTAAAATAAGTTTCGTAATATATATCACCTGGTTTCGTGTCATCACTGTGATTCTGAGTAATATGTTAACCAAATCTATCTATTGTCATTTGATAATGAAAGTGTCCACCAAATTTATCTATTGGCATTACTGATGGACATGCAGTACTATCTTTGGTGATAGTCGTTGTAACAATGAAGCGAAAAGAGTATAGTAATAGATTTATAACAAGAGATGTTACTTTATTACTTTTGCGCTACGTAGTTCGTCAATTATATATATTATTTCGTTGTGATTGCTAGTGTTTCCTGCTGACATTGATCCTAATAATTTCCTTAACCTATCTACTAACTTATTCGGATTATTCCAAGGTACAAACTCAATAAATTTGTTATTGTAACACAGCAGTTGCATTCCACCTCCTGTTTTGGATATAGAAGTTGTTCGAGACCTGGTGGCTGGAGGTGCAAATGATGAAGTGGCAGAACGTTTTCAAGGTTGAAGTAATGGTCTAATGATCTCAGTGTATTTCTTACTATTATTTCCTCTGATTTGGCCATCAGGGTTATAGTTACGTCGGGCAGCATGTGTACGACGCAAAATGTCATTGTATTGCTGTAGATCACGTTCGTTGAATCCCGTAGGCAGTTTTTTAAAGAGTAGTTCATATAATCCCGGTGTGCCCTCATAGTCTAAGAATGATCCATCAGGAAGAGCGATATGAAAATTTTCTCCCATAAAGTCTAGTTCAGCATCGCCAATAAAAAATTTCTCTGCTTCCGTAACAAAATGTACACCATATGTCAAGTTATATTCGTCTTCAGTATTTGTAAATATACTTTCCACATAGTACTTCTCTAATCCTTCATACTGATTAAGATACTCTTCAAAGGTGGGTTGTGATCCAGTAGCTAACAGTTCTGCTTTTAATTGTAACGTAGGGATTTCCACCTCGTCGTCAGTGGTATCAGGAATCACAGTTTCCTGTACAGGTCGTGGTATGGCGTCAGGAACAAGAGTACGTGGCGCCTTATGTAATCCAATGCCTTTAGGCGTATGAAAATCATTTACCTGTGCAATGGGTTCAGTTTTTCCTACTTCTGGTGTATGGGGTTCAGCTTTCATGAGAGAACCATCTTATTTAGTAACCAATTGTGTTAATGGTTGTGTGATTGGTTTAAAGTGTGCTTCCATTGCACGTTCTGTAAGTGCAGTGTCTTCTTTCAAATTAGCATATTTTTGTCGCACACTCTTGCGAGCACGTAAAATGTCTTGTACTAAGCGCTCCTCCATTACGACTGCATGGATACAGTACTACTGCAATATTTATAATGCAATGAAACAGTCAAATCTTTTACGGTAACGACCTGCATTAACGTCACTTTCTTTATCAATCACAAGAAATCCGAATTTGTCACGCCAGCAACAGAAACACAAGTTTTTAAATCTATCAAATGACATATCGACATTAACGTGATCATCATACACATGCTTAAGATTAGTGTTATCTTGTTGAAAAAGAATAAGTAAATTTGCATTATCACGTATAAGCTGTTTTGGAATTGAAGGATAAATTTGACACAGATAAAAACAATCATTATTTCGATGTCTGCCAAAACAGAAATGATCTCTTATTTTATTTTGTTTATGACACGCTACATCATCAAAAATCATTATTGAATTTTTACGGGAATCATCAGGGGGTATAACATTACTATTTGCACTGCATTCAAAGTACCCGAATTCTTTTATGGGTTCCATTAAATTTCGCAGGTATTGTTATTTCGGTTGGTATAACGATTTGCAGTATACATATAATTTTCGAATCGTAAACAATTTGGATGCTCTAATAAGGTAATAACATTTATTGTCCGCAACCGGACGGACCAACGATTATGCCTCGTTAACATTCCCCTTTTAGTAAACCGCTATGTCTAGAGCAGCGTTCCTTATTCGAAGTGATGTCATAATTTTTGATAGGTAATTCTGTATCTTGTGGAATGAAACGGATGTCACTCATCATAGTACTGAACCAGAATTTGGATGCTGTTAATATACATATGCATAAAACTAGTCTAGTAGTGGAGTGTCAGTCAGTCTGGTATGAAGTATAGCTCCCGGTGTAATAGTAAGAGAAAAGGTTCAGGATCAACTAATACCTTAATAAATAAATTACCCGTGGAGTTGCATATACCTGGGTACAGATACTGTGGACCAAGCACCCGGTTACAAGAAAGAATATTGCATAATCCCAGTCCAGCGATGTAAGGCGGCGCCACACACAGCAACAAAAGGCTTGGAATAGATTTCGTTCCACAAACGCCTCCTTTGGAGAGAGGGCTGCAGCATTAACCATAGCCGGTATAATGAAAGGAAAATGTACAATGGGAATGAGAAGCAAACCACAGGCAGGAAAAAGGAGTGAGGGAATGGGAAGCAAATTGCGACGAAGAAAGCGTTTAACAAAGCAATCCTTTTAGCGAGACGTCACGTTGGTGGTAAACTTCGATCATCTTTAAAAGCCATAATACAACAAGCCTTAAGCGCTCTGAAACACAAAAAAATTATGATTTCCGAGAACAGAATATTACCAGTAGCAAAACTTGGTGGATTTATACCTCTTATTCCACTCTTTGCAGCATTAGGAGCTTTAGGTTCTTTAGGTGGAGGTGCTGCTGCAGTGGTAAAGGCAGTTGCTGACGGAAAATCCGCGACAAAAACGTTAGAATAAACCAAATCACACAATCAAGCAATGGAAGCAGCAGCCTTAGGAAAGGGTTTATATATAAAACCATATAAACGAGGTTTAGGCTTATACTTACAACCGTATGCAAAAGCTCTCACTGAAGCTACCACGCCACGCCTTAAGTAATATTGAGCTATCAAAATTTGTTGAGCAATTAAAGATCCCCTACTTTAGAGGAATATAAATGCGAGATAATTTACCTACACGGATCCATACAAATGAATGTGGTATCGTAAAAAAAGAGAGAATTACAATACCGCCAGGATCATACGAAACTACGGATTTGAATAAATATATTAACGAGATAGTGAAGAAATTAAGATGATATATTACTTTACGAGCGAATAATAATACAATGAAAGCAAATATGAAAGCAACCCATGACATTAACTTCAATGTAGAAAATTCGATTGGACCTATACTGGGATTTAACAAGAATGTTTACCAAGGTAAAAAAGTGCATAATTATGATAATCCTATAAGCATTATTAAAACTAACTCCTTAATTGTCGAGTGTAATATAACAAGTAGCAGTTTTAAAAATGGTGAGGCATCACACATAATTCATCAATTCTTCCCCAGTGTACCAGCTGGATATAAAATAATTGAATCCCCTCAACATGTCATCTATTTACCTATCAATACATCTACCATTTCAACAATAACACTTAAAATAGTAGACCAAGACGGAGATCTCATCAATTTTAACGGGGAAGTCATAACGATAGGACTACATTTAAAGAAAATATGGTGACGCGGTATAATACATGTGCATGTAACCAGAGCAAGGTGAACTACAAAAAATTGAAGCGTGGAAACGCAAGAGTCAGTAATCGTTCAGCGATCAAAGCACTGACAGCGCAGAACACAATGAACATATTAAACGTTAACGAAAAGTTGTCGTCGATAATGCGATAGTAAATTCCGAACTCCACACCCATCAGCCATATACTACGAGATTTGGAAACAATGATGAAATCAGGATACCCATTCAAGAAGACATGTGCACTTTACCATCAGAAAGCTATGTCTACGTAGAGGGAAGATTGTTGAAGCAGGATGGTACTGTGTCTAACACCGCTCGGTTTGTTAATAATGGTATTGCATTCTTATTCAGTGAAATTCGATATGAAATGAATGGAATAGTGGTAGATTCCGTAACTAAAGTAGGAATAACGTCGACAATGAAAGGATTGGTATCATTGACGTCTAATGATCTCGCTCGTTATGAAAATGCGGGTTGGTTTCCTACCTCAAACAGCACACTAACATGTGCACTAGGGTATTTTAATGTTTGTATACCTTTGCTACTGCTACTCGTCTTTGATGAAGACTACAATAAAGTGATTTTGAACACTAGACAAAAACTGGTTTTAATTCGCAGTAATACTGATAACGACGCAGTAATTACATCTGCCGAGGAAGCATTAAAAGTGAATATAGATCAAATATTTTGGAAAGTTCCGCATATTATTCCACCATTATCGGAGGAATTGGCGTTAACCAAGTACATTGATAAAAATTTAAATACTCCAGCGCATTTAGAAGTTGGGAAACTCACATATTTCCCGCCGTTACAGCAACAGATAAGCATACACGGGCAATCAAAACATCTGCTAGTATATAAACACCTAGATACATTATTATAGGATTTCAAACTGGGCGAGAGAATAATGTTCTGCAAAATATAAGCAGATTCGATAAATGTGCACTAAATAATATTCGGGTGTTTCTTAACACGGACCGTTATCCGTATGACAATTTAAACGTTAATTATGATAACAATTGCTTTGCTACGTTGTATGAAATGTTCCTAAATTCCAAATGTCATATTGTCAAAGAGATAGTCAACCATTACTCACACCTATGCAATTTACGTCAGCTGCACCACTGATAGTGGTAGATTGCTCAAATCAAAAAGAGGAATTACACTCTAAAGCTGTAGTTCTTCGTATAGAAATATCAGCCAACATACCCGCCAATACGACCGCATACTGTGTTATACTCCATGACCGTTTAGTTACGTACAGCGCGTTAACCAAAGCAGTGCGACAATTGTAATACATTGGCCGTCATGGTTGATGTACAACGGTTTAAAGTTTCAAAAGCACTGTATAAAATGCGAAGAGGGGCATACACAGCCACATCACTTTCGAAGAATTCTTAACCGATTGATTCAACCAACAGATTCTGTCTATGTCAAGGGTAGAGCCAAAGCAGGTTACATCAGAAACTGATTGTCCCAGTCCATTATTGAACTTGATGAACATCCCGCTCTTCATGCTTTGCAACCAGTTTGTTTGTATCATTCTCAATCATCATGT
Source organism: Vesta saturnalis (assembly GCA_036346205.1). Classification (NCBI taxonomy): domain Eukaryota; kingdom Metazoa; phylum Arthropoda; class Insecta; order Coleoptera; family Lampyridae; genus Vesta; species Vesta saturnalis. The sequence goes on from JARFJB010001947.1 coordinate 638,348, forward strand.
AACTGCACTCTGGCTAATGTATACTATCTGTATGATACATATGTAATGCAATGAACTCTGTACGCTTTTTTAAATAAAAAATTGTAAATGTTTATTATGTTTATTTCTTTGTATCACACAATATTTTGTACATTCTGTATATATTCTCTCGATAAGGAATTGTTACATAATAGTAATACATATTCCACAAAGAACGGTATTTCAGTGACTACTCAAACTGAGATGTTACCTTGGTTTGCAGATTACCGTTAACTAACATTACTACTAGTTTCCTTATAGAGATAATATATCTAGAGCTACCAAGTGTCAGTACCCAAACTATCGTATACCTTCTGGATCATACAAATTCATTTCCCTAGCAATCTCCAGTAAACCGCTCAGCGGATCGACATTCTCCAATTCGCTAATTCTCTAATACCCCCACGCCAATGTTGAACATGTATCACGTAATCGATACCGTTTGCCATCCTGTGACCTAAAGGCAATTTTGTTTAACATTTCTGTATAAATACAAGCATTTTACGCATTACTATTTTATCAGACGCCTCTGCAACAGCTTTGTAGTCTACCTCCGTCAACACCTTTTGAATAACAACTTTCTTAACTCCTTTAGCTTTCTTAACGACTTCGTTGTCAGCAAGATTTAAACAATATGATTTTGATCCACCACCATAAAAATAGTGGATCGCTTGCCCTGCATACTCATCTTTCATCCTCCCGACGACGGATGTATTCGTTGCAATACCATGCAGACTGTTCTGATAGTTGGATGTGTCATATTCAACAACATTATTCCGAATATGGGCATACACATCATCACTTGTTATCTAGACAATTAAAGAATCTGTGTCTGTACAGAGCAATGTTACATTATTACCGTAATGACTGCGCAAGATATCGTAAAAAGACGATACATTATAATTTTTGAAAGATCCAAAATACTAAATCCGACATATACGGGTTTGTCATACGTAACGACCTGTTTCGACAATTCTACCGCAAATAAGTTGTTCGTGAATTGAATAAAATTTTTAAATTGTGGTTTTGCGACGTACCGTGCTAGACCCACACTACGACCGTTATTTTCCCAATGCGTTAATAACTTGATAACTCTTCTTTTGTCAAGATTCTCCATTGTTTTACCAAATACACCATTGTTCATACATTTAAAGAAACCCTTTTCGAATTTGTTCTTTGCTTAATTCCGGAGAGCTGTGTTAAGGTCTATGTATGGTACTAGTCATGGACTTTTACAAAAGCGTAAAACCCTATGAATATGAGAAACAATTAAACCATGCTCTATACATTATTTTAAATATCGGTAATTTATAACATAATTGGTCTTGTCACACAGGTTCGGAATTACCTTCTCTTCCTTGGAAGTTGGTGGGCAGATTACTTCAGGGCAAAAGGGTACTCATTGTCTTCATCATACAGGTGGTGTGGATAGTGTATATACCTCTAGTACATACCCATTATCAGCATCATCATTAATCTTCAGTACATCAAAGTTTTGAATTTATTCCTCAGTTAACCACATGATCCCATCATGAGGGAGATATTGCAGCATACTCCATCCGTATAAATTCGTGGCATCCAACTACTGTAAAAAAAATTTTAGGACGATTAGGATCATAATTTGAAAAAACTCGTTGTTAGCAATACTTCTCCGCTTGATACAAGTACTCGCTCCACCACGAATACCTTTCTTAAAAAAGTGGTACATATCCATATCAGTTAATAATTCTAGCTTTACTTTAGTTCATTTCAACATGTGCCGGTTCTAATTCAAACACGCCCAGACAGAGCCGCCTAAAGTTTTCGAACACGTCATCCTACAGCAGCACGTCTGATCTTAAATATATATCAGCATAACCACCGAGTGTATTACACTTAAAGTGATCCCATACCTGTAGGACGCGACAGTATTCTTCATCGGATATATTTGCATCACGCATTTTATCATAGAATTTGTCATAGGATGGAACCGTGACATCATCCACTTTAATCAAACTGTCTACGTACGCATAAGGGAAGCTACTTTCCTTTCTAACTAAGGTGAAGTCATTATCATCACTAAAACATTTCCTTACCTCTATACATTGCTAGTCTGATAAATTTTGAGATAACGCATCTAGCGATGCGCCATAAACCTACAACTATCGACGAATCGCAAACTTATGTACTTCTTTTCCCTATGGCCGTGACTATTTACAAATTCATCTGCAAATGTATGCTTACCAAACGTCATATATTTTTCACTATTAACAAGAAGTACGTTAATTTCTTTAGTATCACTCGCTAACTGTTTGATAAACAGGTGAACATCATAACCACTGAGATTATGGAAAGAAAACTGTAATACGTGTTGGTAACTGATAGTTTAAACTACAATTTGAATGTGCCGCACCACGATACCTCCCAGGGAGGTGACAATGGTCTCGTACTTTTGGATTTGTAAGATCACCCGCAAACCGCTTATCGCATACATAGCAATGTAAACTTTGTTCGAATATCACCTTTTGTTCATCAATTAGTGGCAACATTGAAATGTTCATTATATATCCGTTTTACATCACTTTCTATTCGTCGTATAAATATCTCCGCCGCATTAACCCCCCTATACAGTTCTAATTTGGACCACAAATCGTTTACACCACACTTAATATAATAACTGAAAGAGTATGGCTCACGTTTACACGTCTTTATCGTAAACGTTTGTTCAGGATCGGGTTCAGCGGTATCTACCGGTACTGATAGCGCTTCAAAGTCTGCATATATTACGAATGGCAGAAACATCAGCTTTTGATAGTTCCGAAGCGCAAGTATATTTTCTGCATAGAACTCCCCAGTTCTGTCTTTTTTTTGTTTTATGTCAGGTAATTGCTCCTGTGTTCTAAAATAATAAAGACATAAATCGCAAAAATGTATCGCCCCATTCCGCCCGGTTATTTGGTTGCTAAGTAAACCAGAAAAATTTTTGATACATACATAATGCTGATTATCCGTTTGGTTACTGACTAATAGTAGTAAATTAGCATGAACTGACTGTTTGGCTTTAGTATAGTAGAGAGGTCCCACTACCGCCGTGACACGCTGATCATCCCGATACGTATCGTCCAGGCCATAAACATTGATGGAAATGTTATTGTTGGATTCAAACTTTGCAATGTTAGTCAACTTAACAGGAAATTCTACACCATTCCAGTTGAATAACGTTCTGAAATCAGGGTAAGAAGTTGTCCGCTGTGGTAAACCCTGCGGTGTCACTAAAGCTGATACAATAGCCCATGCAAAGCAGCAATTATCAGTATTCCTTACATTAACTACATCATGTTTATTCGCAATTTCGGAAGGGACCTTCATATAGGATGAACCAGTGGTAGGAGAAAATTTCAGCATGTTTACCTGTAAATATGAAAATTGCACCAGTGACCATCCTACAAAACATTTATGCTGAAATTCAGATTGTTTAGCATCCAATATTTCCATTATGCTTTGGGAATAATCTTCCACCACTATCCCAACACTTAAAATATCATATTTAGTCTGGAAGAATTTAAGTTCTGTGCTTCCTCTACTGTTCAAAAAGTACAAACCAAATAACTCAACATTACATTTTAAGGAGAAGTGTTTCTGCAACTGAATTTGTATTAGTTTCAAAACATTGACTTTCACGTCCCCCATAAACGTTTGCACATCAGTGTGAGTATTGCTTGGGGATAGTCTATACGAAACAATCCGTTGTTTAAACGCATTTTGAATAACTTCAACCCCAGTAGCAACGAGGAGACATACATTTGATTTATTCCTGTTGCTTCTCAGGTGTCCTTGAAAAGCATACCGCGGTACATCTATTGAGCAATCAGTGAAGTGTACAATATCAACACTTGTGTTACTATTTTTTTGTACAGTCATTGCGTTGATCTAACTTACGCTTCCTTGAGTTGTTCAAGCCTGATGGCCCTGGTTTCGCAAAGGAATCACTATCATGCTTGTGTTGCACATTGTTGTGCTTTAACCCTGGTGGCCCGGGTTGTGCAAAGGAATCTACTCTGTTGTTGTCGACAGTACCGGCTTGCACCGTGTTGCTACCTGTGGTATGGTTTTGGGACACAACCTCCTGCGCTCCAAAAGGTGGGGTAATTACTGGTATCCTTATCCAACATGAGGATTTTTGGTGTCGAAATAGAGAATCCTTTCTACAAAATTTCTTCAGACATTCACATTCAACTTTGTTACGGTCTGTAACAAAAAGTATATACATAATTAAGAGTTGTGTTACGTGTTCTGTTATGATTCCTTTGGTAACACGCTATTAGTTTTTTTACACCTTTGCTTTCTTTACTTTATTTGATTAATTACAACTGTTATCAAAAAAATCATATTCAGCAATTCGAACGATGACGCAATGTAACCAATCGCTAGGAATGGAATTATGGCATATGGATATCTCAGGTTGAGGGGTATAGTAGTGTACGAGTTGGATATGAAGGGTAATCGGGATCGAGTGTTGCTGCTCACACATATTCTACCCAGCATTGTAGATATCCCTACTATGTGCTTTGGACTGGAAACAACAGCTCAAGCAGGGCTCAATACACTCCGAGGAGAAGATACTGCGTTTTCCACTATATTCCTCATCGGTGATGGCGCAGGTAACTGTAGCATCGGTGCTGCAGGACTCCTAGATAATAATAAGTCATTTATCGACCATTCCTTATCCAAAAAGTCTACAGCAGCCGCAGGACTGGGGATACTTTCTGATGAGGTTTCCATTTGCTCCAATTGTATCGAACAGTTCATCGGACTCCACTCCTGATCAAACTCTTCGATGCAAGTGGAGCTCAATACACTCTCAGAGATATGTTCCCTGACCTCTACTTCTACCGAAGAACTCTGGTACGACCACTATTCCATAAATTCTACGGTAGAAGCAGGGCGCAGCAAACCCTCGAATGGATTTCCTACCCCTCAGAGGTATGAGTAGTCGGAGATACAGCAATCCCCAGCACCAGTTGCATTACAGGACTGGTAGAGCAATGGTGATCCGCAATTGGAGCCTATGCTTCCTCAAATTCAGCAATGCAGCCAGGACTTAACACATTATGCACACATTATCCCAAAGTATTGTGTTTTTCGTAACCAAATGAATTTTGACTAAGAGAATAAAAAATCGTCACTTATGCACCAATTTTGTTTTAAAAACGTCCCAAAGGATTGTATCTATGACTAATAAGTCAATTTAATATATTTTGCATGACCATCTGAATGTTCGTCAACATGAGTAAAAATCACTATTCATGCACCAACTTTGTTGGAAAAACGCCCCGAAGTATTGAATCGTTGCACAATAAGTAAATTTAAAGAGTATCTCTTGACCATGTGGATTTTGACCAAAAGTCAACATTGGTATATATGCACAAAATTCGTTGGAAACATGTTTGAACGCATTGCGTTGTTGCCTAATGATTGAATTTGTATGTATCAGAATAAAACAAAATTTATCCATGGTGCAGTATCGTTTCTTATTTCTTCCTTTGAGCATGAAATAACTTCTCTAAAACGTATAGGATTATTATTGTTCTAGATCTTTAATAATATGCAAAGTACGACAATTATTGACAGCAATATGTCAAGTACATTGTGGCTTGCCGATAATACTGGCTAATGGGGTAAATGAGCGCTTATTGCTCTAACTATGCACGAAACATGTTTTCCGTAACTATTGAATAAGTTTAATAATGAAAGCTACGTAAAAAATTAATCTTGTCAGTTTGTAATTACCTAGTTATTAAACAGGTAGTTAAAAATAATAAGTTTATGTAACGATTATCAGTTATTTGCAATGTGATTTGTTTAAAATTTGAATTTGATGTTATTTCATTGGTTTATGAGGTTAGGTTGACATACGTCTAGGTAATTACCTTGCAGTAGTATATCTCCTAAAATATTTTTGTTAACTGAAGTGGTAAAGTGACTTATTTTGGATTTGCTTAATTTTAACTTCAATGGCATATTAATCACACAAGGCCTAATTACGTTTCACTTAATTACATCAAAAAAGGAAAAATATCAAATAACCTGAATTCCTTTGCATATTTACTAATGAAGTTTAGTTCTCATTTGCAGTATGACATTCTAATCAGATTAATACAAGTACGGCGCAGCGTGGTGTAACATTTTTATTGCCCTATTGCAATAAACGATTACGTTTTACACTAAAAGTCAAGCAGAAAGTGTTCGAATTTTGAATGAACGCAAAACAAATATGAGTCACTTTGAACGTTTATCACTTTCATAAAATTACATTAACATTTAGTTTTTCTAAGCTACTTCTAACTAGTCTACTTGATAGAACTAGGATAATCGATAGTCAATTATTATTATTTTTGCTTCCTTTACATAGAAGTTGAAAGAAATGATTCTAACTGCACAGATTGAAATTTCTTAGTTTTACTTGTTACACTTTTTACTAAAAGTTTAGGTTTCATTCTTGATACAGCTATTCCATTTGTATTCATTATTCACCTGTCATTGACCTGTCTGTAAATTAGCAGCGCAAACATCCGTCAAATATTCTTTACAACAAAAAATTGTAAATTATCACATAATAGCGCAAATGAAAATCGTCTTTTTGTAAAATTTTACATATATTTCAATTATTCATTAAAAATACCAAATTAAATGTAAAATCACTATAGTTATTTTGATAAACAAAAGAAGACAACATTGAATGGATTTCTAAAGATTAGTCATTTCCTGTTAAGCAGTTGGCGAAGAAGTAATTAACCAAGCATAATATAGGTATGAGACATTTTCCAATAAATGCTTTCATTCCTGTAATACTAGATAGTGTAGGTCACTTCGGAAGGATAATCTTTGACAGCATTATTAACATTCAACAGAAACTAGGTAATACCACATTTGAAAAATTATTGAATGACATACCGTATTTTGATCTATGTGATCAATTACATATTCACATCGGAATTTGAATTCACCAATATGCATGCATTCACAACAATAAAATATGTATTTATATTCACTCTCAAATTCATATATATGTGCTTAGCAATAACTTATAACAATAACCAGTAAATCGATATTTGGAGAATGCTTGGTCATATTCCGATGGGAAAAACATTAACTTTAAGATTTTAAGTTAATGGATACCATTTCGTTTACCACGTTTGTAAATCTACCACTAATGCTAGGAAAGAGATTTATGATATCAATGTAATAATCATTAACGATATTTTATAATTTTTATAATTGGACATCATTGAAAGCCCTTATGGATTGATTACATTACCGAATTTGGTGGTATTGTGAGAGACAAAAACTAAATTTTATGTCCTTTGTTATGGAACACCTTGTTGCGTACGATATATCAAATAATCTTATTTCCCTATCAATTTAATTGTGAAACGATCGATTATGTTGATGTGATGCGCTCTTACTAAAATTCGTTATTTTTACTTTCTTATGTTCTCGTGAAACAAATCAATGCAAATTTCAACGGATTTATACATTTTCAGTGTTTTTGAAACCATCTATAGTGAAAGTCACACTCAGTGTGGAGTCTTATGGAGCACACCGTTTACAGTTGTCGTTATGCTGGGATCGGTTAAACCTCAAGTCCGGTCTCAGGCAAATTTCGCCGCTCCACAGATTCGCTAAAAACTTGTTGGAAGTTTGATGATGTTTATACCTTGGCCTTTGTTTAAATGTTTTCAATAATTAATAATAATAAACAATAAATTTCAAAATTACAAAAGAATTATTTCAGGCAAAGTTAATTTAAGAAAAAATAAACAGAGAATTAATTGTACATTTATAAACAAACTCAATTTTTCATCATTCACTAAATGACAAATGATATTGAAAATTATAATTTTCGCACTCCCATGGAGCATTTGTCCGCGTTTGAATTTCTTAAATTCTATGTTACCAGTAATAAGTTACAAACAAGACTGAAAATCAGTATTATATTTAGGGTTGTTTGTTCACTTTTCAGTTACATTAAAAACGCATTAAGATATCTTCCCGCATAAGCTTGGTTTGAAATGACGTAAATGCATTGTAAGTAACTTTCTAATTAATACAATTGTTTAACTATATTTAGATCATCTTGAAAATTCATATTTGAGAATTTTGAGTGATTTTTTCAACTAAAATTTTCCGATTTTTTCAAAAATAAGGCCAATTTACTCTTACGTATCGTTCGCAAAAAATAAAAAAGTTTTTCATTTGTGTCCAACTTTTTGGCGGCATGTCACAGCCATCGGACAACCGGCAACACAGTGTGCCGGCCTCCCATTACAAATACATTGCCTACACCCCGCCACACTGCATTCTTGGTGTGACTCGCACTATAGACCTTTTCAACTTGTGTGTGTGTGCGTGTTGTGCGTGTGCGTGAGCGTGTGCGGGTCCGTGTGCGAGTACGTGTGAGTGTACTAGTGCGTGTGTGTAAGTGTACGTTTTCACAAATGAGAGTACTTCATAGAAGAAGATATATTTGATAAATATTTCAAAACCGTTAAGTTTATCAAAAAAGCTCAATAACATTTATTAGAGACAACAGAATTTTATATAAGCTTTTAATGCAAGTTTCCTATAAGCCGTAGGATAATAAACAAACGTTAAAAAATCAAAAAGGTACCTAAAAAACTGTGTAAATAACAAACAAACTTATGGCAAAAAGTACATACAAGACAATTCAGTTTTAAGTAAGCTATTCTTATATACATTTTTTATATCAAACTATTTAAGCCCTAAAAATAAATTTTTAATTGAAAAATCTGATAGACAAGTGATAAATAATGAATTAATGAGTTTAAAATTCATACATTATTATACTTAACAATTTTTCTATTTAAAGTTTTTAAATTTTACTACCCAAAGATCGGTTTTAATGTATTCACAAAGATAGTACAATATCCAAGAGGAGGTTTGTGTAAACAAATAGTTAAGTTTTACAACTTAATTGTATACCACCGGCTTCAAAACGAACATGAACCAGCAAAAATCAGAATACGCCCGTGAATCACAGTATTCCTATTAAAATTTGTAATTGTACTGTATTGACCTAACTTATTAGTGTGTATGTAACAACTTCGACTATATAAACCAATTTTTATTGATTCCTAAACAGACGTCCCACGATCGAACTTATAGGAATGGAAAATGCACAGTCCAGATCAATCTCTTTATAGGGGACATTGTTTTCCTTGAACGTCCGTCATTCTATTTGCCAACGCAGGCGGCAATAAAGAAAATTTAAAACGTCAGGGAGGGTGGAAAGGCGACACGATTGCAGAGTCCTGTGTTGAAGAATCTGTGCTCAATAAAATTGCAGAAACGATTTTAGATGACGGTCAGACTGAGAATATAGTTGTTATATCAATGTTAATGCTACTAAAGATTCGCCAGTTATTAATATAGATAACAATCTTCAAACATTCTTAGCTCCAACCTCTTCAAATTCAGGAATTAATTTTTATAATCTATCCAAATGTACGTTCACGTTTAACATAACAAAAAATAAGTAAATTCGTTTTGTATTCACCGTTTTTTTTAGTTCACTTTATCGTAATAAAATGTGATATCTAATTTTTTTAATTATAAATTTTTAGGGTTAGGGATAAAATTTTGTATGCACCATGCCAGGAAAGTGTCTTTCGGACTCACCTCTTACACGCCTCATAATCTCAGACTCGTCCGATAAAGAATCACTTACTGACTTGATAGATGAATTACTTGACTGTTATATTAGTTTAATAATGAAAACTATAAAAAATTAATCTTGTCTGTCGAGTAGTTTCAGTTTGCGATAACCTAGTTATTAAACATGTATTTATCTGCGTTTTTCTTGCGACACGAAAGGTTAAGTGTTATGCAAGACATCAGTTAATTGAAATATGATTGGTGGAAAATTTGAAATTTGTATTTGCGGTTGATAGGGTCGGGTTAACATACGTATATAATAGTGTAGCTAATTACCTTGCAGTATTTTATCTCCTAAAAATATTATTAACTGAAGTGATAAGGTTTAATGATATGACTTATTTTGGATTTGATAGTTTAGGAACAATTTTGACTGCTTAGAATGCAATTTTAATGGTATATTAATTACACCACGGCCTAATTACGTTTCACTTAATTACGCCAAAAAAGGGAATAAGAAAAATCCCAAATAACCTAAAACTTTTTACAACTTCACAAATGAAGTTTAGATCTTTCATTGTCAATCTATATTTTTACTCTACATTTTCAGTATGACCTTTTATATCATCTCAGTATACAACTGCAGCGTGCACTAACATATTTATTGCACTAATGCAATAAATCATTACGTTTTACACTAAAAATGAAGCAGCGGGCAGCGCAAACATACCTCAAATAACTCAATCCGATCCCTTACAACAAAAAATTGTAAATTATTTCCTAACAAAGCAAATGTAGCACCTTTTTAAATAATTTAATCACAATTAAAGTGAAATTTTTTTAATCAGTTGCACAATTCATCAATGAAACTTGCTTGGAAAATACCCTTATATTGCATAATGTGTAGAAATTTTTATCCTTAAGGATATTCGTTTGTTCTAAATCTTATTTTTTTGGAAAATGTTACATATTTTCAATTGTTCTTTAAAAATACCAAATTAAATGCAATATAACTATATTACAGATATTTTGGTAAACAATTTCTATATTTTTATTCTTAAGCCGGATGTATCTATTCTGTGCTCCGTTGTTACTAACGGAACTATTTTTAATAATGTACCAGGTTCCTCTTAACGTAAAAGATAAGAGTGATTTCAAATTTTTATGCCATTTAACTAATTTCACCATAAGAATATGTTACTCTTAGCTATAATAAATGTTTAAAGGGGAGTATGACTGATAGCGATTTCTAAATAAAACTAGTATACCGTTTTAATTTTTATTTACCTTCGTAAGTAATTCAATCTTGACATTTATCGAAACCCTATTCCTTATTCTGATAAGAAAAATTGAAAAAAATATATGTTTCTGCATAACACTGATTTTTTTAACTTAACATTAAAATAATAGTAACTAAATATTTGATTAAGTATATTTCAACTTGATCTAGGGTCCGTCAGATAGCCCTTAGGACGAAAATAGTTAAAGAACCGTTAGGCATAGAAATGTTAAACTTTGTACCTACACGTTAACAAAAAAAGGTACTTAAACTAAAATAAAGCCGATTATGTTGGCAGCAGCATCAACTTAAATATTTTATTTTTTAGATATTTGGAAACCCAGAACATTAATATATTTTCTGAATTTGTAGTCGTCATGTACGGTGTTAATTAAATTCACAAAATCAAACACATAAAAAGATTTAGATCTGGTTTAGTTTATATTTTAATTTTATACATTCATACAGTATTTAGGTCATACACGTAAAAACAACGTTGTTAAAACTAAAATTTGGTTTCTATTATTGTACAAGGGATAAACATATGAATAGCCTAGTATTATTTTCGTACAGGTATCTGCATAAATTCGTTTTACTACAGTATACCTATACGAAATTCATTGAGATGCACTTAAAATATTTTCAAATTCGTATGACTAAAGTTATGGATCCTGTAGTGTATGTACCTAGTTGATGCTTATGTATATAGGTTTTTTCATAAAATACAATTTCAATAACCGCATAGTGGTGGATTTAAATTATGTATTCTACGTGAGTATTTAGTGCTTAAAAGATAAGCAAACTGTCTACATATGTCTTTTATGGCAGATACAGGTTATTGCACTGACGTATCAATAAAAATTGGGGTATAGTCGAATTTGCTAGATACTCTAATAAGTCAGATTAATATAGTACAGTTACACATTTTTATAGGAATACTACGATTCACGTCGGTGGTCTGGTTTTGGCTATATCTTAATCGTTTTTAAGTCTGTGGAATGTAACAAATCTTGGTTATTGTGTTATCTTTGTGAATACATTCAAAATCGACCTTTGTATAGTACAATTTATTAACTTTAAATAGAATAACAGTAATACCAAATTCCAGAGAAATTATTAAGTAGAATGATTTATGAATTTTAAACCCATTAATGAATTATTTATCATCAGATTTTTCAATCAAATAAATTGATTTTTAGGGTATATTTGGTTTCGTATGAAAAATCTATATAAGAATACCTTACCTAAAATTTAATTGTCATGTGTATACTTTTTGGCATAAACGTGTTGCTTTTTGAAAATTTACAGTGTTTTAAGTAGGTACCTTTCGATTTTTTAGCGTTTGTTTATTATCCTACAGAAAAATTTCATTAATAAAGCTTATCTAAAATTTAGATAATTTAGATGATAAACTTAATGGTTTTGAAATATTCATGAAATATATTTTACCACATTTTATAAAGTACCCTTATTTGTAAAAACGTACTCACACGCACACGCCTACACACACGTACACTAGTACGCACATGCAAACACGCACACACACGCACAAACGCACACATGAATACACAAGCACACAAAAACCCGCTCACGCACACGCACAAGTTGAAAAGGTGTAAATGCTGAAAACCCATAAATCCTGTATATCAAGTTTCAAAACTATATAACGTTTTTAGACCAAGCTTACGTGCCTACAAAAACGAATTTTTCAATACTATAAACGATCTTGATAATACTATAAATTGTTGCAAGGTTTTTGTAAAAACTATTATTATGAATAGAAACACGCCTTACATTTGACGTTTTCCCAAACGAGCTAACACATTTGTATTGGTGCTTAAATAACTAGTTTGGCAACTCTTAGTCGAGATGTACGTGTTCACCGACAATGCACAAAATCCACTTCTTGGACATCAAAGCAATGTGTTTTGGATGCTTTTCCAACAAAATTTGTTCATCAATAACGAGTTTGACATCTATTGGTCAAAATGCACGTAATGACAAAAATGGGCGAAATACACTTTTTGGGTATAAAGCTAACGCATTTGGCCATTTTTCCAAAGAAATTGGTGCGTCAATCACGATTTTGACATCTCGTAGCCAATATGTACGGGGTCGCAGAAAATGTATTGAAATAACGTATTATGCAACGATACAATGCTTAGGGTGGTTTTTCTAACCAAAGTGCTACGTAAATAAGGATTTTGACATTTGCATTAAATTCACTTATCGAGCAACGATGGAATACCTTGGGAAGTTTTTTCAACGAAATTGGTGCAAAAATAGCGATTTTCACAATCGCTCCGCTGAGATGCATGTGGTCGTAAAAAATGCATTAAATTTACTTAGTGGACATCGATGCAGTGATTTGGGACCTTTCCCAATAAAATTGGTGCATAAATAACGATTTGGACATTTATATGGTCACGAAAAATGTATAAAGTTTACTTATTCGACATCAAGCTTAAACGTTGGGACGTTTCCTCCAAGAAATTGGTGTATAAATTACGATTTTGACTTGCTACATGCGCTGCGGAGTTTCTGGAAAACAGGTGGGGGTAATACCTTGCTTCCATCCCAAAGCACGTGGCAGGGTGAGATACAATGCTGGGTAGAACATGTATGCTCAACACCACTCTATCCAGACTATCATTGTTATTGTTTCCTTACCCGTATACTACACCTGTACACCCCTCAACTTGATATATCCATCATACAAGTCCTATACCTAGCGATATGTTACGTTGCGTCCTCGTTCGCATCGCTGGATATAACTTCTTTTCTTAACAGTTGTAATACATGATAGTAATAAATGCTACAAACTAATAAAGAGCAATAAAGGATTAAAAAAGGAATTATAACAAAACACGTAACTCTACCCGTTCTCTTACATATTGTTTATACATTTTCTCTATTACAAGATCGCAATAAAACGTTTCAATGTGAATGTCTGAAGAAATTTTCAAGAAAAGACTCTCTACTGCGACATTAAAGAACTGCGTGTTGGATAAGCATTCCAACTACCCCACCTTCAGAGATACCTCAGGATGTACTGCAAAGTCGTACCGCACTTAGGAATGTGGTGCAACCAAGTACTTCCGATGCGAACAGAACGGAACATAGCCATATTGCTGAGTTTCTTGCACAACCCGGACCATCAGGGTTAAACAACTTAAAGAATAATGTGCAACACAGACATGTTGATAATTCCTTTGCAGAATTAGGACCATCAGGTTTGAACAACTCACGGAAGCGTAAGTCAGACCAAAGCAGCGAACCAGTACAACATAAAAGTAGCAAAAGTATTGAAATTGTGCACTGCACTGATTTTTCGATTGATGTTCCTCGATACGTTTATCAAGGACACCTTAGAAGCAATAGGCACAAATCAAATGTGTGTCTACTCATTGATACTGGCGTTGAAGTGATTCGTAATGCTTTTAAGCAACGCACTGTTTCATATAGGCTATCACCATGCAATACCCATACGGATGTGCAGAGGTTTATGGGTGACGTTGAAGTGAATGCTTTGAAACTAACACAAATTCAGTTGCAGAAACATTTCTCGTTGAAATGTAATGTTGAGTTGTTTGGGTTGTACTTTCTGAACAGTAGAGAAAGTACCGAATTAAAGTCCTTTCAAACGAAATATGATATATTGAGTGTCGAGATGGTGTTCGAAAAGTATTTTCCAAGAGTAATGGAAATCGTGGATGTTAAGCAATCAGAATTTCAGCATAAACATTCTGGTAAGTGTGAGTTATGAGTAGTAGGGTAGTACATTGCTAATATATGTTGTTTCGTAGGGTGGTCGCTGGAGAATTTCGTATATTTAGAGGTAAACATGTTGAAATCTTCTCCCACTACAGGTTCATCCTATATGAATGCCCCGCCTGAAATTTCTCATAAACATGCCTAGTGAATGTGAAGAATATTGATAATCGCTGCTTTGCGTGGGCTATTGTATCAGCATTAGTGACACCGACGGGGTTACCACAACGGATGACCTCTTACCCTGATTACAGGACGTTATTCAACTGGAACAGTGTAGAATTTCCTGTTAAGCTGACTAACACCTCAACGTTTGAGTCCAACAATAATATCTCCATCAATTTTTATGGACTGGAGGATACGTATAGTGATGGTCCTTGTATTCCTGAGGTAGCGGGTCCTCTCTACTATACAAGAGCTAAACAACCTATTCATCCTAATTTATTGCTATTAGTCAGTAACCAAACGGATAATCAGCATTATGTATGGACAAAAAATTTTTCTCGTTTACTTAGCAACCAAATAAGCCGTCGTAATGGGGCAAAGTATTTTTGTGATTCATGTATTTATTACTTTAGAACGCAGGAGCAATTAACTCGACACGTGAATCATGACTGTAATTTCATATACACAAAATTACCTGGCGTAATGCAAAGAAAAGAGAGAACCGGGGAGATCTATGCGGAAAATATACTTGCGTTTCGAAACTATCAAAAACAGATGTTTCTACCGTTCGTAATAGATGCAGATTTTAAAGCGCTATTAGTACCGGTAAATACGGCTGAACCCGATACCGAACAACCGTTCACGATAAAAACGTGTAAACATGAACCACACTCATGCAGTTATTATGTTAAGTGCGGTGTAAACGATGCTTGGTCCAAATTAGAACTTTATAGGGTGGCTAATGCCGCGGAGGTATTTATTATACGACTCGACAGTAATGTGAAACGGACATTTAATGAGAATTTGAAAACTGTTGTTCCAGTATTACCACTAACTGATGAACAACTGGTGATACATGAGCAAAGTCGTAGTTGTTATATATGCGACAAGCTTTTTACGGACGATCTTACAAATTCCAAAGTACGAGATCACTGCCATGTCACTGGTGTATATCGTGGTGCGGTACATTCAAATTGCAATTTAAATTATCAATTCCCTACGTTTATCCCAGTTTTTTCCATAACTCCCTGTTAATAGTGAGAAATATATAACGTTCGGTAACCATATTTATATAGACGAATTCATGAATGATCGCGGTGGTAAGGAAAAAAATTTGGGATTCGTCGATAGTTGTAGGTTCATGGAGGCATCCTTAGATACTCTACCTCATAATTTATCAGATGATCAATGTAGAGAGGTAAGGAAATATTTTCTTGATGATAATGACTTTAACCTAGCTAGAAAGACAGGTAATTTCCCCTACGCATACGTGGACAATTTTAATAAATCGGACGATGTCACAGTACCTTCCTATGGCAAATTCTACGATAAAATGCGTGATGAAGAATACTGTCCCGTCCTACTGGTGTGAGATCACTTTAAGTGTAGTACACTCTGGGATTATGCTGACATATATTTAAAATCAGACTTGTTACTGTTGGCTAACGTGTTCAAAAACATTTTAGGCGGGTATGTATGGACATGTATGGATTAAAACCTGCGCAGTATGTTGCAATATCTGGATTGGCGTGGGATGCCATGTTGAAATGTATCAAAGTAGAGTTAGAATTATTGACTATTATGGATATGTACCACTTTCTTAAGAAAGGTATACGTGGTGGAGTGAGTACTTGTGTTTAGCGAAGAAGTATTGCTAACAATGAGTTTGTCCCAGATTATGATCCTAATCGTCCAAAAGTCTTTTTACAGTCTTTAGATGCCACGAATTTATACGGACGGAGTTTGCGGCGACACCTACCTCATAATGGGTTTATGTCGTTAACTGAAGAGGAAATTCAAAACTTTGATGTACTGAAGATTAATAATGATGCTGATATTGGGTATATGCTAGAGTTAGATATACACTATCCACACCACCTGCATGATGAATATAATGATTATCCTTTTTGTCCCGAAATGATCCAAATGATTTCAAGGAGGAAAAATTAATTCCTAACTTATGTGATAAGACCAACTATGTTATACATTACCGATATTTAAAACAATGTATATAGGATGGGTTAATTGTTACTCATATTCATAGAGTTTTACGGTTTAGTACCTTACATAGACCTTAATACAACTCTTCGAAATCAAGCCAAGAGCAAATTCGAAAAGGATTTCTTTAAATGCATGAACAATGGTGTATTTGATAAAACAATGGAGAATGTCGACAAAAGAAGAGTAATAAATTTATTATCACATTGGGAAAATAACGGACATCGCTTCGGTCGAGCACGATACGTCGCAAAACTGCAATTTAAGAACTTTATTCAATTTACTGATAAATTATTTGCAATGGAATTGTCCAAAGAAGTCGTTACTTATGACAAACTCGTATATGTTGGATTTAGTATTTTAGATCTTTCCAAAATTATGTATCGACACATCCAACTATCAAAACTGTGTGCATGGTAGTACAACGAATACATCTGTCGTCGGAAAAATGAAAGATGAGTATGCATGGAAAGCTATTCAATATTTTTATGTAGCAGGATCAAAACCTTATTGTCTAAAGCTTGCTGAGTGGTTATAGCGTTGATTATGAATTAACCAAGTAGCTTCACGGTGACTCCGCATCTAACGTATGCCATGGATACGGTGATTTAAACATGAAGTGGGATACTTGTGTCCCATTAAAAATTGTGAGTTCTTTTGAAATTTTAAAGCCTTGTACGTCGACTATGACAGGCATCGTATTAGAGCTGCCTTACTGCTTCGGTTAACGCGTTATACGTATCTAAGCGATCGTGGAGTATAACACAGTATGCTGTCGTATTCGCGGGTATCTTGACTGCTGTTTCGAATTCTACACGAAGTACTGCTTTAGAGTGTAATGCCTCTTTTTGATTCGAACAGTCTACCACTATCAATGGTGCGACTGTCGTAAATTGATTAGGTGTGAGTAGTGGTTGACCATCTCTTTGATAATATGACATTTGGAATTTAGCAAACATTTCATACTATGTAGCAAAGCAATTATTATCGTAATTTACGTTTAAATTGTCATACGGATAACGATCCGTGTTAAGGAATATTCTTTAGTGCACATTTGTCGAATCTGCTCATATCTTGAGAAACATTATTTTCTCGCCCCATTTGAAATCCGATAATAATGTATCTAGGTGTTTCTATACTAGTCGATGTTTTGCTTGCACATGTATGTTTATCTGTTGTGAGAATTGCTGGATATATATGTGTTTCCCAACTTCTAAATGCTGCTGGAGTATTTACATTTTTATCAATGTACTTCGTTAACGCCAATTCCTCCGCTAATGCTGGAATGTGCGGAACTTTCCAATACATTTTATCTATGTTAACTTTTAGTGCTTCATCTACAACAGTTGATATTACTGCATCAGTACCAATGTTACTTCGAATTAAAACTAATTCTTATCTGATGTTCAAAATCACTTTATTGTAGTCTTCCGCAAAGCCAAGTAGCATTCACAAAGTGACACAAACATTAAAATACCCTAACGCATTTGTTAGTATGCTATTTGAGGTAGGAAACCAACCTGCATTTTCATGACGAGCGAGGTCATTGGGTGTCAATGATTCTAATCCTTTCATTGTAGACGTCAATCCAACATTCGTCACGGAATCAAATTCCGTCTAATTTCACTGAATAAAAATGCAATGCCATTATTAACAAACCGCGCGGTGTTAGAGACGCCACCATCCTCCCTCAGTGATCTTCCCTCTACGTAGACATAACTTTCTGATAGTAAAGTGCACATGTCTTCCAGAATGGGTATTCTGATTTCATCATTGTTTCCAAATCTCATAGTATATGGTTGATGGGTGTGGAGTTCGGAATTTACTATGGCATTATCAACAACAACTTTTTCGTTTACGTTTAATATACTCATTGTATTACTGTGAAACCAAGACTGTGCAAGTATGCTCTATTCTGCGCTGTCAATGCTTTGAGGGTTGACTGCTTACTGACTCTCGCATTTCCACACTTCGATCTTTTATAGTTCACCTTGTAGTGCTTACACGCACATGTGTTATAACGCGTCACCATCTTTTCTTCAAATGTAATCCTATCGTTATGACTTCACCATTGAAATTGACGAGGTCTCCGTCTTAGTCTATTATTTTAAGTGTTATGATTGAAATAGTGGATGTATTTATAGGTAAATAGATAACATGTAGAGGGGATCCAATTATTTTGTATCCCGCTGGTACACTGGGAAGAAATTGATGAATAATGCGTGATGCTTCCCCATTTTTAAAACTTCCACTTGTTATATTGCATTCGATAATTAACGAATTAATCTCAATAATGTTAATAGGATTTTCAGACGTATGTAATTCATGACCTTTGTAAACTTTTTTGTTAAATCCCAGCATAGGTCCTATAGAATTTTCTACATTAAAGTTAATATCATGTGTTGCTTTAATAATTGCTTTCATAGTGTTATTGTTCGCCAGTAAATTAAAAAATTTATTCGAGCCCTTCACTGTATCACTTATACGTTTATCACATCTGCGATTTCGTATGATCCTGGAGGTATTGTAATTCTAGTTCCTTCAAATATCTGTTGGTTATTCTTGGAAGTAACGTTTTTTACAGTATTGAAAGATTCAGAACTAGTTAACCCCATTACATATTCCGACTCATTATCAAGATAAATCGGTGGGTTAAAGTTGGCTTGCAAAATACTGTTTGCATCGGTAAATATAAATGTGTACGACATTACGATCAAGAATCAACTGCAGAGAATCAAAACGAACCGTCATGTAAAAATCGTAAGACTAAATGACCGCAATAGTGAACTGATTCTAATGGTGGTTGAATATGCCCTATGCTGACATAATATGTAATATGTCCATTACGCTTGATGTAAGCCGTCCAGTGTGTTCCCCTGTTATTTTGATCACTCAGATTCACGATACCACATTTATTCGTATGAATTCGTGTAGGTAATTTATCTCGCTCTAAAATAGGGGATTTTTAATTTCTCAACAAATTTTGACAGCTCAACGTTGCTTAAGGCGTGACGTGGTAACTTCAGTGGGAGTTTTTTGAATACAGTTGTAGATATAGGCCTAAGCCTCGCTTATATGGTTTTATATATAAGCCTTTTCCTAAGGTAGCTGCTTTCATTGCTTGATTTTGTCGTTTGGTTTCTTCTAACGTTTTTGACGCGGTTTTTGCGTTAGTTACCGCTTTTTCAACTGCAGCTGCACCTCCACCCAAAGAACCTAAAGCTCATAATTATGCAAATAGGGGAATAAGAGGTATGAATCCCCCACGCTTTGATATTGGTAATATTCTTCTCTTGGGAGTCAAGATTTTTTATGTTTTAAAACGTTTAAGGCTTGTTGTAACGTAGATTTTAACGATGACCGAAGTTTACCACCATCACGACGTTGCGCTTGAAGCACTGCTTTGTTGATTGAAATTGGTCTGTTTCTGTGAGAACGCTTCCTGCGTGGTGATTTGCTTCCCATTCCCATTGTTTTTTTTTCTTTCATTATACCAGCTGTGGATATGGCTCCTGAGGAACGAAATCTATTCCAAGCTTTTTGTTGCAACGCCTTATCAGCTATGTGGCGATACCTTAGATGGTTTGACTGCGAGTATGCAATATCATGTTCTTTACACGATTCGTCCAGTTCGTTAATACCTCTGTTACCGCGAGCTAATCGTTCTCGTGAACGGGTACACGGACCACAATATCTGTTCCCAGGTATATGCAACTCCAGCGGCAATTAATTTATTAAGGTGTTAATTAATCCAGAACCTCTTTTATAGCTATTACACGGAGAACTATGCTTCATGCCACACTGACTGACAATTCACTACTAAACTATTTAATGCGTATGACAGACACACACACACACACACACACACACACACACACACACACACACACATATATGTATATATATATATATATATATATATATATATATATATATATATATATATATATATATATATAGAATTGTAACATCTCCACCAACACATCTACGAAGACCTTGACATTGCAAGAATTTAGCGAAGATGTGAGATGGTTACATGAAATTTTGGTGAAATACACAAACAGTGAGGTGTCGAGTGGCTCCGTTGAGCAACTAACTATGGAGTTAGCTGAGCAACCAGCAGTTACAAAAATTAGAATAAGTATAGAAAACAGCAAACGTGTCGTAGTTAGAGGACTTAGATGTAAATATTTAAATTAGTGTGTATAGTGTAGTTTAGTCAATTTGTTTTAGATGTGTGAATAGTTTTAAATTAGTATATGTTAGTAAGTTTTTGCATAATTTGTTTAGTATAGTATCTTTCTGTAGAATTTATTGTAGTAATAAGTATTTTTTTATGTTTTAATAAATAAATAAATGTTAAACTTTTTTGGTTTACTTATCCTAAAAATTTTACTAAAGCTAAAAAATGTGAGTGATAGTCCAAGTTGCGCTAGAAAAGTGAAATGATCTACGTTAAGGAAAAAATTGAAAACATCTGGAAGTCTGACTTACTCATGTATAAATTTCTACATCAAAGTAATGCAGTCCTTTTTGAAAATTTTAAGTGCATGTTGCGTTACAAATTTATTTATTGTAAAATATTATGCATATAAATAAAGTATGAAAATATAATACAGTTAAAAGTGAGAAAAAGCTTGCGTTAAATAAAAGTCAAATCAGTTCCCAAAAGCATGTAAATCCGAAAACTTTACACCATGCATTTATGCAATACAAATGACACACAATTGCATTCATACATTTGCAAATCCCGTTTCAATTTACAAATATGTTAAAGTTTTGGTATAACAGGTGACTAAACAAATAACAGCGCAAAAGATGGAAGTTCCAAAATTTTCTCAAAACTAAAAAAAAAAGTTAAAAAAAAATATATTTTCTCAATGACAGTTATGTGTAAGTATACGGTTTTAATCGCTTAATAAATCACAACTCGAAAATCCTTTACCCAAAAATTCTGAATTTTTGTCTATAGACTAAACAAATAACAGCGCAAAGGATAGCAGTTAAATAAATTCGGAATTTTAAAATCTACAAATGACGCAATTGCATTCATACATTTACAAATTCCGTTTCAAAGTTGTAATGTAAATTGATGACATATAAAAATAGAATGTTCGCTAAATGCTTAAAATGCTTTCAAAGCAAAATAACTGCGTTCATTATCCTACAATTATTATTAACGCTGCATCGAAAATTAAAAAACAAGTCATGTTTTAAGTGCTGTTTGTTGTTTCAAAATTGAATTGGGTAATTTAATGAGCATTTAGATACATTACATGGATAAATTGCATGCATATGTTTCTTCTAAGCTTACGTAAGTACAAAAAGGTGTGTTTTAAGTGCTTTTTGTTATTTCAAAATGGAATTGGCGAATTTAAGTGTTATTTTTCATATTTTGATTATTTTATACATGACAATAAAAAATGTCACTTATAAAACACAACTGCGTTGAAAAAAAAATTTTTTTTTTGAGAATTAGGTGCAAAATTTAAATTTTCAAGAGCGCATTTTTATAGGACTTTACTACATTTTAAATTATCTAGTTCTTCTTCTTCTTCTTCTTCTTCTTCTTTGAAATACAATCTTGAAAAGTTCACTAGACCAATTTGGTATATAACCTTTATCAAATATTCTTTTAAATTTTGTTCAGTAGAACATTGTAAACACCGAAAATGTGAATAGCATAAACTTTGATGCAGTCAGCTCAAAAAACAGATCCCTATTTTTCTAGCAACAGGCAGAAACAGCTCAAAACAGCTTCGGTTTCCGAAACAGCTCAAAACAGATCTAAAACCGGTACCCGTTTCTCAAAACAGGTAGCTGTTTCTAAAAACAGGTAGCTGTTTCTCAGAAACGTATCTGTTTCGTAGACTGAAAGCAGTTTAGGTTCTCATCATCCAAAAAAAAAAAAAATTTTTTTTACACTAATGTTTATTCTTAGATAACATTTTAAATTATCTAGTTCTTCTTCTTCTTCTTTGAAATACAATCTTGAAAAGTTCACTAGACCAATTTGGTATATAACCTTTATCAAATATTCTTTTAAATTTTGTTCAGTAGAACATTGTAAACACCGAAAATGTGAATAGCATAAACTTTGATGCAGTCAGCTCAAAAAACAGATCCCTATTTTTCTAGCAACAGGCAGATACAGCTCAAAACAGCTTCCCCGGTTTCCGAAAACAGCTCAAAAACAGACCTAAAACCGGTACCCGTTTCTCAAAAACAGGTAGCTGTTTCTCAGAAACGGTATCTGTTTCCGGTAGACTGAAAGCAGTTTAGGTTCTCATTATCAAAAAAAAAAAATTTTACACAAATGTTTATTCTTAGATAACATTTTAAATTATCTAGTTCTTCTTCTTCTTCTTCTTCTTTGAAATACTCATAAAAGCGTTGAGGTAATACATGCGAATAAGATATGTACATATAGATGTCAGTTAATAAATCTTTATTAGAATTTCACTACAATTTTTTCATATAAATGATATACATGAGCCAAAGCAAAGGTCCACACTACCATATTATACACTGCATTTTTAGTCTCATCAATAACAACTTTCTTTACTCATTATGATGTACCTACTCTTCATTTAATGAAGAAATAAAAGCCATTATTTGCAATTAAAATATATAGTTTATTTTTTTTTCAAACAGTTATACATGAACATACACTATTATTATTTTTCCAGAAATGTTAAATTAGTTTTCTTCCTACAGTTCCGGCGCTGATGATGACGTCTTTCTCAGCCAGACATTTTTAAACTTTTCAATGCGATCTTCTTTTGAAGTATTCATAAAATCGTAAAGGAAGTATGCACTTATAGTTCTCAGTTTCAATCACAATATGTTTCCCATACTGTGTCGATTGTATCCATATCAATCACTTTGTGTTTTGCACACTTCAAACTCTTTTACGTTCGTGAAGGTTTACAGAAATCTGCTGTTCAATGCAGATAGATCCATCTTTACTGATTCGAGAACGCTTATGAATTATAGTTGACACCGGAACTGTCCTATATTACTGCATCATGATTTTGATGGTAGAGATGTACTTTGATAATTGTATCGATAGGCTAATCTGCATCTGATGAGGATGAACTGCTACCATCAGGAGATGCTGTCCATTTTTTACATCGTTGCAAAACTGGTGCAATTGCACAGCTTTCAGTTCTTCTACAAAACATGTTCTACATATTTTCTTTAAATTTAAAAACTTTTCACATATCGTTACTCCTTTTTCATACTTTTTCACTAGGACGTTACAGCTTTACTATAATCACCTCGCCCGTAAACCGCTCATGTTCGGCATCGAATACTAATGCCGAAAATTCTTGTTCAAGCGTTCCACCGCTGTTCTCAGGTCAGTTGCTTTGATCCATTGTTCTTGAGCGTATGCCATCCACATGTTTTACACAACACTCACTACCCATTACACTATTTCCTTATACTGTTACTCTAAACTACCCCCACTATGTTACATTAGTGCAGATATGAACCATCTCTTTGATTACCACA
Source organism: Vesta saturnalis (assembly GCA_036346205.1). Classification (NCBI taxonomy): domain Eukaryota; kingdom Metazoa; phylum Arthropoda; class Insecta; order Coleoptera; family Lampyridae; genus Vesta; species Vesta saturnalis. The sequence continues at coordinate 662,748 of JARFJB010001947.1, forward strand.
CATATCTGGTTACGCGCATAAGCTACTTTCAACGATGCTGCTGTCACTATACTTTTTAGCTATAACGCGACCACCGTTTAGTGAGGACATGAACCGACTATTTTTAGCTATGATATAACCACCTATGATCTGACCCTCTCATTTTAACATGGAGTCGTTACTCTTGTTGACCTCTGAATGACCTTGAAGTTTTGAAAGTCGTAACCTTGAAGTGGAGTATTCAGCGTCAATGAACTAATGACCTACTTTTTATGCATAGCTTACGAGATCGTCGTGACAACATGTTTAAACTTGTTAAATACACACCTACTTTTAGTTTAGTAAATTATTTCACCTTGACCCAATTTAATAAGCCCATTTGACCTTGGTCTACTTTTTAGCATAGACAACGCATTCTTCTTATTTCCATGAATTGATTCTATTTTTATACTTCTAAGAAATGTCATACGATACTACACGTCAATAACCTTTGACCTTGGCCAACTTTTTAGACTTCTAAGAATTGTAATATGATGATGATGACATTGCAATTTCTATTTTAGCTTCTTACCTTGACACACAAATTTCGCAAAACGTTTGACCGCAAGTGACCTTGCAATCTCATTTTAACATGAGTCGTTACTCCTGTTGACCGCTGAATGACCTTAGTTTTGAAAGTCGTAACTTGAAGTGAGTATTCACCTTCAATGAACTCATGACCTACTTTTTATGCATAGCTTACGAGATCGTCGTGACCTTGAAGTGGATAGTACTTCTGCCTTACATTACTACTACTACCGATATATGCAATGTGTACGATGACTGACCTTGAGCAGAAACACTCGTAGAAAAAGTATAGTAGAAAAGTGGAGTACTCCGGCCTTACATTACTGCTTGACAGAAAAGAATTGATTTGATTTGTTACAGTTGTGAATATTTAGATTTAGTGCGCTTTTATGTGTATGTTATGTTGACGATTCGTTAGCCGGTATCATTGCGTGGTCGTTATCCTGTAGACGGTTGGATGCGGAGTGCATATAGGATGTTATGAAGGGTCTCTTCAATCTCCTCTGGGATGTCGTCTAATAATTGGGTATAATCGTCGGACCATCAGGTTGCGGAAAAATAAATGTTATGATTACCTTATTAGAACATCCAAATGGTTTACGTTTTGTAAATGTTTATTTATACTGCAAATCTTTATATCAACCCAAAGTACCAGTACCTACGAAATTTACTTGCCCCTTTAAAAAATATCGGGTATTTCGAATACAGTGATAACAGTGACGTTATATCCCCTTGTGATTCACGTAAAAATTCAATAATAATTTTTGATGATGTAGCATGCCATAAACAGAATGAAATAAGGGATCATTTCTGTTTTGGCAGACACCAAAACAATAATTGTTTCCATCTCTGCCAAACGTATTCTTCTATTCCTAAACAGCTTATACTTGATAATGCGAATCTACTAGTTCTGTTTCAACAGGATAGTTCCAATCTTAAGCATGTGTATGATGATCACGTTAATGTATATATGATATTTGATAGATTTAAGGACTTGTGTTTCTGTTGCTGGCGTGACCAATTTGGATTACTTGTGATTGAGAAAGAGAGTGATGTTAATACAGGTAGTTTCCGTAAGGGATTTGACTGTTACATGGCATCATAAATACCACACTTGTTATATAAACACGCAGTAGTAATGGAGGAGCGCTTAGTACAAGACATTTTGCGCGCTCCCAAGAGTATGCAACAAAAATATGCTGGTTAGAGGAATATACTGCACTTACAGAACGTGCAATGGAGGCGCACTTTAAACCTATAACACAACCATTGAAACAATTGATTACTAAACAAGATGGTTCTCTCGCCAAAGCTGAAATATTTCCATCAGAATTCGGAAAAACTGTGCCTTTGTTGGAGAGAATTTTCGTATCGCTCTTCCTGATGGATCATCATTAAACTAACTTCGGGATTATATGAGCTACTATTTAAAAAAGCTCCTACGGGATACAAAAAGAGTGATCTGCAGCAATACAATGACATTTTGCGCCGCACAAATGCTGCTCGACGTAATTATAACCCAGATGACCAAATCCAAGGAACTAATAGTAGGAAATACATTGATATCATTAAACCATTACTTCACCCTAAAAAGCCACCCGCTACATCAGCTATTGCACCTCCCGCCACAAGATCTTGCACAACTTCTATCTCCAAAAGAGGGGTGGAATGCAACTATTACGATATAATAACAGAGCGATTGAGTTTATATCTTGGAACGATCCGAATAAATTGGTGGATTGGTTGCGGGAGTTATTGGGATCAATGTCGATAGGAAATACTAGCAATCACAAGAAAAAGGATATATATATATATATATATATATATATATATATATATATATATATATATATATATTGACGAATTACGTAAAGCGATAGTAATAAAGTAGGATCTCTGGTTATAAACCAATTACTATTATATTCATTTCATTTCATCCTAACAACGACCATCACTATAGATACTACAACATATCCAGCACTGATGTCAATAGATAAACCTTCATCATCAAATGACAATGGATAAATTTGGTAAACATATTACTTATAATCATAGTGATGCCACGAAACAAGGTGATATATATATTACGAAACTTATTTTACCTTACAATGTTTATTGAATAAAAAGGCAGTAGATATTCCATTGGGTACAGATGGCAAATATGTGTTTCCTTATACAGAGTGCACAATAGTGCAATGTATGTGGTCACCTAGAGAGGATGATCTACTATATACGACACCGAATTAGTCAAACTATACGTAAGGAAGCTGGAAGTTGATATTGTTGAAGAACTGCACAAACCAGTAAGGAGAAATTTTCCGCGGCGTTGTGTAGTACTAAAAGGTTTAAATGGTCTCTTTCAAGCTGATTTAGTTGAAATGATACCTTACGCTAGGGTGAATAAAGGATTTTGATACATTCAAACGACAGAATGGTAAACTAGTCAGAGATGTAATGGATAAACTTCTGTCTGGTTTGCAAGGAACTCCTACACATATACAAACTGATATGCGAACAGAACTTTATAATGCAGAATTAGAAAAGTGATGTAAAGGTTCCATATCAGTCATTATAGTAGTTATTCCACTTTGAAAAGTAGTATAGTTGAACGTGTAAATCGCACTCTTAAAGCAATAATGTGGAAAACATTCAGTATGCAAGGTTCCTGTAAATGGTTATCAATATTACCTCAAATTGTTGTGGATTATAATTCAAGAAAGCATAGAACAACCCGATACAAACCTGTAGAAGTAATGGAAAAGACTGCTGCCTCTATTTTGAAACATCTAAAATTTCAAAATTTCATAAAGTTCTTGACCGTAAGACACCTAAATTTAAAGTGGGGAATTATGTACGTATTAGCAAATACAGAAGCATATTTTCTAAGGGTAACACACCTAATTGGAGTTACGAAGTCTTCCGAATATCAGCAGTGAAACGTTTCAGTCCAATTACCTACACATTACGTGATAGTCGAGATACAGAGATACAGAGACGTTTCTATGAGACAGAACTTCAAAGTGTTAAACATCCTGACATTCGCCTAGATGAACGTGTAATACGACGTAGAGGAAATATGTCTCTCGTTAAATGGTTAGGGTTTGATAATTCTCACAATTCATGGATTTCTAACATAGACATTATATAATACGCTCTGTACGATTCCTTTTATATATTCTAATATTATGATGTAATAAATATCTCTTTTTCTATTTTTTTATTTATTATTAATACATACAATGCTATAGACTACTAAAGCGTTTTATAAGTACGTAATCACGATGATGCTTTTCCAGGACAGCTGAAAGTATTTGACTACACTCTTCTATTCTTTTCCTAAAGCGTGCAGTCTCTTGCTAACTGTTCCCATTCTCCTTTCCGCTACCATTCTACTACGTCGTGAACCACGTTTTTGAGCTCATTAATGCAGACCTCCTTCACTTGTGTTGTCATCTGTTTAAATATAATTCGGTAAATGACACTCTATTTCAAGGTTCACGCCCTCAAGGTCGTCAAAACCTCAAGGTTCCCACACTTACAATGTCCTCCACCTCTCACGTTTACCACTTTTCCAAGGATATACAATGCCTATATCAATCATGTCATTCTTCAAGGTTAACTATATATATATATATATATATATATATATATATATATATATTGAGATGATTCAAATTACATGCAAGTAGCTATGTAAGTCGCATAGTGAAGTATTTCCTTAATTGGTACGAAATGGTACACATCAGTATATAATTCTAGATAAGAATGGTTAATAAACATTGAGATGTTTGTAAATTTTAAATATTTCTTAATGTAATGTTAAAATAAGTATAGGGTATGTTTGTTATCGTTATGAATTAATTCAAGTTTTTATTTAGTTTAGTAAGTTTATTTAAAACAATATTCCCTGACGACATGTGTTACAAGTTGTAGTTGACAGAAATAATGTTAAAAGTAGATTTAGGCTGGTATCAATGTCACAATTCACATGTACGCAGCCAAGATTATTGAAAACATTCGTATTAGTGCGTTAAAAACAAATCAGTGCAAAAATTTCGAAAAAACAGAACAAGTACATTAGTGAGTAACTATAAAACATAAATCATGCAGCAGCTCTGGGATTATTGTGTTTAATCAACATTTTATGACCTTAAACTAGTGAGTGACAACATTTCGACACTAATCGTAGAAGAACGTATGAACCTACGAAAGTGGTAAAATAAATTAGTTGGTGACTTGAACATTAAGTTTAAACACTTACACTAACAGTTATTGTGTTTAAAAGTGTGAAATTTTACATTAAAGTTATTTAAACAATATGAGGTTATGTTATTTCCTCGCATAAAATTTTTGTAAAAGTATTTTAAATTGAGACAATTTATTAAAATAAATTAGTAGAGGCAAAAATAGTAGGTAGTCTCAATTTTTATGTTACAATTCATATATTATGTCCATTTTGTTAATTTTAGTTTTAACAGTGTTGGAAGAATTTAAATAATTTTCCTCTCAAATTGGCCGTAGGCATGTATAAGATGAATATTTGGGTGTAGTAGCATCCCATATTCATATAGAAGTCATTTCCAGGCCTGTAAAATTCATAAAATTAGCGTAAAATCAATAAATAAGTGTAAAAATTATGTAGATTATGAAAATGTTATTAGTTTTAAGAAATGTTGAAGGGGGGCGAAAGTTGTGGGGTTTTTAAAAAATATCGTAATGTAAAAATTACAGTAGCCAATCAGAATTTAGGAAATATTCTTGGTAACTATAGAAAACATTCGAAGATTTGGTCGTCAACCAAAATCATATAAATACAAGTGCTTTAGGTTCACAAACTCTCTTAATTTTCCTCTGTTTCAACAGCTTGCCAAAGTAAGGTGTTGCCAAATTTTTTTTTGAAAATAATTTTTTAAACAAAATAACGTCACTTCGGTAAAATAACAAAGTTCGATTTAGTATCGGAAGTGTTCATGAAACAAGTGATAGTCTTTTGTCGGGAAATAATTAAATTAAGGTTAGTTTACCTTTTTAAATTTTCAAATCGGAGGTGTTCGATAGTTTATAAAAATATTTCCGCAGTTTCGATATTCTTTGTTTTTAAATTTGTATTGTTTACGTTGTTATGGATAGTTAATTGTGTTCTCTTCGTGTTTTTATCATTATACACCTTGTTTATGGAAAGTGTGTTTAATTTATAATATCCTTCAACGATCCATGCCTTTCAAAACTTATTTTGAAATTAATTTAAGAAGTGATGATCCTAAAAATAAAGAATCACCAATATTATTAAACATTAGTGAAACTTACCTAAGTGTATAAGCTGTTAATATAAAAGAAAAATTGGATGTTTGAGGAGCAGAGTTGCAGTTCGCAGGAGCTGTTGTCTACAAGCAACTCCAGCAGCAGTAACCCACAAAAGGAGGACATTTTATGTGAGTACTTTATTGTTGACATTGATACTTTATTGTTATGTTCATAATTCCAATCCTTTGTAATAATCATGATGTGCACCAACATGTATGCATGTTCAAAGGGAATATTACATGTTATAAAAATTTAAATGGTTTACATTAATATTGTTTTTAATTCAAACGTAGTTATACTTACTTGTATGTCGAATTTCACTTTTTATTATAATCAAATCATATGTTTACGTATTCACAGCGCATGCCCGCGTATACCTTTAGAAGAATTTTGTTATGTACAGGGTGTGACACAGGTATTAATGCGAATTAAAATTTATAATTCAATTTAGTTTAACAATTTAGATACGATAAAAATAATTGGATTAACTCAATGTGCTTTAATCATATTAACTATGATTACTGTATTCAAAATCTTAATATAATTCAAATTAATGATCATTTATTTTATAATTTTAATCATAAAGTTTCTTATGTATATATATATATATATATATATATATGTTTTCACAAGGTCATTTCTTTCTTTAAAAGTAGGGATAACTACACATATAGTATCGTATTATTTCCACCAGTGTCAGTACGTCTGCTAGCCCAGTACTGAATAATTGGGATGATAGAGAGTGCTACCAAGCATTATCACTTTTTAATCTAAATGTGCGGCAAGCATGTGAACTAATTCCCAACTGGGTGCCAAAAAAAGGGCTACTGCCTTCTTCGACATTAGAAGCATTAAAGGATACATATGAAGATGTGCAATGGAATACTGAATGGTTTGTCAACCTAGATAAAAGAATTCGCTACTTCCACCATCATACCTTCATGGGTAATTTGGGATATTATTCACACACATTTGCTCTTCATGCTCGTTATCATCTTGCTGCCCACATGCATTTATGCTATGACTGCTGCTACAAAGCATTGCAACCAAGTGAATACAGAGTTATTGACCATCACACACATATGGATAGATGGGTCGCAATTTACCAATGTCACACCAAGAATACTGGTGCTCATCGTGTATAGCGCCCTTAACAATTCTGCACGAGGTATATGAAGATGATTCGTGCATATTCTGCGGAGAAGTGTATTATTTGGACAATTCGTTTTTTTTATGATGTATATATTGTATATAATAAATTATTTCCTGTTAGGATCTTACTGTGTTCTACAGTGAGAAAATGTTCGACGTGACACCAACCGTTTATTATCCTCAGTATTACAATTGTTTCGATGAACGATTACTTACGTATCGAACATGGTCTGGAGTTCACTCACCTACATCGCTTGTAGCAGCAGGGTTCATTTCCATATCGTCAGACGATACGGTTGAATGCTTCATGTGTGGAGTTCGAATAAAGCCATGGCGGTCATCTGACACTCCGCTACAGGAGCATCTTTGATGGGCACCACACTGCACGTGCGCTCAAATACTTGCGCCACGTCCTCGCAGGTGTAATGATACAGAAGTGAGAAGGACCTTTTGCACTTGTACTAAATCAAAATGTTTTATTCTTAGAGAAAATCATATATCTGAATAATACACTGACTACATTTGTACATACAACAAATAAATATATTAGCATATCATTATCTTTTTTTAATTTGGTTTTAAGTATGGTATCAAAGAAGTGTAAAAGATTACATGAGCAAGCGTTGAAAAAGTGAGATGCCTATCTGAGTAGGTAGGGTGCGCAAATAGCCTTGAGAATGTGTTGAGTATTAGTGACCTCCGTATTTTTTACATGTTACAATGTGGAATTCCTTGAAATGTGCGACCTTGGGAAAGTTGTGTGCAAACATGACCTACTTATTTCGTAACCTTGAGCTGGTGGGACCTTGAAATTGTGGTAACCTTGGAAATGTGGGACCTTGGAATTGTGGTGTGCTCCAAAAATTTCCAATATTATCTACTGTTGCTATTTATGTTTAAATTAGGTAAATATATGTTCCCAAAATACCTCTGTGATGCAGTTAAGAAAAATTGTGATGTTTATAGATATAATACTAGATATAATAAAGATTTTTATGTAGAATTTAAGAATACAAGAGGTCAAAATACTGTTATGTATAGAGTTGTACAAGTTTACAATAAGTTACCAACTAGAATTAAGACGATGAAATGTATAGATGAGTTCAAAAATAAAGTTAAAATAGTTGTTAATGAAAACAAAAGTCCATGTAAAGAGGAATATAAATTGGCAGTAAGCCGTTTGTACAAATAAACAAATAAATAAATCAGACTTTACCTGGGGCACTGATCACATATTTCGGGATGGATACCACTCATTACTCTTGTAATTCTTAATACTATCTGAAATATACCTTTCCAGTGTATTAACGATCGTAGTCCCAAAAATAATCTGCCTTATATCAAACACCGTCGTCGTAAGGACGATCTCGTTTGTATAATCGGTTTCTGAGACGCCCCATAGGTAAACGTTATGAATATTCGTTATGCCAGAAACGAAGTTTACAGAATAAAAGCAATAAAATTACTGACCAAAACAAAGAGCGTCTTTTTAATTAAGATAAAATACAAATGGTAAAATTGTAATACATGAGTTAAACTAACTCTTTGTGGTTACTGTTAAGGAATTGGTTAAATTCCACTCTTCAGACCAAATAAACATTTGGGATAAAGATCATCTGTTGAGTCGCCAACACACACAAAGGAATACCTCTCTTAACATCCATATTCAGGATATCCGGATGCTTCACTGCCGTCAACTAGATATCGTCATCTTGCCGAAGAACGTCTAGGTGCCAAGCTCGTCTCGAGTAGATTGGAACAGGTGAGTAAAAAGCTGATCTTTTCAAACAGTTATTGCAGTTATAGTTATTAAATATATATTAATACAGTTAATTAATAATATAACTCACAGCAAACTTAAACATTTTTTAAAGCTACTCTCAAGTAATTCAAATGTTTTCTATTTTTCCATTCTGTAAAGGATTAGAAGCAATTTAGAGTTGGTACGTACACATTTGTGTTTATTTTATTAATTATTGATTTATTATATTCAAGTTGTTATTACCAGCCTTAGGAAAATGAATTATTGCTTTATTCCCCCAGCCAATTAATATAAAATACGAAAAATTACTCTATTGCCCAGTGCTTTTACAATTTGGCTAGGTACCCAGGCAACGTTGCACCTAGTAGGTTTTGCACCAATTCGTAGTAGATGGAATCAAGTTGTTTGCGACAATAAGGCAGTGCCGAGCACTCCTACGCTCACATGTTAGTAATGGGAAATAACAAACGATGTAAATATCTTTTATTCATTATGATCACTTTACAGTAAAACTTGGACGTTATCGTTTGATCTAAATCGCAGAAAAGCCAACTCGAAATGTATCTCAACTGGTAACAATAATTCTTTCACTACATAACAAAACATTGCATCTAGTTAACCTGTTTTGGCAGCTATCCCTGAAAGGATGATTTGTGAGAGTTTAACGCAGTTTACACAGTTTGACTCTCTTCAGACTCTAGCATTATCGAACTTACATTGAATGATATAAACTGGTGTTGTACAAAGAAAAACACAAACCCAAGATAAACGTCAAGATAACTTCCCTGTAACAAAACTATAAAATACATTAAACATTGATTGACGAAAGACGTACCTTCAAAGATCTCTTGTACGTGCACTTACAATCTCCAGCTTACTAAACCAAACTCAAAAATTTCAAATCTTAAAGAGATCGGGTAATACATATTATAGAACGTGTTCTAGTTTTCTACATAATCGTTAAATTATTGGAATTAACTTAACGTATGTCTTATTTTTGTGGGTGTTCTAATGACATCTAAACCAACTTTATAAAGAGTATATTTTGGAGTAGTATACCTACCAATTTAGTAGCTGACATCTTTGGTTAACTTCAATTGCTGATGCTTGGAATTCTAAAAACGTTGTTTATAAAATAGAAAAAATATCCTATTAGGTGGAAGAACAAAGAAAAGTTATGTACTTGTGAGTGAATACTTTATCAATGCCCAAGTATATTAAGCATTATTACTTACGTCTTTCTGACTTAGCCATGTCCATTTTTCGCCGCGTCCAAATTTAGCCAAGCCATGTTGTTCCTCGACCTTATATCGCACGTGGCGTTTTACCCTGTGTCCTATTGTCGTGCGTCCAGATTTCAGCGTTCTTATGTCTAGTATCATACCTAGGCAGTTATTTGAAGTGGCTGGTGCATACAAAGGTAACGTGACATCAAAATGATACAGAAAAAGCATAGGTTGTGGTTTATAACGACGGTAGTAGCATAAAATGTCACCTAGTTATAATGACGCCAGAATCACATAGACCGTAAATATACAAAATTATTCCAAATTAAATAAGAATGAATAATACAAATTCGTTATGCTGTGTTGTCATTTAAAGATCCCAGTGTGATTTGAAATGTACGGAATATACACAATAAAAATTATTTAGAAATAGCGCTGTCACTGCAAAGTACTGAACAAAATTTGTATACATTTTTACGTATTTTAGGATTTTGATGTCCAGTGGTTTTTCAAAAATCTCAACCTAGAACAGAAATTTAATATAATGATCATTAACCATACTTATTTAAAATTAACTTTTAAAGTACATACAGTAAAAGATTATCTCGAGTGGGAGTTGAACCCACGACCTCCACATTGCTAGAATAGGGTTCTGCCAACTGAGCTATCCAGGAGACAAGTTACAATCGGTTCAATCTTAAACTGTATGTACGTCCCTAGTTACGATGTATTATAATCTGAATTATAATATGAAGGATAACAATCAACCTTTGTGTATGCCATGTGAGCCCGCAATTTATTGTGTATACAAAATTATAATTCATCGTAACTAGGGGAGTACATACAGTTCAAGTTTGAATCGATTGTGAGTTGTCTCCTCCATAACTCAGTTGGAAGAGCCCCACTCTAGCAGAGTGGAGGTCGTCCCACAGTTAATCTTTACTGTATTAATTTTAATTTTAAATCTTATATATATATATATATATATATATATATATATATATATATATATATATATATATATATATATATATATATATATATATATATATATATATATATATATATATATATATATATATATAAATTTCGACGTTGTAGCACCAAATCGTGGCGCCAGAACGTTTTTCGCTCATATTTGAGTCGTGTGTCATGTTAGTTATCTATACATCAAATTTCACGATGGTGCGACTTGGACGATATATCTAGAAAAGGCGATAATAGTTAAAAGTATAGACCACGAGGGTGTGTCCTTTTCAGAATTTTTTATAAGACGTAGTCGCACCACTACGTTGTCGCACAAGACAAGGTCAACTGGTTTGGCGATTTGCATAAAAACAGCCTAACCCAGCTACCTGGAATGTAAACCATGCAAATTAAAATCGTTTTCGATATTTTTTTTTTCGTTTGTAGAATATGTAATACTTAGCTGAATTTAAATACTCACTTTTTACCGTTAGATCCAAAAATCTACTCTTTTTACATTTAAACATTTGTAGTTGTAATTTCAACTGATAAAAATTAACGGTTTTAGTTGCCGTATTTAGGGATTTACTTATAATCAAGGCAAATAAAGAATGGAACTTCCAAACACTTAATTGTACTTTCTTGCGGTTATTAACCTTACATCTTACAGACTACCGAAGCCCAAAATATCGATCGTGTACAAGTTATTACACATTAAGTAATAGTAATTTAAAAGAAGAATATTTGATAAAAACTTTATAACTTAATGCGTTAGTGTTCTTTGGAGAATTTATTAAATAATTTGTCATTATCTTAACTTATTTGAAACAAGGAATAAAGAATTAAAAGCGAAATTACCGATAAGGAAAATTAATACTATAACGTTGCTCATCACATATCATATACAAATATCAAATATTAAATTGCAATCAGATTATGTATTGATTTTAGTCAACGCTGAATCGAGTTGATCTCAACATCATGCAGGATTTGCATGTACATACTTTTACGGCGCCGCGGAGTTTAAATACAATTTGAATTTTTTTGTTCATATGTATTAGTTCTTAAAGTACTTATTTACTATGTTTAATTTTTACATGTAAAAATTAAACATAGTAAATAAGTTCAACTATGCTAAGACAAATTATAAATAAAATTATAGCCATTTCATTGCTTTTATTTTTTGGTTAATTGTTGATGATGACCAAAAGTACATTAAAGCAGATGCCTTAAATTAGCAATATTATTAAATTACATTCTTTATTCTAATTAAACTGTTTACATTTAATAAAATAACGACAAAAGTTTCTTAAATTTGTTTACTGGTTTTGTCTAAATTAACCTTCTGGTTGTGTATAGTAATGGGTTACGTACTGGTAATAATCTTGATTATTAAAACACAAAAATTACTTCTTAATTATAGTGCACAAAGGATAAAACGAGATTTTTGTGTGATGTGTAAATTTGTCCACCTAAAACTACACCGTACGTTAAAAATGACTTTTACCCCGCTATAAAATGCAACATATTTTTCCTTAACTACAACAAAATTGTGATTTACAAAGAAACATTTTGTAGCATGTCAGTTTTCATACCCGTGTGAAAACAATAAATCGCGAGACTATATTTAAACCCATGGGCAATAACTTTTGCTACGCGTCGCGATGTAGAAAATATCAACATCTAATGATTATAAAAAAAATATTGTTTTATGTTTTGCAAAAAGTTTAATTGTTGTTTTTGTTTTATGGTTTACCTTAGAATTTCCATACATTTATTTAAGAGTAAAATGTTTTACACTACTGTACAAATTTAGTTAGGTTTCTTGAAATATAATCTCGGAATTATAATGAGCCAATCTATTGCAATTGGATAAGTAATAAATCATAAATGACAGTAGATTAAAATATTTTAATAACTGTTCTGATAAAAATACAATTAAGACAACCTTAAGTTAAAGCAAGATCGGCCCATTTGTCCTTTTTTATCCAAATTGGAGGTTATGCTCAACTATCTAGGGTACGAGAATTTGTAAGTAAAAACGTTTATTTGGTTGGAGTAGAAAAAGTTCTGTTGTGTGGAAGCTAAAGTTTAAGCTTTCATATATTACCACAAACAATAGCTTATAAACTATTTATACTACTTATTTTAAAATTAGCTTTTTATTCTCGTTTTTCGGATAACTACCCATGTGTCTATATGATAGATACTACTAAATTTAGCCTGTTAAATTAACAAAAGAGTGCCTGATTGCTTCTTTTAATTAAGCTATTTATAGTTGCTGACATTAAGAGTTTTGTTTAATGCAATTACTGCTCCAATTTGAAATATTTTGATGTATCTATCTTATTGTATTTTAATAATTTTTTAATTTCTGTAAAAAGTTAAAATGTTTGGGTTTTTTTAAATTTTGATTAACACAACACAAACAAAACGTCTTGAATTACATTTAGCTAGATATTTTTTTTAATTAAATCTTTTGTTTTTAATACCACACTGAAGTCTAATGAATTTCATTTATTGAAGGTAAGGTATCAATTTTTTTGCTTGAAAATTAATAAATTTATGATCTAGATTGAGTGTTATTTATTGCAGATTGTTTTCCAATAGTTACTTTATTTAAAAGAATCAACAGAAAACGCTTATTTTATAAAATTGAGTAAAAAGTCAAGAAAAAAATATCTATACAAACTAGCTTGTAACTTTCTAACGGTCAGGAATAGAAAAAAATGTGTATAAGAAACATTCTGAGATTTGATCGGCCTGTGAAACTGCACAACCGTTAATATAACGGACAAAGGAAAATCTTGCAAAAAAGGCATTTCTTATTTAAAGATATATTATATGCAAACATAAATAATAAAACCAAGTCAGTGTTACAAAAACTCCACTTGTAAGCTATACATTTAACAAAATTATATCGAGAAATTAGCGACAGTTGGTATTGAGAATTTTTTTCTGAGACAAGTTTGTAATTTAACAAGTTTCTTTTCTCAGTTTGATTATTTCTCCACTATTTGCTGAATTGATTTTAATATTAGTATCTGATTTATATGTTGCAGTGGTATAGTCAGAATTTTGTCACTCGTTCATCAACAGGGGCGTTTTCCATAAAATCGAAAACAAAACAATCTCCGACTTCTTCTGGAGGAAGAAACAGTAAACCAAATAAATGATGTAGCCACTTGCCAATTGGTGATGTCTTATCTCTATACTCCACTACGAATCCAAATTGTTAAATTTTTCGAAACCAAGCCTGAGAATTTTATTTTCGCTTCAGGAAATACGTTATGAATACTAACTTCAAAATCACGTACAAATTGTTTTGGTTTCCATGAATATCCCAATATGTTACATTTTACACTAATAGACGTGAACAGTTTCCGCTAGGTATGTTTCAGTTTATTGTTTAGTAAACAAAATACCACAGGAATGTATACGTGTTTAAAAAACACATGTATAGTGAACAGTAGCACAAAATACTTAGTACAATAATCAAATGTACCATCGACGTAAAACTTCTCACATTTACACATAAGTTCCATGTTACCTTTGCAGGAAAACACTATAATATTGTTTATCGTGTCATTAATGATAAAAGATTCTCATTATAAACAGTCTTAAGGTGGAACTGCATCTATTTATTCTACATAATCATGCACTGCTTGGGTGTTACATAACAACTTTGAAAATTTTCTTCGTTGACTTCGGCCAATGTTGTTTCTTATGTAAGTGACGCCCCTTACACTGAGAGTATCCAAAACATTAGTCGACGTCTCCAAAAAGGTGTGAATCAGTTTAGATGGTGGTTCTTCACTACAGACTTCTTCTCGCTCGTTTTCGTTTTAAACCGTTGTTAACTGTTTGTCGATTGAATACTTTTTGGGTCAGTGGATCATGGTCATAGCTTTCGCACTTCTTCGAAAACTTCTACAGTTGCCTAAAGTGTATAATTTGGCTTTACACTTCTTTATAACACAATTCCAACACGTTTCACCACTACTTTTCAACTCTTTATACTTATAAAAAGTATAGTTTTTTAACACTGGAAGAGGGTTACCACACTGCCCAATTATTTCTTTTAAAGCTATGATTGACAACTAGTTTAGGTAAAATGGGAAATACAGGATTTTTAGAAACATTATTGAAAAATACCTAATGCACTTTTAATATGGAGCTAGTAGATAAACATATAACACGTTAATTTTTCCGCCGGAAATACAGAATTTGTAATAAATAGGCCGTTAAAATAGCGTTTGCGAAATTTCGTATGGCTTTGAATAAGAAAAATGTATTGGATAATTCTAGTTTTCCTTTTTCTAATGATATAAATGTAGCAATAATTTTCAGACAGGATGTAAATTGTATTGTATCAGTAATGAACAAGGACGATCGTTAAATTTCACCTGCATGGGATTATACTAATCAGCTAAGGCAATTGATACTTAAACTAAAATAAAAGAATAAAATGGCAATATTCTTTGTTAAATACTGCAATTACAACTACATAATTGTACCTATGGGCAAAAACTTACAATGCACAGTAATTTTCAAAACTTACTTTACTATACAGAACGGTAATTTTATTTTCTTTACAAAAACTATTTTGAACACATTTTTTTTTTTCTTAAATAGAAGTTGTTTCTAATCCAGTTATGTTTATACATTTTTTATTTAAATAATTTTTTGATCTATTAAGTAATTACTGATATACATGGCAATTTTTTTTACGACTCTGTTGCAATGTGGAGTTCTGTGACGCGTCATTTGTTCATATGAAAATAAATGTACATTTTCACCATTATTACACATAATAAAATACTTTTCTTTATTGAGTTTTTTTAATGGTGTATTTGCATATTATACAATACCAACGTTTCGATAACACTTACAGTTATCTGCGTCAGTAGTAATATCTATTAAAATTGTTAAAGATGTTAAAACAATTTTATGAAAGTTGAAAAATTATTTCTATATCACTGTTTAATGGTAAACTGTTTTAAATATTTGGTTTGTTCAACAAAATTTACTTTATTTGCTAGGTTTTATTAAAATTTTTCCAATGAACATCAACATTAGCCATTGGTCATTAAGAATGGTATAATACAAGAAGGCAATTGAGATCACCCCAATTGTTGTTCAGAACATTATTTTTGAGATTTTTTTAATTTACGTACAAATATCTGTATTATGAACGGGATGTGAGCAGTAATTAAGATATCTATCTTACATGAAAAAATTTTTAGTACCTCTTAACCCATTCACTGCTGACTGTATATTAGTAGGGTGCCCCAGAAGCTGAAACTTATTTTTTTAGATAGTGGCTAATAAGACTGTAATTAGCTTTAAAATTGAAAGATTTTGGAAAAAAATATTTCTTGTTTACACTATGACGCCCAAAGGCGTCATCAGCACCTTGCAACGAATTCCTCCATCAGATGCTGATGACGTCTTTAGGCGTCATATGTAAATTTAGATTAAAAATAAGCATATACGTTAGAAAATATTTATTACAAATAAAGAAAACACTTTCGTAAAAAAAACCGTAAATGTTAATAATAATATTTTTAATACCTAATTTTCCTTATGGTGAAGTTCAAAGCAAGGCTCTAAGCATAGTGCTGGTGTTCCTGGGCAGTCAGGGCAATGGTAAACAGTTTCCTTCCTCACTTTCTTACTGTGGCAGTAAGTACAGCGCCTGTGGGCGTGTTTTCTGCACCCGATTTCGGATTTTTTTGAATTATGTGTTTTGGTTGTAATGGAACTCTACGAGGATTTTCTTTTGGGGGCAAAAGATATTGTAATATTTCTAACCTATAGTCATACAGGGAAGACTTTGCATTTCTGTATTTTTTGTAAAAAAAGAAGGAATTTACTAACAGCATTTGAAATACATAAATCCCTATCTTTTTGTACCACCGCAAAGTTTTATGATCGCAAGGGTAATATGAGAGAAGCTGATCCTTTTTATCAATGCCTCCCATGTATTTGTTATACATGTAAATGGCACGCGGTTTTTGCCTATCCTGTTGTCTGTTGTTTTGGTATGTTATCATATCGTTATTAAATTCCGTGGATCATATCAATTAAAAGGGCCTCTAAATCATAATTTTTGTAGGCTACCTAATTCCTGTGCGAAAACCGTGTAGGACAATAACAGGTGGGCATCAGGATTTTTCATGCATGTGGATGGACCATTTGCATCAACGAAATTGTATCATCTACTAATTAGACGCCGAAGGGGTTTCCTCTGATGGCTGTAGTGTTAGATGCAACCTGAGAGTAAAATTTGAACCATTCCCACATGCGCCCCTAAATAAATGTTGTTACAAGAAGGAGAGGAGATATTAATGTCGGTAAAGGTTTTATGTTTTACTCCATCAATTGATCACCAAACAGAAGTAATTTGTATTTGCATCCCTACCTTGGTGTAAGCTAATATCGGGATATAAAAACACCAGATTTTCGAATTTTCTACAGCTTTTGGCTTATAACACTTGATGTGGGACATTTTAGTCTTTTATAAATTAAAGGTAATTACATTTTTTGTCAAATGAGTGACTACCTAAAATTTTAAATCAGTGATTTTATTGATCAAGGTCAAGAAAAGTTAATCTGGAGGAAATTGAGATATAGCGATTTTAAACAATGCCTTGATGTTACAAGATGTACGATCAAAGTAATTTTAACCTGCTCGAAGTGGTAAATTATGGAAATGAAGGAGTTGCAGAACCTTGTAGAAGTTTTAAGAAGTCTTGATGCATCCACTGAAGAAGTAGACGCTGCAGGATACCTACGCTCCATCCATATAGGGGATGCTCTTGCGAAAGCCAGAGGCAATCGTATTCAAGTACAGTAAGTAACCTGTGCGGAAGCTCTGATGACATTCCTCATTGATGATATCGGCCAATGTAATAAAATTTTATTTTACTTCCTATAATAATAGCTATACGCCAATATAGAGAACAATTTTCTTAGCCGAAATGTAATAAGGGTAGGTTAAGACAGCCTTCTTTCCCAAGGTTTGTGTATTAGTTTGTTTACTATAGCACATTTACATTCTATATATAGTTTGTGAATATGCTAATAAGATAATAAGCTTAACTTCAAACGATGTATTTCCATTAAACACAACAGTGGTTACTGGTTGGCCATGACTTTTGATGTTTCAATTTGGTGATATTTTATTATATTGCAATATTTTCGCGTATTTAAACCATTTTTATATAAAAATGAAAGTCATTAATTTCTTGTAGGTGCTCTTCTAAAAATTTGTGAGGCATAATATATACCGTTAGTAGGCCGACTATTAAGGCCACATCTTGCTTTTCTTAGGTATACCTGGTGAGATTTTTTCTCCAATTAGCAGACAACGAAACTGACAATCGAGTTTCGTATGTTTCAACGCAGGAATATCTATTTTGAACGATCATGCCATTTGTATGAAATTACCATTACTACATGGACAAGCGACGGTAACCTCAAAGGAGAACGTAACAAATACTAATATACAGGGTGACCAGCGAGATACAGGACATAGGAATTCCCATTTGGAAATTTCGACTATCTGCACGAACTAGCTCAGAAGCGATAGAGAACCGAGACTTGGTACAGAGCTTAAGGGATCCTTCCTGCCAGGAAAAATGTGATGTTTAAAAATTTTCACTCAATACGGAGGTCTCAGGTTCGAATCCTTTTAGGCAAAAAAACCAAATTTTTTATTTCTTATCCAATTTTGATGAAACTTAAAATCAAAGTACATGCATCTAAATTGAATTGAAATCAATCACATTGGTAGTGTACAATATCATTGTTGAAAAATCAGAAATTTTTCAACATAATTTAACTATTTTATAACTGTCCCTAAATGTGATTTTAAAGAATAATAAATAACATATTACATATTGACTATGATTAGTCCTAACAAACTTCCGTTTAAGAATTTTATTTTGAACTCCTTGTAATCAGCTATGTGAGAAACAAAACAGTAACAAATGATATCAGCTGTTCATTCCCAATTGTTGAAAATATTGTTCTGCACTAACCTAACCTAAAAAGCACTTAGTTTTGAATCTATTCTTTGCTATACATTTAAACCTGTATTGACTTAAGTAAAGATTTGTTTAGTTTTTGTAGTTAAGTAGTTATGGCTTCTACATTTTCAATAGAAGAAAAAGTTAACCTTGTGAAGTGGTACTTTCAGGGAAACTCAATAAGAAATGTAGTTGACTTGTTTGCTGGTATGTATCCTAATAGGCCTTTTCCTTCAAAAAGCACGCTCTACCGAGCGGCTTGTCAAACAGTTTAATTCAACAGGTTGTTTAAACCAAAATCATGTAAAAGTAATTAGAGAGAATCCAGTTATCACAGAGGAAAACAAAGTGTTAGTGTGTGCCGCAATAGAAACAAAACCAAATACATCCGTCCGATCTTTAAATACTCAACTTGATATTCCTAGAGAAAGCTGCCGAAAAATGCTTAAAATGGAAGGGTATACAAGTTTAAAAAAAAAAATGTGCAAAAGCTACACAACGGTGATGACGATAAACGAATGTATTTTTGTCAAACATGGATTACCAAAATAAACAATTCCTCAAGATCTCATTACAAAATTATTTTTACTGATGAGTGCAGTGTTTTCTTGGACGGAAAAGTGAATTTTCAAAATGTTAGAGTGTGGGCTAAGGAAAATCCTAGACTTTTTAATGAAGGTCACAGTCAGATAAAACAAAAACTAAACATTTGGGCTGGAATTCGCGAAACTAAACTTATAGGACCTTACTTTTTGGATGGTAATGTAACTGGAGCATCTTATTTGGAATTTCTTCAGGATGTAGTTGCGCCAGCCTTTGAAGAGGCTAATATTGTTACTCACTTAGTATTCATGCATGATGGACACCCGGCGCACGGCCATCATGACGTTACTGAGTACTTAAACGCAGTGTTTCCTGACAATTGGATTGGACAGTACGGGCCTTGCAGATGGCCACCTTGTTCCCCGGACCTTAATCCATTGGACTTTTTTATGTGGGGATATTTAAAAGACAATGTATTTGTTGACCCAAAGCCAACAAATTTAAATGAACTGTTGGTATGCTGAGAAATGTCATGAAAAGTTTCTACGATCGCTTGGGTCATTGCTCGGCTGTTGCTGGTTTCCAATTTGAACGTTTATTGTGAACATCTTTGTTATATTGAACCATTTTTCTCATTGATTTTTCCCTTTCTAATATGTGATATTTTCCCCTTTCCATTATAAGTTATTTTTTAAACTAATGTACACATTTAACGATTTAACTAATTTAAAACAAATAAAATCGTAGATTAATTGGCTGTGAAAATATTTTTGTGTATTTGACCATGTAATTTAATTTACTTTAGGTGCAAGTACTTTGATTTTAAGTTTAATCAAAATTGGATAATAAATTCAAAAATGGGTTTTTTTTTTATTAAAAGGATTCGAACCTGAGACCTTCGTATTGAGTGAAAATTTTTAAACATCACATTTTTTCTGTCAGGAAGGATCCCTTAAGCTCTGTAGCAAGTTTCAGCTCTCTATCACTTGTGAGCTAGTTCGTGCAGATAGTCGAAATTTTCAAATGGGAATTCCTATGTCCCGTATCTCGCTGGTCACCCTGTATAGTACGTAATCTTTGGACTATTCAAGTGAAAAAGTGAAACTCATGGATATCTAGAGAAGTACCTGCGAGAAATTGACGTTTTTTAGCATTTATTTAATGGGAATGGTTAATCATATGCTAAATATTGTAAACTATAAAATGTCAAAAAATATAAACACCAAAAGGTTACAGACCATCCTTACGTTGTGTTTAATTATGTCTTTTGAACTTTTTGTCTTATGTTCAAAAGTTCTAAAGTAAATTTGCGGTCAGTGAATAATACATAAGACATGGTAAAGAAGACTTTGTTAGCCTCGTATCCTTATTACACCTCTGGCTAATAAAATTCCTTTCTTTATTTTGATGTATGATTACCATTTTCATTCCTTATACTTCAGGTGTGTCGCTATTAAGACATCTTTAGAATAGAGTATTATTTACTGAGCTAGATCAAGTGCCTGATTTAATCTCCTTTTCATTCCAGTAACCGAAGATCTATCCTAGATGATAGAAATCTAGACGAGTCTAAATATTTACTACGATATGCGATCAGCGCGCCAAAAAACAGAAGTGAACGCTTTACTTTACCGATGTAATACCACTCACGCTCACTTTGAATTTACGACTGTACTTACTGTTTGATGAGCGAGAAGACTTCAATGGCAGATGGCAGTAACACGGAACGCATTCAATTTGTCCTAATCAAAAATTAATCCATTTCAATAGAGTTCATTTTAACCGTCTTTAAAGTTTACTCATCCCAGGTAAACAAAATGTACAGAACAATTCGTTGCGAAGAAAAGAAAATGTCTATTTTACTCAAACTTGCTTCGCGGACTGTACTAAATGAAAGTTAAGATTGCAATGTATTCTTATCTCTGTTATAGATAACGACGTCCGCGTTCTGCGAATTTCACGTGCAACAAAATTATTACGGAATTTAATTATGTAATTTATTAATAATAGGAAAATGCCAAAGTTGAAATGTGATGAGATTATTACGGCAACGGCAGGTAGCAAACATTTTTTTTTCAATATAGCCGATTATTACACATTATCAAGTATAAAATATATAATTTAATATAATTAGTAACTCAATAATTAATAGTTAATAAAAGAAAGTATATAAGTAAAACCTTCATCAACGTATGAAATATCTAAGGCGGGAATCTCCTTTGAATTACTTGCAAATTTTGTTGCATATCTGTTGTTAACGGGATAAACCTTGAGGGTATACAAAAACATCCTGTCTATTAAGCAGCAAATTTATAACTACCCTGAATTCATTGTTAACTAACTAGTACTTTTCCATATAGAACAGATGCAGTGCATTACATTTACATACACTTCCAATTTATTTATTCCATAGAATTGCAGGTTTATTTTATAGAAAGCATTACCTTGCAATTATATTATTTGGTTGACATCTTATTTGGAAAATAAATGATTTAAATTTTTTTACAGAATGACAAGCTAAGAAACACCTGTAACATAAAAATATTTTTCTCTCAGCTTGGTAATCTTTTCCTCGACACTTCTGCCAAACATGAGGGCCGTATCACTAGTAGCTAGCTGTGTGTCGTGTTCCAACGTGGAAAATATTCAACAAAGATTTTGTTTGAAAGTTTAGATTCTCAATTAAATATCTTCTTCCGGTGCACTGAAAATGCTACAAAAAGCCTACAAAAAAACACTCAAAAACACGAGCATACGGGTTGTATTCGGCATTCAAAAAAGGTCTCAAAGAACTCATAATGGACGCTCTTCGATATCGACAGCCGATGATAACGTCAAAAAAGATAAAAAGATCGTTTTAAAGAATCGTCATGGAAGCTTCAGAGAGATAATTGGTGAGCTCAACATCGCATATGGATGGGTACAGCACGTTGTGGTGAATATTTAGAACATGAAACGGGTTGCAGCACGACTTGTGCCTAAAGACCTAAATTTCGTTCAAGAATAGTTACGAAAAGCGGTGATCCAGGAGATGATTTCGGCAGTAACAAACGATCCTACCATGATGAAATGCATACTTATTGATGACAAAACATAGCTTTACCAATATGATATCGAAACTTCAAGGTCAAACCATTGGCGGGAAATTTAAATTTTTGGAGCTCGCTAAAAATAGAAGTTTCAATGTCAACATCCTCATCATATTACAAGGTCACTCTGACGTCAAACGTTTTGGCGGGAAATTTGTATGTCAAGGTCAAAATCTAAAAATAGAAATTGCAATGTCATCATCATATTACAATTCTTAGAAGTCTAAAAATAGAGTGGTCAAGGTCAAAGGTTATTGACCTGTAGGGGTATCGTATGACATTTCTTAGAAGTATAAAAGTAGAATAAGTTCATGGAAAGAAGAAGACATTTTAGTCTAGGTTAGCGGTTATGAAGAATGCAGATTTATAATAAAAGGCTTCCTTGGATGTGCGCGATTAAGTATTAGCAGAAATGACGAAGATGGTAGTATGCAAGATAGGAAGCGCAAGAAAAGAACGAGTATTAACTATTGTTGAGCGAAAGAAGAGGTTGGAGGGGTTGATATTGAAAAATTAAAGATTTAAAAGTAGATTTAAGGGTGTATGAAATAAATAGAAGAATGTTTAAATGAGTTATTGTATTTATATGTAATAAATAATAGAAATTGTGATGTTGGGAAAAGCTTTTAATTTTAAAATGCACCAGCTACCCCTAGTAGGTGATAGAAATATTTTTTAAGCAGATTTTTCCAAGTCCAACCTTTTCAAACAACAAAAATCCATTTTTCTCAAAAATTAAAAAAAAATAAAGTTTTAACCCTGAAATGTTACGCAACTAACAATACTCTCGTGATATTCTGCATAAATTTACATTCACATTTATATTAAAAATTTAAGACTGTACAAAATCAATAAATTTTTAAGATAAATACTGATGTAAAGTAAAATCCTTTATTTGTTTCGGAAATATTTGTAATATGTTGCTCATCTAAAAAATTCTAACGCTTTTTTTTATTAAAGAAAGCCTTCCTTAACTGTGAAACATTACAGATCACTATTCGATATAAAACGTACATTTTTAATATTTTCCAAATTAATTGAGTATCAATAGGAAATGTGATATAGTATAATAAATTTTTAACATATTTGTAAAGTATTTGTAATATGTTTTTTTGTCTAAAAAAGATTCTAACGTTTTTTTTTATGAAATAAAGGAATACTAACTATCACAATATATTTTTGGACATTTTACATTTATATACGCAATTACAAACCATTTTAAAGGGGTTGTACTAGTAATGAGTAAAAAGCACGCAATTGCAAAACGAATTACCCATATAGTATTATCAGTATGATTTATAACATTATATTTAACTTGAAATACAAGTATTGTACTAAATGGAATGTATAATTGGAATTATTGTGGTGTAAACGATAGACGTGTACTTGAACTATAAAAGTGATGTATGTTTAAAGGTGTATGATGTAAGTAAAGATATATGTGCATATCTATGGAAAGAGATAAAAAACGACTCGATGTGGGCGTCCTTTCCTTAGGGTATAGGAGGGGATGTAGGGGATTGTGAAAATAAAGTCCTACAAAAGATGCGCTCCTGAAAATTTAAAATTTGCACCTAATTCTCAGAACAAAAATTTTTTTTTCAACGCAGTTGTGTTTTATAAGTGACAATTTATCAATTTCATGTATAAATTTTTCAAAATATAAAAAAATTACTCTTAAATTAACCAATTCCATTTTGAAACAACAAAAATCACTTAAAACACAACTTTTTGTACTTACGTAAGCTCAGAAGAAGCATATGCATGCAATTTATCCGTTTCATGTATAAATATATCGAAATGCTCTTTAAACTAACCAATTCAATTTTGAAACAACAAACAGCACTTAAAACATGACTTGTTTTTTGATTTAGTTTGATTAGGATCTCATATTTACGATTTGCATAAATACATGTCGTAAAGTTTTCAGATTTACATGGTTTGGGAACTGATTTGACTTTTATGTAACACAAGCTATTTTTACTTTAAACTGTACTATATTTTCACACTTTCTTTATATGCATGATATTTTACAATAAATAAATTTGTAACGCAACATGCACTTAAAATTTGTAAAAAATGACTACTTTACTTTGATGTAGAAATTTCTACATGAGTAAGTCAGACTTCTAGATGTGCTCAATTTTTTCCTCAACGTAGATCATTTCACTTTTCTAGTGCAAATTGAACTATCACTCACATTTTTTTAGCTGTAGTAAAATTTTTTGGATAATGAGAATAATTCACGAGAAATAATAAAAATATAAAAAAAAAATTGATATAGTCATTGTGAAGCTTTCGTAACCACCGAATACTTTTTTCCTTAAAGGCCTGAAGGGTTGGTGGGTCCTGCTCATCATCCTGCTGTGTGAGGTGTCCTATAAGAGACAAGTTTTTTCCTCCATATTGTAGGTTTCGCAACGGTGGTGGTGGTTGTGGGGGTGTTGCTATAACTGTGGTTGCTGGCGTTATGCTGAAAAGATGAATAATTTTATCTGTACTAAAAATTCTCTATGAATTAATAAAAGGAAACTATAATATTAATTAAAATTATACATACCTCTAAAAATACTTCGAAAATTCATCCTCTACATCACTATCCCTTATGGAGATGATGGGGATGGTCTCTTCAAACGGTGCTGGTTCTGCGGTGTTATTTGATGGGCGCACTAAAACATCATGCAAAATACAAGGCTTTGCCTGCCTTTTTAGTGAAAGTTTAGATTGTTTGCTGGACGAAGCCATTACTAATGATGAGTAATTGATGAGTATCCAATTAAAACTTTAACATTATATACACATAGATCTGTTAACGTTAACTAAATTGATAACAAGTGGAAGTGGTTAGTACGATGAATCGACCTGAGCAAGCAAAGGTGACGAATTCTAATGAATGCAGCTCAATCTAGACATGAGAAGGCATTTCGCATGCTGTCAGTAAGGTTAAGTTAATGCATATTCTCAGTAAACGCCACAAAGTGCAATGTATGACCTCTGCAAGCAAAGGTGATGCAGCATAAGCCATGAGAACGGTATTGATGTCAAGGTTAATAGATGTTCCCAGTAAACGCTACCAAATGCAATTTATACATCTGTCTATGAACACTGAAGCCCTTGCAACAAGTTATAAGCAGTTTTGACCTTGAATGCTCGGTTTATATTACTATATAAGCAGATAAAGAGCAGTTTTATACCAGTCAGTATATTGAACTCCCGACTAGAATTGCAATTGTATACCTAAAGTACTTCTATAGTTACTTCAATTATAAATTTTTATATATCAGTTATAATAAATATAATATTTGTTTCCATTGCTACATAATCGACTGCGCGTGTGCTTCATATTTTCTTCCAGTGTTGGATACAGTTTTGAAGGTGACTATGAGTAAGGGTATACCCAGTAGCAGTGATATTGTTAATTTAACAAGAAATATTATTCCATTGTTGAAAACCAAAAATGAATTTATAAAGCACATCCGTATAATTAACACTAATATCGCAAGATATAATTCAAAATAAAATTTATTTAGAGACATGCGAAAATTTGCTTAAACTCGAAGGTAATTTATCATTGCTAAAGTATTATCTTATAAGAGTTATATAGTTAAAGAACGCTTCCGAGAAAACAGGTAGTGGAATTGTGAAGTATGTACAATAGTTTTGCACGAAAGGTTAAATTAATGCAATCGATGCTAAAGGCGAATGTCCTTTTAGTATGCACTTTTTCCATCCTGAAAATCACGTTATCGAGTTGAAGACATTTACCATAAAAAATTATGCCATCAATATTGCGACCAATTTACGTAAGTGGTATAATGAAAAAGATTATTATAAATTACAGAAAAAAGTAGAGGAGTTTTCCGAAAGGGATTCCGGTTGGGAATTACATGAAGTATTACATTTAAAAGTGAATGTTAATAGCTATGTCCCATTTAGAGGTGGCCTTTCAACTTACGTTAAAGTTTCCTACTTTATAGCTGTAAAGCATGCGGTAGTGAATGTGGGCCGTTGTATCGGCACTATATCTAGTGCAACATCATTTAGATAGAGTTTACAGTTATCCTCATTTTAAGGATGTTTTGAATTATGATTCAATTCCCTTCCCCATTAAAGTAGATGATATAAAAAAATTTGAACAGTTAAACAACCTCTCCATTAATTTGTTTTGCATTCAGGGGAAAGTTGTATTACCATTTGTATTAAGTGAAAATCAAATTAGTGCGAGGGAACCCATAATTATTTCAGTACTCTCTGCTAATTATCAAGCTGCGGGTGATATTAATACAAAAAATGATACTGTTTATCATTTCACGTGGTTTAAAAATATGTCGGTTCTTTTTTCTAAACAACTATCGAATAAGGAGCACAAGAAATTCATTTGTTATCGATGTTTGAACCATTTTTCTTCAGATCACGTTCTACCAAAACACATCCCTCACTGTCATCAACTTAATAGATGCTCTGTCAAGCTACCCACTGAAGCAGAAAAGTTTCTGCAGTTCAAAAATTTCATGTTCCAGGAAAAGGTGCCGTTTGTAATTTATCCAGATTTAAAAAGTATTTTGGAAAAGTACAAATTTAACGGACATCGATAATAATAGCATATTTTACTCCAAACATACACCCTTCAGCATTGCTTACTACTTGAAGTGTTCATACAATGATTCTTTATCACGATTTAGACTTTATAGAAGAAACGATTGCATTCAATGGTTTGTTAAAGAGCTTCAAAGTATTGCACATTGGACTACCGAAATAATCAATAAAATAATTCCTATGGATACTTTAACTCCCAATCAGGTTGAGCACTTTGAAAGCACCACGATTTGCCACATTTGCGGAAAACCATTTACTGATTATGATATAAATGTTAGGGATCATAACCATTTTACTGTTGCATTTCGGGGAGCATCACATCAGAATTGTAGCCGAAACTATAAAGACTCCCACATTCTGCCAGTCTAGTTTCATAATTATGTTATGAAGTTATGATAGTCATTTCCTTATTAGAGAATTGGCTACTGTTCTCGATGAGATTTCACTGCTATCTATAGACAAAGAAAGATATATTTCTTTCACGAAAGTAATACAAGGTAATAAAATTAGGTTTAGATTTATTGACTCTTCCAGATGTATGAGTAGTAGCACTGAAAAGTTGTCGGACTATTTGGAAAACAGTAAAAAAATGATTACCCACGCTAATTGTAACAATGCCGAAGAATTTTCGCTACTAGTTCGCAAAGATGTTTCCTTATGAATATCTCGATACTTGGGATAAATTAAGCGAGACCAGACTCCCTCCCAAGGAAGCGTTTTTCAGTCATCTCACTAATGAGGGAATAAATGATGCGAGTTTTGTACATACAGTTAATGTTTGAACAGATTTAGTATTAAATCGTTAGGGGATTACGCGGATTTGTATCTAAAAACGGACGTTCTACTGTTAGCAGATATTGTCGAAAACATTCGACAAACTTGTTTAAGTACTTACAAACTTGATCCTATACACTATTATACAGCCTCCGGTTGGGCAGTCGATGCTATGCTTAAAACTACACAAGTACAGTTAGAACTATTAACAGACATTGATATGCTAATGTTTATTGAGAGAGGAATTAGAGGTGGTGTGGCTCAATGTTCTAATCGATACGCTAAAGCTAACAATAAGTACATGGGGGAAAAATTTGATCCCACTTCCGAAAGTGTGTATTTATTGTACTACGACGTAAATAATTTATATGGAGCCACCATGTCAGAATTTCTACCATTTGGCGATTTTTCTGTTGTTGATGATTTTGAAACTTTAGATTTAATAGACCATCCCGATGATTCGGAAATTGGATATATAGTCGAGTGTGATTTAGACTATCCTATAGAATTACATGAGAGTCACAGTGATCTACCATTGGCACCTGAACATATGGTACCACCTGTATCTGATTCTAAAATGAAAAAATTATTGCTTACATTGTATCCTAAACATAATTATGTAATTCTTTACAGAAATTTGAAAGTATATGTAAAATATGGATTATAGTTGGTAAAAGTACACCGTGTATTATGTTTTAAACAGTCCCCACGGTTAAAACAATATATCGATTTAAATACCACCATGCGCCAGCAGTCTCAAAATGAATTTGATAAGAATTTTTATAAATTAATGATTAATAGCGTTTTTGGGAATTTGATAAAAAATGTACGTAAACATAAGGATATACGTTTAGTAGCAAAATGGGAGGGTCGCTATGGTGCTCGTGATTACATAACAAAACCAAATTTTCATAGTTGTACAATATTTGATAATGATATGCTTATCATTCAAATGAACAAGTTAGAAGTATATTTCAATAAACCTATATATGCAGGATTCAGTGTTTTAGACGTTTCAAAAACTTGTTTATACAATTTTCATTACTGTTACACGCTACCCAAGTTTTATAATAATGCTAAGCTCTTGTACATGGATACGGATAGCCTCATATACGCCTTTTCAGTTCCCGATATCTATGAATGCATTAAAGAGGACATTGATAAATGCTATACGTCTGATTATAGCTCCACGATATCTTTGCAATTCCATTAGTAAATAAAGAAGTCCCTGGTTTAAAAAAAGATGAAAATCATGGCGCGGTTATGTTGGAATTTGTAGGACTTCGTGCAAAAATGTATGCTTACATGGTTGATGAAAAAGTTGTAAAAAAATCAAGCGTCAAACAGATTACTACAAATGATTATAAACATGTTTTGTTTGAAACGTGTATATAGACATCCAGTAATTATAGATTATAGAAGTACTTTAGGTTCACTTTATAAGATAATGAAATTTTAAAAATAAATGTAATATTTGTATTTAAAAAATAAAATACTATTATTTTTTTGTGCGTTTTATTTCATCAGAGAGCTACATCCTTTTATACAAACTGCATAACTAATATAAGTAACTTATTTCACAAATTACAGGTTAAATGTTATAAAACAATATCATCCTTATTGATCCATGATCTTTCATCCAATCCCCACCACTTAACGAATAACTTATTATTTTTGGAGCGAAGCACTTTTTCTACTAGATACGCATCGGGATACTTTGTTTTTTGTAATTCATGTTCATAAAACCCTCCCAGTACAGATTTTCCCTTCATGTCTCCAGCATGTACGTAGTGGGGTTAGTAATGCAAACTTTCATAATCTTAAATAGTTCACTAGACCAATTGGGTGTGTATCCTTTGGCGAAAATACTTTTAAATTTACGGATTCATAGTATGTCACCCACAGAATATCGATTCCTATAGAATATTTTTATGTGAGTGTAAGCCTCTAGCTTTGTATGATTACCGACATCTTTGGGGTTCATTCCAATAGTTCTATGCGTACGATTGTTATAGTACATAGTTGCGGTATCAATTCTATCAATCCATTTGTATTTACCTTGTAGGTTGAATGACATAGAGCACCCTTAATGGTTCTGATACACGTTCCGCAATTGCAGCCTTCTCTGTGATATAGGTGGAGTAATGATTGACTCCATAACGATGCATTAGTTCAGTAAAATGCTCATTCTGCATCTGTCTGCAAATTGGTAGGTTCCCGTCCTTTTTTGAAGATTATTTGCATGGCCTTGGTAACTTCTAGACCTGTTTTCGTTTTTAATCCTTTAGTCCATAAGTATTTAGAAAAACAGTCGATAACCACTTATATATACTTATAGCCCTTATTTTGTTTGGAATGTGTGTTAAATTCAGCCAAATCTGCTTGCTAAAGGTCATCAAAACCTCTAATTAATGTGCGCCTTCGTTTAAAATTTTTTCGTGCAGGTTTATGTAATTTGTTGACGAGTTGTAATTTGGACATGGTACTAATTTATCCACAATTTCTTTAAGTAGATATAGTTTTTGCTCCAACACTAGTTAAGCGTCAGAGTTTCCTTTAAAAGCTTTCTGAACTCCTTATAGACAAAAATCAAAATATCCTTTACTGTTGATAAATAGTATAGCTTAGTGATGGCATCTTGAGGATCTATGTGGCTGGCCACCTCTCCTATTCTTGATATCAAATTGATTATCATCAATCAGTTTAAACTGAGTGGTTAATTTCTTGAAATGATACTGGACATGTGAACGTCCAAATTTGTCAAGGGTCATTTTAGTTATATGTCGACATCAATGCATTCTCATTTACAATGTTTAAAAAACGGCTGTTTGATTTTTCAATGTACCCATCCTCATACAGTTCTTCTGTAATTGATTTTATGTCATTCACGACACCTGTATTCCCTGCCAATTTTTCTGCCCACTATACCTTTAGATCACGAATTAGTTCATGTACATCATTCCAATATTTATATTCAATCGGCCTGTTTGTTAATTTCTTAAATAACATAGCTCCACATCCCTTGGTCGTGGGTGATGATGATGATGATAGTAAGGATTTGATTATTTGCGTATACCATTTGCTGCGACTCCCTCGAATTTGCCCACCTACGTCATAATCTCGCCTTACAACATTAGTAGCTTCTAAAATACTTCTATAATCTTTTCTATCTTTTGAATTTACTAGATTTAAATTGGGTTGATTCATAATAAGCAGATCATATAAATCCGGAGTCCCTTTATACGTGACACTTTTAATAATCATATCGTTTCCTTTAATTGTAACGGGAGTATTACCAATTGTCCATTTGTCAGTTTTGGTATCATAGTGGACTCCATAAGTATGATCAATAACACCTTCAAGACCCCTCATGATACGTTCAAAGTATATACGAGGTAGTTCATGATACTGCTCGAGAAGTTCTTCTGAGATGGGTTCATTACGGGTAGTAGAATCATCTGTGGCACTAAGAGGTTCTTCTTCTTCCTCAATATTAATCTCTCCTACAACACATGTATCTAAGAAAGATGGCGTACGAAGACCTAGAGGGGGATTTGTTTGAAAAAACGAAAGCTGAGCTAGTGGGCTAGTAGCACCCTTTCTTGAATCACCTAATGGAGTGAAGCCTGGAGTCCGTTGAACTTGAGCTAGCGGGCTAGTGGGGGTAGTAGCGTGCTTTCTCGGAAACATGAATAGGGATGGTTTTGTGGGTTTAACGCCAATGGGCTACTTTTTAGGTGTTTTTTTATCTGGATTGATTTTATCTATTATTTCAGTTAGAGGTTTTATTAGGGGTTTATAAGTACTTTCAAATGTTCTTTCATTTTCAATGCGAGTAGTTTTAATACTGTTACACTTCTGCTGTATTACTTTACGAGCCTAAATAATTTTTTTCTTTAATATCATTTCCTTGTTATCCATTGTAGTAAAGCGAGTTTGCTCAGCAGATACCGGTTTACCTCGAACAGATAGCTGTTTACACAAACAGATAGCTGTTAATACCTAAACAGATCAGTACCTACTAAACTACTGCAAGCCGTTTAAGGTATTATATATTCATCAAATCTTTTCCTATAGCGACCATTATTAACTTCAGAATCCTTGTTTTTGACCATGAAACCAAACGGATCTACCCAGCATCTTGAACACACGTCCCAAAATAATTTCATGCTTATGGTGGGACTTAAATTCATCTTGCTCAAATAATATAATTAGATTCGCATTGTCACGAATTAATTGCTTTGGAATTTTACTGTAAGTTTGACCCAAATAGAAACAGTCAATATCGTTATGCCTACCCATAGAAAAATATGCCCTTATGTTATTTTGATTGTCACAAGCGATATTATCGAAGATTAAAATAGAGTTTGATTTTGCACAATTAGGCTCAATCACATCTTGATTATCATTGAAGGTAAAGTAACCTATATCCCTCATTGGAAGTAAGATTTCCTGTAAAAGTTTGTACTTGCTTTGATTCAATGACTTAGAGTCATTTTTCTCGGTAATCAGACTGATAATTGCGTTTGTTTTACCACAATTGGAGGGGCCACATATAATACCACGTATACTATTAAGAAGTAAATCACAATGTTTTGAAGTAATAGACTTTTCATCAGTCATGATTTTGAATTGAGAGTTTTTGTTTTTGAGCAACTACTTTCATCGTTAGTGGATGAAATAAAACTAAAAGCATAATTACAACATTTTTATTTATATACTAGGCTATATTACAATAACTATAACTTTTTCACTTCCCCAATGAGTAGGCTGTACTGCACAATAGCGTCATGGAGAATAAGACCATAGACAACAATTCCATTATCGAAAGGTGTTAGAGATTCCATTTCCAATTTGATGTCTACTGTTGAGTTTTTTAAGGATTCATTTTGTTTAGAGCAGTCCATTACAAGTACTGGCCATGACTTGAATTCGGAATAGTTGAATAATGCATCTTTATCGTCTTCACCATAGTAATCACATCGAAATTTCAAAAAATTGTGATAGGCAGGTGTATATTGGTTAGCACTGAAGTTCAAATACATTGCTTCATATGGATAATACTCAGAATTCAGATGTACTTTAAGATTTCTGATGTTAATGTGATCAAAATTTCCGGCCCTTGCTGACTTTGTATACCTTTTACCTTGTTGGAATGCAATAATTATCCAACGTGGTTTTTCCAGTTGCGTTGATGTTTTTATTGGCCATATGTCTGAGGTTGCCTGTTTTAAAGAAGGTAATTCATATAACTCCCATTGACGAAGTATAATTTTTATTGATTCCTTGAAACAAGTTAAGCTTCGCAGCATCACTAAGTGTTAAGTGTGGTACTTTCTATTGAATTTTATTTAAGGTTATTGCGGCATCAACTTCACCATAGTAACAGTTTGTATCGCTTCTAGATCGAACTAAAACTAACTCTTGGCGCATATTCACGATTACCTGACGATAACCTTCCATTATTCCAAAGATCTGGTTCAATGGTATGCATACTGTAAAAGATTTTTCTCCATTTTGCTCATCTAATTCTACTTGTAATGGTTCTTCATTCTTTGGTGACCATTCCAAATGACTTAGTGCTTTGCTTTTGCTTGCCGTATAAGAAATATATCCCTTAAGCGTAAATGTTATACCTGGATTTCTGCAAACAGCCACTCTCTGACCACCTAACTCATAACGAATTTCTTCGAAAAGAAAGTTCGGGAAATTGTTGGTCAAGCTGCATGTTTTTCTTTCATCTTCTTTTTTGAGCTCAAGTTTACCTTCTATGTAAAGAAAACTATCACATGTAGCCGTAATTATCTTGACTTAGAATTAAGATGCGTATTTCTTCGGAAGGTCCATATTTAGAAGATCCAAATGGAGGATAAGTGTGAATATATGATTTAATTATAGTATCATCAAAATATACGTTTTGAAAGACGTTTAACGATTCTGACATTGTGGTTGAGAACTTTTAAACCAATTGACCAATTGACTTTTACATGAATTTTTGAAAGATGGAATTGGTCCTGGATTAATACTCAGACCCATGTTCTTTTAGTTCTAAGCGTACTGTGAATGGTTCACTTTCACCAAAGTCTATTAATTCACCATTTTGATTAGTCAAATTAAACGTTATATTACTAATAATGGCAGTGTTCACTTCTATATATTGAGTATTGCTTGGAGTTTTATCTAGACGAAAACCTGGTGGAACTTAAACATCAATCCCATATAATACATTAGCAGGTTTCCCGTTTCGAAGATCCCTTTATAATGTTGCACGTGTAGATTAGTGGGTTTAAGTATTTGG
This sequence comes from Vesta saturnalis, assembly GCA_036346205.1. Classification (NCBI taxonomy): domain Eukaryota; kingdom Metazoa; phylum Arthropoda; class Insecta; order Coleoptera; family Lampyridae; genus Vesta; species Vesta saturnalis. The sequence goes on from JARFJB010001947.1 coordinate 697,037, forward strand.
GTGTCTAACGAAGATGTAGGTAAAGTATTTGGTTCTAATATTTTAGACAAACCCTAGCATGCGCCCAATGCAATTTCTTTAGTAAAATTGATTTCGAATGAACTGTTTATCTCACATTTAAGTGTATTGTTGTTTGCTCTAATGGTAAACTTTTCTGTGGGTATTTTAGATTTTAGATAATCGCTAATTTCATCTAACTCGTATGCATCGTGTGGAATATTAATCACTTGCAAATGAGATGGATTTGTTGTAAAATAAAATCTATCGTTGCCTGTATAAATGTTTCCAATGCTGTTGCAGCCGTAAAATCTTAAACTTAAAATATTAAACTCTTGACCTTGGTTGTGATTATAATATATTTTACACTCCCGCAAGTAGTTAATCACTTCGATTGGTGGTCGAAAATTACCGAAACTATCTTAATACCATACCTTTTTATCACGCTTTTTGTAACAAACCCAATGCGTACCTGGTCCTCTTCGGCTATCCAAGTTAATAATTTCAGAATCATATTTCCGTGGTAATTTAGGCATTCTATCTCTCATAAAAATATCCCTAAAGTAGGGTACATCTTTGGTGTATTTCTTTAAATCAATATCCGTTAACGGTCTTTCGGGTAATCTATTCAGTTTTTTGGAAACGGTCTTAAGTATAATGCACCATCACCAGATTTGTTTGGTTTTAGATACAGTTACTCTAGGAAGTTTAATGTTTTTCCTTCCTCCTAAACTTTTTACCACACGTTTTGCCGTTGAAAGCGCTGACTTTATTGTGTCTGTGAAATTTCCGTTAGGTTTAATTTGTTTAGCTATTGTTTTTCATAAATGCAATAAATTTCCGCCATTGCATTTTTTCTTCTTCTTCAGATTAGATCGACGTTTACACCCCATTCCTAATTTTCTCTTTGCTTTCATGGCGGTACTGACTTCTAAAGCTACAGTTCCTTCACCTAATGTTGCGTCTGATGATATAAAGCGTGCCCGAGCTTTTTTTGTAAAATTTTGTCCGCTTTATGTATACTATCTGAATCTCTTTGATCTCTGTAACTGATATCGTGAAGTTTGCACTGAGCATCTAATTGATTAATACCGGGGTCACCGCGTGCGTGTCGTTTTTCTAACTTTGTACCAGGACCGCAATACTGCTAACCAGGTAAATGAAATTCAAACGGAAGTTTATTGAGTAGATCAATCACTATACCACCACCACCTGTACCCTTTCGCTTCTTAACTAACATTGTTTAACTGGATGGATAGAACGGGTATTTATACCTAAATTGAGAAAAACAAATCATAGTTATTTTTTATTCAGTAAATGCTATACATTAGATAAGCAGGATGATAATACAGTATTTCCATTAAACATACAGTATTATGTGAATTAATATTATACTTAGCATTTATAACATCATCAATGCCTTTATAAATGTCATCATCACCACCACGGAATTAATTCTCACGAAAACGTTGTAGTCAACAACCTGTTGTATGAACTTTTCATAAAAACACACCAGATTGTAAGATTCAAGAAATTCCAATCTATAGCTTATTATATCCTTTAAATTGAATAGTTCTTCTATACTATGTGAATTGAATGTGCAAGAACAACAGTTGTAGTTTTCTATCACAACGGTTTTCAAAATTATGTCATCTCCTTTAATCACTTCCCAATTGTAATAAATACCAAGATTGCTGGATAGAGATTCATAATGTTGATCATAGATTATATCTTCTTCTTCGTTTACATTTGACCAGTCAATTTTATTTTCAATTTCTTGGGATCGGAAAAATTGTAATTCTGCATATGAATGCCATCTTAGAAGCTCATTCCATTCTTTCATATCCAACACTACATTATCGCTTTGATCATAGTTAGCACACCCCATGCGCACTACTAGTGTAAGCTTGAGGTGCGTACTGTATCCAATTTCCATATGTTTTGCATGATGAGTATCGTTTGATAGTTTATAGTAAATACAATCGATTAAGTATTCATTAGCTGCTTGTTTATACACTTCAGATAAATCATGTGGCTGCCTGTCAGTGTTAGAAGAATAAGCTTCATCATGTTTCTCTTCTTTTCTACTTCTATTGCCACCATCACTATTTCGATAGCACGAACAACACAAGGTAAAATTGTTATTCATATTGTTACTGCGACTATGTGGGGTATCCATATATAACGGTGAACTTCTGAGTTTGGATCGTTCCAGAAATGGTGTTACTGCTGCCTGCATTATAACGACTGTACTTGCTACCAGTTGCACTAGGACTAAACGCTGTTTAAGAAATCATTTTGGTTAAATCATGTGAGTGGGGTTGTGGCACTACTATTAAAAACAAAATGTTATGTTTGTTGTTTTCCCGACTGCACCCAAACTACTGATGAAGACATCCCTCGTGTTTAGCTGCGTTTTAAATCCTTCCATTCGATTTTCTTCTTTCAAATACTCATAAAAGCGTTGAGGTAATATACATTTAAAGTCATCCGTTTCCATCACTATACATTCACTATACTTAGTATTAATTACTGCCACATTAATCACTTTATACCTTTTTGATATCTTGATGTCACATGCACTTTTAAAAAGTTTGCAATGGATGCTTTGGTTTAACCCTGCTAATTCCATGTCTAACAATTACAAGTTGCTAACTGACTGATATCAACACACCTCGCGTGGTTTATATCACAAAAATGTGTCCTTGACTTAAGTACCTATGACAACATGTTTAAACTTGTTAAATACACACCTACTTTTAGTTTAGTAAATTATTTCACCTTGATTTTAGTCAATATAAGCACCATTTGACCTTGGCCTGATTTTTAGCACAGACAACTCGCATTCTTCTTGTTTCCATGAATTGATTCTATTTTTATGCTTCTAAGAAATGTCATACGATACTCCCACAGGTCAATAATCTTTGACCTTCACCACTCTATTTTTAGACTTCTAAGAATTGTAATATGAGGATGACATTGCAATTTCTATTTTTAGCTTTTGACCTTGACATACAAATTTCCCGCCAAAACGTTTGACCGCAGAGTGACCTTGTAATATGATGAGGATGGTGACATTGAAATTTCTATTTTTAACGAACTCCAAAAATTTAAATTTCCCGCCAAAAGTTTGACCTTGAAGAGATCCAAAAATAAAATAAAATTTTAATTGAATCTTCTAATGCATATCTGTGTAATTTTAAATTGTAACATTATGAGAAGTAAATAGTTTTTCTGGGCCCTTATTTATTGAATTATATATTTCTTAAATTTAGTGGCTAATATAAAATAAAACAATACGGAATGATATGGTTGAAGAAGTATTAAATAACAGTGGATACAAATAACATCGAACGCACACAAACATTGCTCTCTATTGCAGAGATTACTGCACGCAACGAACATTTGTGTACCGATGTTGCTTAAATTTTTTTGGATAGAAAGCGTTTTTTGAGATAGTTTTTTAAAACGATCGTACACTTGACAAAACTCATTTTTACATTTTTAAGTAAAAGACACAATAGTGTAATATTGATAGTTATAAAAAAATGTATTCGTTGGGATACTGAAGTTAGCGTTCTTCGTCTATTTTCCCCTTCTTTACAGATTTGTTTTCTACTTGTTCATAATGTAGTCTCCTCCTATTTATAAGTTGTTTATTATAAGAGTATTTTTACTCAAAATTCAAACTCAAAATTATTATTATTATCATGTTTACTAAAACTTATATCTGTAGTAGGCAGATTGTATGATTTGTATTGAATTCAGTCGAACACCTTTGCAACATCAAAACAACAAAATTATTTTTAAAGGTTCTCAGAGCGACAATGGATGCGTCTCGATCAGACGATAAAATCTACCTTGTCTACTCAACAGTTTTTCTTGCCTAAAATCTTAAACGTGTAAGTGTTATCTTATACATGATAACAAAACCTTGAGTTCTTACGGAAGAACGCAAAAAAATCACATTCTATTAAAAGAAGGTTAGTCGTAGGCTTATAAGTGGCATTAACAGTTCACCGGAAACGGGTCGAAGTGCGTATACGCACACCCTAACTACACATTCAACACTTTAATCTAATTTCTTAGAAACTCTGTACGTATGTGAAATGTAAAGGCAATTCACGAAAAAACTGATGTACATTATAAACTTATTTAGCTAGTTCCAACAAATTATTTACGTTACTATTTCGCATGCCCCATGGCTCAGGAGGAGATAGAAATAATCTGGAACGTTGGGACTACTTACATAAATTAATGACGTGAACTGAACGTAGATGAAACTTCTTATACTTTTGCAGCATGGTACCTACCGCAAAGGAAATGTTGGTTTGAAATATCAAAAAAATTCAAATGTATGTTTACTCAAGAAGATTGCTCTGCAAATGATGAATAGCTGGCAGATATTTAGAAATTTTTGGGCAAACCTAAAGAAATCATCGTAGGTGGTATTTCGACACCACACTAATGAAAATAAATTTTTCCCAAGAAAATTAACTACAAATACAGAATCTCTTCATACTACTAGTCATCTTGTCACCGAACACAAAAAATCAGTGATTAATGGTCGCACATTAACATATTGCAAATATGATTTTTTTTCATCGTATCAGGTATTTGACCGATATGAAGATAATTAAAGTAAACCTTTTTCCAAGGACATTAACTTAAAAACAAAAACTTCAAAATCATTATACGTGTTCTTTTAGTGCCAAATCTCTAAAAGAGATGTTTCACAACAAAATTGTTTAAATAGGTTTTTTCCTACACAAGTTTGTCCACAAGAAAGAACCTTCAATCAAACTGGTTTTTGTTTAAACACGAACAATTGAAGGTGGTCTTCTTCCTTTGGAACATTTAAAAACAAAAATTGGTAGAAATTTATTAGCAATTCATCAAAAACAATCGTAACTTGTATTCACACCAAAATAACGCAAATTCGTATTTTAGCATGGTTTGACATGAAGATAGGGCAAATAAATGTTTTCCTAACACAATTGGCTTACAAATAAAGTCACAGAAAGTACAAGGTTCAATTAAGCAAATTTTTCTTTCTATTATTACAATAGTTTTTCTCAACCGAATTATTTTTTGTAAAAACGGGTTTTAGTAAATTAATTTAAAAGAGCAGCTAACATACTGAAACACTAAATGTTAAAACACATCGATCGAAATAAATCGTCTTAGTTTTTGGACCATTGGTAAAAATCATATAGTAGATACATAATAATGTATTATAATCTTAAATCCAATGGACCATGAACAAATATTCAATATGGTGGATTCACATTAATATCTAATAAGACAAAACAAATATTTGCAATATAGCGGATTCGAAATAGGGCCCTATAAGATAAAATTTGAGTTCCACTATAAGGCTATGACCACTCGTTTTCTCAACAAATAAAGATTTTTAGTATAGCGGACACAAAATGGTGACCAATAGCATAAAGTTAGTTTTTGTAACCATACCAATATGACTTTCTTTCTAATCAAATCGTTACATAATGTATGGTTTTTCGATATTAAGAATGCAATATGATGTCCAATAAGATAAACATAAAATTTTGTGTTCCACCACATTTTTCTCAACAAGGTCGGTCCTAAGATAAAGATTTTTAGTTTAGTGTTTACACACCAGAACAGGATGGCCATTTGTTTTCTCAACAAAATAGAACTATAAATAAGTATTTCTAGTACGACGGATAAGAAATGGTTTCCAATAACATAAAATCAAAACTTTTTGTATTTCACAACAATAAGGTAATTCCCTTCATTTCTCAACGAAAATAGTGTCCAATCAAACAAATGAATAAATATCAATTAAAATGGTCTGCCAAATTAGCGAAAGCAGTAAGTGCATAAAAAGGTCATCATTTTTAAAATACGCTTAAAATATGGTAACTCAGTTTACCCAAATTTTAGTTGAACTAAGGAAAGCTGTGAAATATGGTTTTATACTAAAAACTAGTTAATTTACTTAAACCTTTGCGAATAAAATAAGTTCTGTTTGGACAATGCGTTTGTCCGTATTCTGAACGAGATTGAAAAATAAATATTGGTCTTGGGAATTTTCGGTACAAAATGATGATAAACGCACTAAAGTCGGGACAATGCTTTCGGTCTTTTTCAACGAAATTTGTAAATAAATAGGTTTGTACAATTTTAGTCCCAAATGAGGACCAACGCCGTATACCCATCACACTTAGTTTTGCCATGTAGACAATGAATTTGATCGTTTCCCCAACAAAATTGGTTGATAAAGTTTTCGAGCATTCTTAATTCCAAATGATACCCGACGATCTACCACATAATTTCGTATTACCAATGCTGGTAATCATTTTAACCGTTTTCCCAAGACAATTGGTGAATAAGTGAAACTTTGAACACATTTGGTCTGAAATAATGAACAACAGTATAAAACTACATCATTTAGCTGTTGCCCATCCAGACAATGAGTTGGGACTTATATCCAACCTCCAAAAACCATTAAATAACGAAATAACGTTTTCGTGCAACAAGGTAATGTGTTTAACAGTATTCCCAACAGCATTGGAGCATAAATAAAGATTTTAAGTATCTGTTGCCTAAAACGATGACCAATGTCCTAAAACCATACAATTTCGTTGTTGCTCATCGAGGCAATACGTTTCGTGGCCTTGTCCACCGAAATCTGTCAATAAATACAGAGTTTGGGAATCTTTGGTTCCAAATAATAAACTGCTCCGTACAAATAATATTTAGTTCCTGTCTATCTAGACAACGAATTAGGCGAATAAAAACTGTTTGGGCATATTTGGCCCCAAATTGTAACCAACCCCCTGAAACCATAATGTTTTTTTGTCCATATAGCCAATTAGTTTAGGCGTTTTGCCAACGAAATTGGTACATAAGTAATATTTTTCGCATCCTTGGCCTAAAATGGTGACCAACGTGCTGACACCATACTATTTCTTATTGCCCAACAAGGTAATGTATTTGTTTTTCTCAACCGAATTTGTGAATAATGTGGCCCCAAATGATAATTAGTACCGCAAGAACATGTAGTTCTTGTCCATCCAAGTAATGCGTCTGGTTATTGTCCCAACGAAATTGGTGGTAAAGTCATCTTTGACCCTAAGTCAAAGGTGATAAAAGTTCATTCTACCCCAGCAAGACAACATATTTAGTCGATTTCCTAGCAAAATTAGTCTATAAACAAAGTTTTTGAGCATCTGATAAACAGAAAAAAAACATAGTTACCCCATTATTATATGTATATCTAAACTGCAGGTTAATAAAACAACTAGAAAAATTATCTTTTGTCCTCTAAAATTGTTTCATTTCTATTTGTCCAAAATTTGGACATGATAAAAATAAATAACAAAGATTTCTTGGATTAAAGTTGCGATATGTGGTATACTTTCTTCCTCTTCACCAGACATCCTTTTACAGATCGCTAAATTTTACGTTTGAAATAAAAAGCAAAATTTTTGTAATTTTCTGGACTAAAAGTGAAACTTATAATAGGTTTAACACTATACACTTGCACTAGTACAAGAATTTTATAGGATACAGTACTTGGTGTAACACTTCATAACGGTAATTGATACAGAATTGTTTTTATTAAAGGCGACCTAATGTCGCGTGATACAGACATCGTTTAAAATGCAACGTCAGATTTGATTCTTAATTACATGCTTAGAAAAACGTTAACGTATCTAAAATCTACAGTTATAATTATACAATAAAAACCATGTAGTCTTCTGAAAGTTCAGGTTTCAAGAATCAAAAGTTTCAGAATGCATTTTTCATTAGGTAACATATTTACAGAGAAAATTAAAAAAAGATGGTGTTATAATATTTACGTCGTTTATGATTAAATCTGTGTAACTTCCGAAATATCATTTTTAGCGTAAAAAATGTAATTTCCCTTTTCAAAAGTTCATAAATGTTAAAAATCGAATGAATAGTTTTTATGATTGCAGTTTTTATACTATTATGCAGCAACCGTCTTTATGACGTCATTACACCATGACGCCTAATGTATTGAAAAGATGTAAAGCTAAATGGATTATAAACGAAGTTAACTCACTAATTTAGATTGTCTCCAAAAAAACACTTTGGGACTGCTTAGACGTTAAATTAGAATGATTTAACTTACTGATCGTAGAAGAAAAGAAATTAATTAAGAAAGGTTGTTAAACTAAATGACATATATGAAAATAACATTTCGAACTATTAGTATCAATATATAAAATAAAATTTAATTTGAGTTTATTTACCTAAAATTTACCTAAATTTGTGAAATTAAAATTTTGAGTGAAATACAATATTTTTGTGAAATAAATAGTTTCTTTACTAGTGCTTTTAGATCTTTGTAGTTGCACAATTTACCTTATTGAAAAAAAATTTCTAACTACGCCACTGAACGGGCAAGTTTGACTATACAATTTATATGTCCATTTTAGCCAAAGTTGCGTAGGCAAACTTGACGTTATGTATTACACAATCTAGTCGAACTGCGCGTGGGACATATATACATATATATATATAAAACCTATGCGTTACATGAAAAAATAATTTCTCAAGCACATCTCATCATGCAGCTTAACTCGCCATTTAAAACGCTTTTGTTGCATATTACACGTCGATTCAATACAATGAAAATGTGTAGAATCAGATAAGTATACCAATCTGGTGACGATTTGTCCTGCCTCACAAAAATGAATAATACGGAAGCAATTGAGATTTAGAACATAAAAGGGAGGCCAGCTATACATCCATATACACAAAAATAATACACCCAAGCAAAAAGCGATTCTGCAAAATGCAATTTTGGCATTACATAAATGAGAACGTTATCGAAACTGCGCACGTATACTTCGTAAAAGGTTCTAATTGGGTCTACTAAAGCGTCATTTTCAATACAAATTCTAACCGAACATTGTATTCTATTCACTTAATAGAAAATATAATATGTATTTTATCACAACCAAAAAATAACTAAAACACATATAAATTTCTCCCAAATTTTCAGGTAATGGATATTATTCGGAGTACATAATAGTTTCTATTGTGGAATACTCTTGAGAAAAAATGCAAAATAATAATGTACAACAAATAATTTATATTTAAAATGCATTCAGTTTTGGCATTGCCATATATGTATGTGTGTGTGTGTTATATATATATATATATATATATATATATATATATATATATATATATATATATATATATATATATATATATATATATATATATATATGTTTAGAAACTGTAGTACATAATACACAATTTTCACTTTATAAATGTTATTTATTAAAGCTTGAATAAGTTGCCGTCTCTGCGGTTATGCTTCGGTAAGTTATCAGTTATTAATAATACGATTGCAACAATGTGAATCGGTTTCATGAAATCTTGGGAATCTATTTAAGAGATAAAAGTTAACAAGCAAGTTGAGCGCACAAATTATTATTTTAAAAGAAGTTTTTAATTAATGCAGTAACACTTTACCGAGATTCAATCAAGGAACCTTTTGTGTACAAAAGATTAACAGTTAACATTTTCACTCATCATCTCGCGTCAGATAAGGGAGATTCCGTATCCGTTATAGCAGTAATTGGTCATCTGGTTCATTCTCGATTGTTGTAACACAGAAGAGGTGCTAATCTAGACATTAAGGTGGTATGACATTGTGTTTTTTTATTGATTATTTTCAAGATTTCTTGTATGTGTACCTCGAATTATTTGTTTTGTTAACGAAGGTTTGAAAGCGGAGTCGTTTACCTTTTAAATTAAGTTGTTGCTTTGGTTTATTTATTGTAAATAATCATAATTCTGACGCTCCGCCTTCACACTTTTCATTTTAGTAGTAAAGGGCACTTGACCCTATGGTAGTGTGGGTAAATAATCGACGATATATATATATATATATATATATATATATATATATATATATATATATATATAGGTTAAGACATTTAGAACGGCGTCACGCAGAATTCTGGCCAGACCGTCTGTCGCCCCTCAAAAATTTGTTATCTTATATACGCATTATCGTGTGTTCACATTTATATTAGATTATTTATTTATCTTATTATAGCATTATTTAGGTTTTATAAAATTGTTTTCATTCCGTGAAAACCCTTTTGTGTTACATAAAAGTTTTTTTTTTGCAAATTGCAAGTTTACCGGTAGTTTATGAGTTTAAGTTTTAACGTAACGAAGTTACAGTTTTTTTATTATTGAGTAATAGCGTTAATGATATTCAGTGTTTTATTTGATTTCCAGTTGAGTATCAATTCATTTAGAGTGCATTCAGCAAAGGTGATTTTTTTTGTTTTGTTGATTATTATTTAATGCCTAATTATTTACACTGAGGTGTAGTAACGTAACTTTATTGAGTGTTTATCACGATTTTGTTTGTCAAGCGTGTAGTGCTATTTTAAAGCCCTGTTTCAGGTGGTTTGCTGAGTTGCTGTCCAGCACACCTGGGATTGATTGCGGGTAGGTAAGCGTATGTTTTTTGTATGTTTAGACACGCTATGTACACGTAATTTTGGCACGACATCCCTTATTTTGACTACCAAACATTCTGGCGCCCTAAACCGATCTGATTACGTCTTTATCCAATATTTTAGCTTACGTACGTTTTCCTATTCTGGATGTGCAAAATTTATCAACATTATACCCATACCCATACGCTGACTAGTCGGTGCAAAAAAGCCAACTTTATCTGTAATCCTGTTCTACCACTCGTTTATACCGTTACATATTTCAGTGTTTTGGGCACTCAAATACTCAATCGTTCAAATAGAAGTGTGAGGCCGAGCGTTATAATGATTTAAGATAATGCTTCCTATTGCGTTTTCACGAACATTTTGGTGAATTCAAGTTCAACAAACCGTAGTGTACCATTTATTATTAACAGTACTGCGGTCCTCCACTGCTATAAGGAATGCTACTTATTCTCAAAGATCCTGCCGATTGTTGATTTTTTTCAGGATTGTAGCTTATAGTTTCCTCGCCTGCAATGATGAGATGAGACAGCCTACTGTAAAAATGTTCTAGTGTAGATCTGCACCATTGACACGGTCGTTTCTTTTCGCAAAAATCAAATTGTGGGGAATCCAACGGAAACAATGGTTACGCACCTTAAAGTGCTTGTGCAAAATGGTGTTATTTGCTTTCTCGACAGTCTTTAGGGTGGATGGAATATTCCTTACAGTAACATGGCGATCCTTTTCAATCGTGTTCCAAACAAGACCAATACCTTTTCGCTACTGGCTGTTTTTGACTTAGATGCTACTAGGCATACAGTGCCGCTGTCGACTTTTCAACTTATCTAACACATATATCAAATTGAAGCAGCTACCCCTAGTGGTGATAGAAATATTGTTTAAGAAATTTTTCCAAGTTCGGCCTTTTGAAACAAAAAAATCCAAATTTAAAGCTAAAAATAGAAATTGCAAGGTAATCGTCATCATCATGATCATGTTGCAATTCTTAGAAATCTAAAAATAGAGTTTTCAAGATCAAAACTCATTGACCTGCAGGGTATCATATTACAATTCTCAGAAATCTAAAAATAGAATCAATTCATGGAAACAAGAACGGAATACAAATGGTTGTGGTCTAAACTAAAAATGGAACAATGTAAATTATTTTTCAAGAATACGTGCTTGCAGATTTAAATAAAAGGCTTCCTTAGGTGCGCCTAAATGGTGACTTTATGTTAGCCGAAATGACAAAGGTACGAAACCAAGTGAAAGAAGCGAGATAGAAGAGGCTCTACGAATTAATAAAGAAAATTAAAAAATTAAAACTAGATTTAGAGTTGTTCGAAACGAATAGGAAAATGAAGGAACTTCGGGTTAACAAGGCATCAAAGACAGCATAATAAAGCATGCGTAACTTTCAATATTTAGTGTAGATAGATAATGTATGTAAAAAATTATGTGTTTAGATGTAAATATGCAGGAAAGGTGAAATACAGATTTAGTGAAAATTAAGTGGTAATATAGTTTATATTACCGCTTTGATTAATTTGATATGTACTTAGCAAATAATGTGCCTAGAAGCAAATAATTCAACAAAATTTAACGATAGGCGCTTTCAAAAATAAATAAATCATTTTAACATGTTTTGTATTTCTATGTAATAATGAATCAAGCTTGTAATATTAAAAAAAGCTTGTAATTTTGACATGCATTGTCCATAGAGTTATGTATGATTGTTAGTTTGACACGTGTATATTGCCCCCTATTATTTTTAAGTGCTATGGGTTCTATACTTTTACTTATAGTTATATTGCGCCCTTCTGGTTTGGTAACCCAGCGCGGTTTTATCTTGCCTCGGCTTTGCTCAATCGGGTTTATTTTATAAACGGGGTGTGGTTCGTAGTAATTACTGGATGGGCTTAACACTGTAACCTTAAATAAAATTCGTAAAGCATTTTTAACACGTATATTCAACAAATATTTACAATACTAAAATAAATGGTAATTAACAAAGTATTTATGGGAGAATTCCCTTTACCGGCGTCTTGGCGTCACTGGGTGCGAAGTCGCTTCTGTAAACAAAAGAGAGTTGTGTTCAATCTATTCCTTACCAAAAAGGCCAAGTGTAGGTTACGGTCCTGTATGCACGGTAGCGCGAGTGTTATGCTCGACGCAGTGGTTGATCGAAGCGCCAGCGCACTGAACTTGAATCGTTTGAGAAAATCGATATCGTGTTTGTATGTCAGTAACTCTGAAGCGCTGAAGCAGGGATGTCCTACTCCTCGGGAAATAATACACGCGAAAGCGCGTCTGTAAACGCGAGCTCTCTCGACGGTTTTTCTCTGTTTATAAACGGTTTAATGTAGGCAATTAGATAATTTATCTAACTAAATTAATTACCGATCTCTATACTGAGTTTAATTATTTATAATTAATCTAGGAAACAAAAATACTTAATATAAAAAAGACTACTCTAAGGTTTACGTAAAGATAGCAAAATCTACGTACGCTCTAATTTATTTACAAACGTTCGTGCACCAGGTATTTACGATGTTTCGGTGGACGACAAATTGATACTACAGGTTATGGAGGTATTCCTCTGCAATTCAAAGACACCGTGTATGGTTATTACGTGTTGTCTGTAAATAGTGTGTAAGTTTCGAGCGGGGTCTCAGTAATTTCCAGAAAACGAAGGCGACGGCCTGTCTTTACTGTATATACTAAGAGAAAGGTCGTAGGTCTTTACAGCCCTGTAACAACCCTTCACCCTCAAGTGGTGGCGAGATACGGCGGGGGTTACCCCTGCGTTCCTCTAGGTATACTTTGTGGTGGCGAGTAACGATGGGATCTACCCTTCGTGCTACTCTAGGTGTTAGTGTAGTATAACTCCTGGAGCTCAGCCCGGAAGTATTTACGGTCTGTAGTGTTTGAGTGTAAATTGTCAGAATGTATAACTTTACAACTTACGTGTCTATTAAATAGCAGTACAGAATTGAACTTTAGGTTGCCCGATCGCGACGGACTCTTCGTCGACGAACAACAAGTCGGTGCTTACGCTAAGCAAACGGAACGGTGGCGGCTGCTGGATATCGGCTTAACTTGAATCTACTGAGATTCATCTCTTGAACACTAAGCAAACGGTGCGGCTGCGGCTACTGGTTTCTGGAACGGCTTGACTTGAATCTACTGAGATTCATCTCCCTTTTACTATGCGCGTCGCGAGTTTATAAAGGTGCATCTGTGGGCGGTTTCGTGGCTACCGTGCGGGGGATGCCATTATGCGATTGGTTAAAATCGTTCTGACGTGCAGAAACTTACGGTTTCTTAGAACTACACGTCAGCGGTGATGAATAAATTATTCGTTGTGCAATATCGCGTAAACTTATGAAATCTTACATACAGGATGGTCCGCACCTAATTTATTCTAAAACACATACGTACAGAACGCTGGTTCTTTACAACGTGCTTAGAAAATAATACGCCTAGAAGAAAAAAAATTCAACAAAAAAGTAAAATATCGATTTAAGGATAGGAGCTTTCAAAAATAATTAAATAATTTTAACATGTTTTGTATTGCTATGTAAAAATGAATGAAGCTTGTAATGTTAAAAAATCTTGTAATTTTGTAATTCATTCTCCATAGAGTTATGTATAACTGTTAATTTGATATGTACTTAGTAAGTAATGTGTTTCTAAGAAAAAAATTCAACAAAAAGGTGAAATGTAGATTTCACGAAAGACGTCAAAAATAAATATGCCATTTTTGCACGTCTTGTATGTAATAATGGATCACGCTTGTAATATTAAAAAATGATTGCAATTTTTAAACGCATTGTCCATAGTTATGTATGAGTTGAAATAAAACAAATGTTATAGAATGATATGCAATTATGTAATGTGTATTGCATGGTGTACGCTTTAAAAATATGCATTCAAGAAAAATAGTTTATGTGTAAGTGTGGAAATGGCAAAATGCGTACGTGCTAAGAAATGAAAAGAGACACATCACACGCCGACGAGGACGTACATTTTTGTAGGGTGTTGGCGGGATTTTCGGGGGATGGTAAAAGATAAGTCCTAAAAATTACGCTCTCTTTAATTTTTGAATTTGGCCCTAATCCCCAATCGAAATTAAAATGTTTGAAAACGTGATTGAGTTATACAAGTGACACTATCTATTGCATTTATTATTTTTCCAAGAATATGAAGAATGACCCTACACACAACTTTTTGCGCACACTCGCAAAAAACACAATTTGCTGGGTCATTAAAATTTATGAAATCGATTGGGGAGAGAACAATTTCCAAATTTCAACAGATAATAACACACGTACTTTAATTGAACTGAGAATTTGAAGCCTAATGAGACAATCTCACTTTCTCTACGAAAACATTCTATGTACGTGTGAAGACGGTCTAACTATAGCACTCACTTTGTGGCGGATGCCTGCATTACTTGTTAAGGACAATCGTATATTAAAAGTACCAAACTGTAATTTTTATGTGTGCCTCTATTGCTAAATTACATATTTCCTATAATTTGACGTATTCAATCAGTCATTATTAGAAACTCGGGACAGCAAATTCTTTTACCCGTCCTAAATATTTTACCTAAAATTACATTGGTCATGCAACATGCAGAAACTCATTTTATATACGTATCATTAAATACAACAGGGTTTTTAAAAATTGGTTAATATTCACAACCAATGTATTTAGATCAATAGAGTTAAAAATGATTATAAAACAAAAATGCGGATTTAGTTCTGGTGCAGTTATTACTTAAGTTAAATGTAATTTTCTCAAACAAACAATATGCATAAAATTTGATAAAATCCAAAAATTTCATTGTTTATATGAACTTATGCAAACTAAATTTCTTATAGGAAAAAATACTTCACATAAATCATGTTTGGAATTATTTCCTTATTTACAAGATAAACTGTCGCATAGTGTGAAACCAAAAAAGTGCACTTAGCTAACAGGTCTCTTTATACTGATGTTTACCAGGAATACCTAGACTTTAGCATTAGGGTCTACTCATATACTTGAATTAAAAGTTTCTGATTTATTTACATATGTTCGGGAACTATTTTTACATGGTTAAATTGTTTACTTGATGTACAAGTTATCATTTTACTTTTTAGGATCCAGTTTCACACTTTCCTGCACATATGATGTAAATAATTTGAGGCTAATTATATTGTTGAATAAAAATTCCAATTAAACTAATTGATTTACAAGTATAAAGAGACTGTAGCTGCACTACATCATACTTTTAATTTTGATGTTAAGTACAATTTTCATTAATAACATGATTGAAGTGATTTTTTTAAATTATTAACTTTCAAAACAGCTGTTGTATGACTAACACTTCTAGGTATGAATTATGAATTATAATTATATAAAAAAATTAGCTTAAATATCTGAACTATCTAATATCATTAAAGCATTCTGTGTCTTTACAATGTTCTGCTGCACAATTTACAAATTGTTGTTGGCTTCAGCCAACTCACTGGTTAAACGTTCCACCTTTGACACCTCCTGATTGACATAAAGAACAGCCTGTTATTATTATTGTTTCCATGAGCTGATTCTATTCCTAGATTTCTAAGAATTGTAATATGTTAGTTAACCTTAATCTACTTTTTAGCATAGACAACAACTTGTCATTCTAATTGTTTCCATGAACTGATTTTATATTGACCTTGAATGCGGTTTATGTGCCTATATAAGTAGGTAAAGCGCAGTTGCATACCAATCCATACATTGTAATCGTGACGAGAAGTTTAATTGTAAAACTAAAGTACATCTATGGTTACTTAAATTATTAACTTAGCCTTGAAGAGAAATCAGATATTAGTTATAATAAATAAAATATTTACTAAAAGTTTACTATTACGAAATCACCAGTTACACAACAAGTGTGTGCTCCACAGCTTTACATTGTTGGATACAGTTTTGAACTCCATTGTTGAAAACAACGATGAATTTGTGAACCACATCCGTATAATTAACGCTAATATTAAGCTATGGCAGTCAACAACTTGTTGTATAAGATTTTGATAGAATCACACCAGTATCTTAGATTCACGAAATTTCAATCAATAGCTTCTTCTATCCTTTAAATTGAATAGTTCTTCTAGAATATGAGCATTGAATGCGCAAGAACATCAGTTGTAGTTTGCTATCATAACAGTTTTCAAAATTCTGTCATATCCTTTAACCAATTCCCAATTGTAATAGATACCAAGATTGCTAGGTAGAGATTCATAATATTTATCATAGACTATATATTTTTAAATTTCTAAGAATTGTAAAATGATGAACTCGAATATTTTATTTTGAGGTCTAAATTTTGACCTTAACATTTTGACCTTAAGGAGGTTGAAATTTAAATTACCCGCCAAAAGTTTAACCTTGAAATTTTATAGAGCTTAGAATTCTCACCACCAGAGGGCGAAGTGACCCTGAACTGAGCCACAATCGGCCCTGTATATCTACTGATGCTCGAAAACTATTGTCACCAAACACTCGACTGATTTCCTCAAAGCACTGTTTACGCTTAATTCACGTTTGAAGTAGTTAAGGCTCTCAGCTCGATAATGCACTTTGTTTAATTCCATTTCTGCTGCAAAGTAAAACTTTACACTTAACGTGTTATAAACATTTTCAAGCAGATTTGTCAACTTTCACTATTATTAAATAATATGTAAACAATTAACTTAAAATGTAAACCAATTTCTTGGAAAATATTGTAGTCTACTAGATAAGCTCACTGAAAGGAAAACATAAATGATATTTTTAATGAATGTCTTACCAACAAATTTAGGTAAGGTGTTAATTATCAAAGTGGCCAATCTTTAGACGCTCTTAGAATACAAAATGTAAGCATACCTTGCTTAATGCGCTAGAATGCCAAAACGTGGGCGTGATTTTATCACATATTTGCCGGTAGCTTCGAAATTATAAAACTATTTGTTAGTACCGTACATCTGAAATGTAGTATAAATTCATGCAGTTTAATTTGATAACGCATACATTTTTGGAAAGCTTTCGATTGTAACGCTATATGTTTTTTTTCTGTACGTATTTGGAAGGTATTCGAAATGTTTACAAATAGCGATCGCATTTAGAGTTCTTTTCTAAAAAGGAAACATAAGTTTTGTTTTTTATCAAATTGGGATGAAAGTTTAAAATGAAAATGTGATTTACATATTGGTATCGATTATTCGTGAGATCCTTTTTACTGATTTGGTTGGAAAGTAATTAGTTGTTTGTAATTTTACAGATACCGTTAAATATTGTGGGTAAAAATTGCGTCAGTGGAAAATGACACGACACATTGAAATTGTTACTTCTTATTTAAATGTAGCGTAGAAAAGCAGAGATCGTATTTTATTAAGATCTTGTAAGTGACAAACGGTTAGAATATTTCGATGAAGATTTTTGGTCTTAAACAAAGGGTTTAGCTTTTACGTACGAGGCATTAAGGTGCAGCGTCGTTATGAAAATTTCAATTTACAAGGTGTCGTTTACACTGATAAGGCCTATGGGTTGAGAAGTGTTTTTTTGGTGATGCAATTTTTCCGACGGCTTTGGAGTTTGATTCGATTTGGCGCGTATTCAAAAAAATTTAAGTAATCTGGTTGGCTAAATAAATAGTAGGAATATAAAAATCCAATGTGGCACCTAATGAATCATTCACGAGGGTCAGACCAGGTATAGGCGCAAAGGCATTAAAAATCTACCGTTACGGCAGCGAGTGAAGTACCGTGGAATGTCGATACCCTTAATCCGTGTCGTTCAATTATGACAAGATTGACTTATCGTTAAGTGCAGTTTGTCCAAAAAGAGTTTGTCGAAAATCCAAGGAGAAGGTGTTAAGCGTTTTTACCTATTGCTTTCCCTGGTTCTATGAAGGAGTTATCGCTTTTATGCGGATGAAACCAAACGTTCGTTCCTAATTTCCAGACATCAATTTGATAGTGCGACGATAACAAATAGCTCGCTGTAATTCAACAAACTTTTCGTTCTTTTAAAAATAATGTGTTATTCAGAAACATTCACAAGTTGGGCCTAATTTTGAGTTTTGAGGGCGGTCACAACGTCGCTCCATTTCTGAGGCCACTGCAGAGTTCATCATCTGGGTTCCACCAGGTGCCTCTACAACAACAAGGGCTGTAGGAAGTCAAGGTAATTATTTCTGTGCATATTTTTTTGCTGTGGTTGACAAAGTTTAATAAATAGTTGTGTGTACTATATATTTTTTGTTGTATGTACTAACGGGAGAACACGCTGTCTTTTGGGATTAACGTCATATTATTTTATCGCTTAAACTTGAATACAAGCGTATTCATCCGTGTTATAATCCAAAATTATTTTAGTTTTTTTTTATTTGTTATACTGACGAATTTGTACCGAAATTATCTGTGTCGGAGAATAGTATTATAGTAATTATAGTAACGGCCGACGTTGGAACTAGCTAGTATCTCCGCCTATTAAGTACCCCAATGATTTAACTTGAAAGAATAATTAATGTAACAATTGTGTGGTTATTTCGAGGGTGGTGGTTTTATAATACTATCTTTAGGTTAACGAACTGCTGCTTTTTTAATGTGAATCCAGCTTAAATATTTGAGTATTTAAGCGAACTGTGAACTGGCGTAATTAGGCATTTCCAATACTCTGGCCCCCTTTCCGATTTTTATTTCAACCCCAACCCCTATTTTGACTGCTTCATAGTAAGCTATCATGTTGTGTGCACAATTTAGTAACACATTACTCACCTCGACCACTAAACAGTCGAGCAAAACCCCAATTTTACCTGTTATCCCGTTCTACTGCCAGTTTATACCGTAACATTTCAAGATTCAGGTTCGTGAAGTTTTGTAAAAATGTTCGTTTAATTATAATAGATCCAAAAGAAGAAAGTGAAATATTATAATAGTTTTGACTGAATGAACATTAATTAATGCTTCTTCAAATAAAATTCACATAATGCGTTAAAGAGTTCTTGAGATACATGAAAAATCTGTGGAAACTTCTCTGGTTTTTCGAGGCATAATACTAATAGGATTAAATAAAAAGTGATCAACATAGATTCACAGATAAACTGTGTTGGAGATATATTTTTTTAAATTAATGATTATGTGTGTTTATCAAAAATACACCCATAGTTATACCCACTGTATTACGTAAACTTTTTATTTACTCTCTCGGCTCTCACGTTGTAGAATCGTGTGTGGAGAGACCAACAATTTTAAATGTGCTGTGAGAGAAACTCTAACCTAAGGAAATAAGGGGACATGAGTAGCAATGAAACAAAACCGACTCGTGGTATATACTGATAAAACAGGAATGCAGTTGTTGCAGAAATTCGGTAAAACGTATTTCGTGAGACCAGATTAATGCGGCATCAAACATGAGTAATTAAATTAGGAATTATTACGGGTTATGTTAGTACCCTACTATATTTTCAGGAACTCCAAGGGTATACGCATGTTGAATGTGGCATGGATGCAGCATATCCTTCTATAAAATTTTGAAAACCAAAAAATAATGAATAATTGTGAATAACAGTAAATAATAATAACCCAACTATCTCAAACCAAGGCATCAAAGATGAATTGACCATTTCAATCAAAAAATGTAGTAAAATTTAATGTTAACAAAACTCAGTGTTGTCTTTTGTCCGCTAAAAAAGATCTATCACTTGCCGTTGTAAGTATGAATGGCTCAGACTATTCGTATGTTGAAAACGACTGTATCCTTAAACCCATCATGGGTTAGCCATCTTCTGTCAGCTACTAAAGCAGATGATCTTAAAATAGGCTTTTTGTACAGATCTAAACAGTACATTACCTCCCAATATATCTATCTGCTATTATAGGACCAAAGTCGACCTCATCTAGAATATAATCTCACCTTTGAGTTGGTGTTCCCCAATACGCTCTTGATATCGTCGATCGTGTTCAAATGGTCCCTTAAGCAGGTTTAAGTACTTTCTTTGTACTATCGGTATTATTATGGCTGCTGAATTACATTCTCCGAAAGCAAGAAAGGGGATACCTCTGTTAGGAATACTCGGTTCGCTTATTCACATCATCAATATGTAGTACAAATCTCCACTTATCGTACCAAATGGGAGTAATCTGCATTCCTCTGCACGGTTTCTAAACTCTGGAGCAATACTCCTAGTTCTTGTTTTCCTCTCACTTGTGATATGAAAACATTTAAGATAGCAGTTCCTAAACATACCTTGGTAATTTAATATCCCCATATCCACCCTTCTAAGTGTTCTTCAGTACTTTGGCACATCAAGCTAAACTTGGCCTGTTCAGAAGCACAATTATTTAAAAAAAATGACTTATTTCAGTGGGTAGCCTTCTTGTACTTATACAGCTACCTTCATCAACCCTTTTTAAACCATTATTTTAGTATTAGGAGTAATAACTTATCTATATCATTCAGCACCTCTTTGTTTATCTTAAATGTAGGAGTTTTCGGATAGAAGCTGAAGAATTATTGTAAACATTTTGTCATTTCGAAGAACGCGACACGGATGTGTTTCAGCATAAAATCGGCGTGCTTCCAAGCCCTTGCTATAAGCATGACCGTACATAAAATGTGTCTGTCATTTACACTTTTACATAGGCATGCTTAAATAATTGGTTAGTTATAAAGATGTGAATTTTCACGATTATGAGTCACTATTAATATACCTATCAATTTGGATTGAAACCGGTTAAGAATACATGTGTTTTATACAAATCTAAACATTTCTATAGCAACTGCAGTTATGATCCTCAGTAAACGATAAGTTTTAAAAAAATAAATTA
Organism: Vesta saturnalis; assembly: GCA_036346205.1. Classification (NCBI taxonomy): domain Eukaryota; kingdom Metazoa; phylum Arthropoda; class Insecta; order Coleoptera; family Lampyridae; genus Vesta; species Vesta saturnalis. The sequence continues at coordinate 718,359 of JARFJB010001947.1, forward strand.
AGCTGTCAAATAAATTAAACATTTTACAACTGAAACACTCGTACTGTACTAATTTGCATTATTCTCCTTTATTTCCTAACGCATAACATTCACTTTTTCGAAGAGTATCAACAAATCGAGTGTGACTTTATAGTAAATATTTTCCCTACAGAACCGCATATGAAAGTGTCATGAAGTGTAAACTGAACAACGGAACAGTTCCTAAATATTTGTGTTCATCTTTACCTGGCTATATTGTTTTTATCACTGTAGCTCTGAACAGAATATGTTTAAGTTGGTGTACTAAAGCACTCAGGAACAGTTAGGAGGATATTGGATGCCAAAAGGTGCCTATGAACGGCTACTTCAGATTTTTTCATGTCATAAGTGAGAGGAATTCAGAAACTAGGAAGATCATACCAGAGTTTGGAATGCGTATAGAAAAATGTAACTTTTCCCGTTTGGTACAGCAAGTTAAAGTTTATGCTGTATATTGGAAATGTGAATGAGCTAACCGATTGTCCCTAGCAAGCGAGATGTTATCATAGATTTAATTTAGCTGCAGAATACCTATCGCAGTACCCACATTAAAAAGCCTAAAACCATATTGGAGGTCACTAAGGAGTTTATTTGTTTTCAACAAAATAAAGTAGTTGCTAATTGATGACTGTGACATTAGATAAAATGCAAATTATTGGTATTGGTCTTCAGTTAGAAGGATCGGTTCTGTTGTCCTTTTTACGGATAAGTTGAACTTGGCTAACATGATAAAGGACATTCCTCAAAAGGTATAGAGATCTGAGCTTAGATAAGACTGGTACTAGTCTGGGAAACATTTCTTTATGCATTTCTTAGCTGGGACAGGGTTTGTGCGAGCTACGTTTTTGGAATCAAACTCGCTGATAATGGACTCTTGGGGTTTATATTGAACGTGATTTGGCTTCATCAGAGACAACGTATATTGCAAATCCTGACACATCCAAAAAATTTCAATATTTCACTAATTTTCTGTAGGCATATATTGAGTAAATCTACATCACTCGCAGTGAGAAATAAGCTCTTTATCTATATTTACATTTTCGGTCATGTTTATAGCAATGCCACATTGCTGAAAAGAAACATGCCAAATATAAAAAAACATTGTAATTTTATCTCTCTTTAACCTTTCTTCTATGGTTCTTAGATTGTTCATTAGCAAATACTTGGAGATACATTCAAATCTATATTATGCAGTCCTTGTTTATATTAAGAATAACACATTTAATCTCTAAATTCGTACAGTGAACAGTTTCTTGCAAAGTAGTGTTTGATATAGTATAATCAAAATCATACCATATCGATAGCTGGTAACTTACAATATAACATAATCAAAAGCTGCCCTTCGTTACATTCCATTTGGAACGACAAATTTATGAATGGAATGCATTACGTAAACTTTAAAAAGATGTATAGAAATGGAATCGCAGGTATATTGGACAAGTGACAGACTAACTGTATGTGAAAATAAAACGGAAATCTAAAACGACCTATATTAAGAAAACCAAAACTAGCTAAAAATCCTATACGCAACAAGTATAACGCTATACTTTAAACGAAGAATAAAGATTACATACTGCGATGAAACAATACCCAGGACCATTATTATTTACGTAGGAGTAAAGACACGTAAGATAATAATATCAGATATTAGGCCAAGACTGACTTGTTAAAAGTACTACTTAAAGCAAACCAGTAAACAGATTGAAATGGATTTGTTCATAAGTCGCATCGGTCAGGACAACAGGATCAGGAAGTATTCAATAAAAATAGTGTAAGGACCAAACTGTAAGAAGAACCCTTGGTTAGTTTTTAGATACGAATGTGCGCTATGTAGGAAGTACATAGCGAAAGAATTATACATAACAAGTAAAATAGAGCCATGTTCTCTCCTGACAATAGCATCAATAGTATCCTTTTTCATAATATTGTATCGATAGCCATTACAACTATTTTAGCAAGCTATAACGTTTAGAATTCTTGCTGGTGATCCCATAGTGTAAATTTGCCATTTTTCAAAACCAATATATTTGTGCAGGAAGTGAGCAATTTAAGTTTTTTCTAAATGCAATCCGACTCAGACATTATTGGGAATTCTTATAGAAATTCTATGTCGTCTTAGCATGTCCTGTAATTAGTATGTGTCGTTTTAACACGAGAACTGATTTTAATTTTTGATTTGATTACAATTCTTACCCCATAGGTATAGAAATAATATAGAAGCTACAACAAAGAAATTTCAATGTTTGAGGGAAACGTCTTAAGGACGATAGTGTCAATCTTCTTGGACATTTCTAATTTTAACCAATATAATGTGTTTTACCGGTTAAACATCACGTAAAAAACTTCGTCAAATCAAACCTAAAGTAGCCAACATTTTTCGAGAGCAATGATTAAAAAAAGATAAAATTAACCTTTTTTCAAAATGTTTCAGAAAGTAGGCGAAATGGAAACCGCCGCTTGTCGTTGACATAAAGCCTTTGTACTTAGAGAAAGAAAATGAAGCGCAATTGTATCAAGGCTCTTGTCAAAGTCAGCCAAATACAAAAAAAATTTAATCAACAATTTACTCAATTTTTATTTACACGCATTTTTGCGGCGCGTTGTTCAGATGTTTCGGTTTTTTCCTAAATGTTCGGTCTTTGACAATACAATTCTTGTCACTTTACGCAATGTTTATAGCACAGAATTCTAATTTAATATATTTTATCCTTTGATACGTTTCCATAATTATTTACCTATTCAATTTTACTCATCATGTTTTTGTGCGCGTGTTACTAACAACCCCATCTTAATCTATATTTGACCAGATACGAAAAAGGATTAGCTTCGTTAGGCGATTTTTTTTTAAATTGATACGCTTTGTTGCTGTACTTTTGATTAAAGACAAGTTCGTGTAGCCAAACATATTTGGCAGAACTGCTTAAAACTCGAGCAGCGATTGAACCTGCTTAAAATTTCACGCTGCTCAAGATAAGATAGAAACATATTTTTTGTTAACCCCATAATTGTTTAGCCTATTGGCAAACGACGAAATAGCATCTGTCAACAAAATATCATACCCAAAAAATGTAACTGTTCTATGTGTGCTATTTTTTTATGGATGCCGTTTATACCAAACTCATTAAATACGTCGGGCTTAACGAATATTGCTTCGTATAGGAATAAAATTGATGGGAGTAATTTTATGTAATTAAGAACCAGATCTATGTAAAAAATTATTTCATGTTTTGGTAATGGAAATAAAGAAAATCGAGGAGTTTTGGAATATATAAATGTTGGTAGGTACTGCTTCCTCTATAAGGAATTGTAGTGTTACTGCTTTAACTGACCACTGACTACTGTGGTGGACAACCCTTCTGTAATGTACTGAAATTATAAAAAAAATTATTAACCCAAGCTAGCTAATGTATGAATATCATGTAATCATAATTTACATTCACTATGGATTGTATAATTTTGACGAGCACAAAAATAAAGAACTCTGATTTTTACTTTTGGCAAGCTCAAAACTGATTTCCTGTGTCAAACATCGATATAACTATATTCTAATTCTAATATAAATTAAACCTTGTCCACTCTAGGTAAGATGGTTTGTGACTGTGACGTGCCCTTCCTCAATTTCAATTTATATAAAATCACTTTATAATCTCAATAATCAAGCTTGCTAATAGTTATTAATATTTAATATTGTTATGAAGATTCCATTTATTGATAATGTAATAAATGTGAATAAAATTAATCTCTTAAAATGTTTCCTAAAATTTACTTATATAATGCAGCATATACTCACTCAAATCTACCCGTTCCATTTAATTTTTAACATTTCAGGTGCTAGACAAATTAAAGTTTTCTTAGCCTTATAATATAATTTCCTTTTATAGAAGAACATTTTTTTTAGGTAGAGTAAGTTCAGCCCATGAGAATATTTCTGGACTTACCATAAAAAATCTTTGTTGACCACTCAATTTTAATCACTAAATTAGAAATCAAATCTTAAAGATCATTAAATATCAATGCAAATGTAAAAAATGTGACAAATATATTTATACATTTTAGAAATACAATGATGAAAACTTAAAACTACCTTTCTCTCTCCTGACTATCTATCTTATGATTATCAACAATACAAAAAAATCCATTATATAATGGTTAAGTTCCAAATTAAACACAATTTAATTATAAATATATACATATATATATATATATATATATATATATATATATATATATATATATACCCAAATTCCTGTTAGTACTTAACCATAAATTATCAATTTAATTGTTAAACAATCCCTTACTTATGAGTTAGACCCATATAAGGTAATCCTCCTGGTTCACGTACCACTACACTGGACTCCGCAACAAAACAGTAAATATATCCTATGTTCCAATATCCTTTTAAACTTAATTTTTTTCCTTCATTATATTAGTAATTAAAGTACGATCGATAGCACTTTAAATAAAAGTGTCAGATGTACGGAAAGGAGAAATTTCACGAGTTAAACCAAGCTGGAAGAAGCTAGTGTAGTATCAATCCCGATCACATTTCCGTCGCCGTCGAGGCCATCTCTAGGTACCAAGGTGTTTGTATGACAAATCCAAGGTAAACGTTTTTGTGCATTTTGTTTTGCTGTGGATGACAAATTTTATTAAATTCTCGTGTATTTTTTTTTGTTTTTTTATGTTAACGTTTGAATACGCTGTCTTTTGCAATTCAAGTTTGATATTTCTTTTGGTTTCGGTTAAATTATAATACATGCGTATTCATTCGTTTTATTATTTTGGTTTTTTTAATTTCAAATTTACAATAATTTTAGTAAAAAGGCATACTGACACCTGCTGGTTTCGCACCCTTTTAAGTAGATTTTACTTATGTAACAATTGTGTGACCTTTCGATGATATATATATATATATATATATATATATATATATATATATATATATATACATACATATATATATATATATATATATATATATATATATATATATATATATATATATATATATATATATATATATATATATATATAGGTTAGTGTGCTTATTGTGTTTTATTAAAGAATGTAAACGCATTTGTTGTACAGCATCATATGTCGCGTAAAATGTTTGTTTTTATTTATATCATGAAATTAACGTCAAGATTTTCATTTGAAAGATATCATTGATTATTGAACTTTTAACGTAACTCTAAAGATTCAATGCAATATTTTGGTTTTTTTAATTTGAGCATATTTTATGCGGGGTGGATACACGAGTGCCCTTTCACGATCTTTAAGTAGGAACCCCGCCCACACCACTGAGTTATGCCGTGGAAAAAATGGTCTTTACGGACTGGGTGCTCTAGTGAGTATTTATCCTGTAATAGGTTAATTCGGCGCCTGAACATGTGATGTTTTCGGTTTTTCGTTTGTTTGTATTCCCGATTTTTGGAATTTGTTGTGGAATTTTTCTCAAATTTTTAAGATTTTCGAATTTGCGCATGTCTTGCTGGCATTTATCGAATTTTCAAGTGTTTATGATTTTTGAACGAATTTTAGAATTTTCAGATGACGAATTTATGACGATTATTTGTGAGCTTACTATTTAGTTTTGCGAATAATAACGTTTGTTTTGTTTCATTTGAGTACAGGGCTTTCGAGCCATATCGTCTCCGATTTTGGATTATCGTTTATCGTGTGCTTCGGCACAGACTTCCTATCGTGCTTCGTCACAAATATTTTTTTCGCGTGCTTTGGCACGAATATTTCGTTTTAACCATGTTCTTTTGAGCATACCGTTACAGAATTTAGCGCTTTTTGTAGGATTTTTAGCTAAGCTGTTGACGTTTTTTTTTATCGAATTATGACTTTAGTATACCGGATGTTTCGGAAGTTTAGTTTTACCGATTTTGATTTTTTTGAATTATGACATCCTTTCTCGAACTTTTTTTGTTTTGACGATGCTGACATTACTCGACTTTGATTTGTAGTTAAGTGTTTTTTATTTTATTTTTTTTCGTTTAGGTTTTTTAGGATTAGGTTATCTTTAGTTATAGGTTAGTTAGTATGGCCATCCAAGTTTTACTAATAGGTTAGGTTAGTTTGATTAGTAAAGTTGAATGATGAATTTATTTCGGGTTCTTTTGTGTCGAGTGTCCGAGCGGCACATTTTCTCTGTGGAGGGACGGAGTAAGAATTTTCCTACAGCAGATGCCACTGCTTGTCGTAAGAGGCGAGTAATCAAAGGGAGTTGGAAAAAGTGTGTTTTGTCTTGAGACGACCATTGTGGAATAAACCCGGATCTCGGGCGGCGTGACCTCTTTCGCTCTCTCCGGATGAGCCATACTGATCTAGTTTGCCACGGGAGTGGGGGATTTGAGTCGTTGTGCACCAGATGGGCGGTATGGCCTCTCACGCTTTGTGGCATTTAGGGCTGAGTGGTCGTACCCTGTGCCTTGTTGCACAATTTTCGGTTCTGATGCTTTTGGTTCAGAGTGTTTATCGCGAGTTCCTCGGAGCTCCCATCGTTTGTGACTTTATCGTACCATTGGCTGCACCATGTCGTGCTCCATTGATCATTTTAGGATCATTTTGATTTATTGTTAGTTTGGGGGAGTTGATCCCGATTTTTGTACCGATTTGTGACATTACCGAACGTGATGGAAGGAGTGGTTTTAGTTTTTTTTTGTTCGTTCTTAGATTAGTTTTCTTTTCTGTTAGATTAGTTCTGTTCGTTTTAGAGTTGTTTTCGTTCCTGGCGTAGGTTGCTTTTAGGTTAGGAGTATTTTTCTTTGGATATTTTCCGATGGAAAACATTTTGTGAGGGGAGTGTCACCCTGTGGGTAAATTTTAAGAGACCACCCTGTAGATAGTTGGTTTTGTTCATTTTTTTTTTTAATTTCGGGTTAAAAGAGTACATTTTCGGCGAGCTTTTGTTTCATGACCTTTTTTTGGTTTGGAGGCATTTACAAATGAAGTTTTTGTTTATAAAATTACGTTTTACACGCAGGTGATACGGGTGTTACTATTAGACTAAGTTCTGTGTAAATAAGTATATTCGTTATTTTGAGTTTCAGGAATTTTTCTAGTTGAAAGAGATAAATTATGTTGTATTTTGAATAAAAATTGACGTATTACAGTTAAAATTAAATATATATACTTTTGCTAGTGTTGTTATATAAAGCTTTATATTGTATTTCGGATTATAATTTGTATTACATATTTAGTTAAAAGGGATTCATTTTTTAGTATTAATATACATTAGGATTCAAATTATATAAATTTTCTCGAAGTTTAAAATATATTTAAAAACGCAGTTGTTATTGAAAGATAAAGTTCCAAGTTGGTTTTCGTATTATGTTTCCGTTAACTTCCATTTGAGAAAAGGTGCCAAGATTATTTTACCGTACAGCTTACCGATTCCTTTCAATTAAAAACAATCATTATAGAAGAAGGCAAGATTTAGCTGGATTACAATATGAGCTCATTAAATTTTAAGTGCATGTGTACTGTAAATCGATAAGCGTTGCTTACTCGGAAAGCTTCCTATGCACTTTCTATGTGAGAGCGAAAATATAAGCCGTGATTTCCCTCGACCATTCGTGGAAGGGGGCCTATTGTTTCTAAGGCGTTTACAATTTCTAATGTAATAAGAACATGATTGGTCGTCTTTCTTTGAATCATATATGGTGTAACTGAAGAATTCTTGAATGTATGTCCTCAGCCTTGGAATGATTCCGTAAGGGCCAAGGCTCGTTTGCGCTCTGTCGCATACACGACGTTTGGTGTGTAGAGGTAGTGACATATTTACGCCTACCAGGAGGTTAAGTGAAGCTATCGGGGAACTTTTATTTCGTTACCCTTAATTGGAGGATTATTTTGTGTCTTCTCGCCTCTTGGAGTATTTATCGAATCGGTGTCGTATCGCGACATATTCCCGTCCACGGAATTTGGGTTCAGTATCGAGTGGTGCTCGCCCTAATTCTCTTGGAGTTCTGCGCATCTGGTGTGCGGATCAAAAGTAAATAGTTCAAGTGTTAGTTGACGGTTTCGTGTAAATGGCTAGCGCATAACAAACGATTATCGCTGTCAATAAAGAAAGCTTTTAGTTTAAGTGTAACCATAATATTCGTCAAGAACTTTGTAAATATCGTTAATAAGAAAACGCCGATTAAATAGATATACCGAATTTTAATAATTGAATGAGCAAAATTAGCAAGTAACGCTTTGTAACTAGTTGTGCATTTACGTTGAATCAAATGAAGAATTAGTTAATGTAGTTTTGGTTGAAGTAACTGTCGTAAATTAAGTTCGAGTGAATATGAATAAGATTTGTCGTTTTTGAAATTTCACATGGAAAGCGTACCGTAGTAGCCAACCATCGAGTTATTCAGTACCTGGTGGACCTGTTGTCCGACCGATTATCGTAGTTCAGAGAAAGAATAAAATCTCTTTGTTGTTGGTCTTATGTAAGATAACGTTTATTTTTCTTATTTTTGGTGTTTTTTAAATTTTTTTTGTGTTCATGTGGGAGGATGCAAACGCTTGCTTGTGTAATTTATCGTATAAAGATCCTTTAGGCAATTTTGGAAACAGGCGTATTCATCCTCACAATGTATTGTTTATATCCTGATTGACTTTTTTGTTGTACAAATTCTGTGTATCGAAAGTTTATATTACCGATATTTTGTATTATTTCTGTTGTATTTAATGAAAGGTATTTGTTTATAATACATGGTAACTGACCTTAAAGGGCCTTGCAAGCGCCGGTTGAATTGTATTAGCTTTATTCTAGATTTCTTGTTTTGGAATTGCGAAAATTAATGCTCTTTTTAGGTAACTGTACCAAAATTTGAGATGTAAATGTCATCATATACAACCATTGTTAATGTTTATAACAGTGTTATAGACAGATATTAATCTATTGTGATTCGTCCTCTGTTTTTTGACGTAAAGTAATAAGTTAAAAGTTTTGATTCATTTAATGAAATATTTGAGCCAAACATGTTTTTCTCTTTGCAGCGACAACGACCATTTATCGTCTATTTAGTTTTTGATAAATTTTAACGAAAGTAATTCAAGTTTTTTTTTTAAGTAATTAATTAAAGGTAAATTTTTGAGAAACGATTTATTATGGATTGACGTAAAGCATTTAGATAACGTAGTACGAGTTTGATGACCGAGCAGCTGATTGTATTTTATTTTGGTGCGTACGAGGGTATCACGAAAAGTGACAAGATATTTTTTTATGGGTACCGACCTATCGATTGGAGACATTCTAGTAGCTGATATACCGAACAGGTAAGCGAATATAATTGCTTGTTATGGCAGCTAGGTAACTTATTTTGGAATTTAGGTATTACATCCTCATATCGACGTTTGATAAATTTTAGAATTTCATAGATTTTTGATCGCGTTTGTTTAGTTTGTGGTGACGTATATTTTTCGTTTTAATTGAATAATTAAGTTGTCGTATTTCCAATTATTCTTGGATTAGTTGAGATAATAATTTCTGACGTAGAGTTGTCGAAATATTTAGTGAGTTTTAGGTTTTATTTTGCATTTTGCGGCTTTTACAATTAAAGCTTAAGATTTTATTGAAGATTAGGTGAACCTGGCGTTAATATTTTTGGAGCAGACTTTGTAGAAATGGTAGATTTTTGAGTGAACGCTTTGGTTTCCTATTAGGCCAATATAATATCAGTTCATGACGTTTTCCCGCTATAAATGATTTTTATTAGGTGGCGCCTTTTTGAATTTTTCTCCCGATTTTGACGATTTTGGAGTTGCTACGAGTGCCTTTTGCATCGTTTAGTAAGAACCCCGACCTTACCACTGAGTTATGCCGTGGCACAAATTGCCTTTACGGGCTGGATGATCTAGTGAGCATTTAGCCTGTAACAGTTGGTAAATTTCTGCTTGTCCTAATTGTATTTTACGTTTTAGTTAACATAAATATACGAATGACTTGTTAAATCCAATCTGATTTAATAAATTATACGTGAAATATCCCAGAACACATATGAACTATCTTTTTTAATCGACCAAAATCGATTATAACATCAATTTTTTAATTGATATTCTGTTAAATTTTGGAATCCTGCCTAACAGGTACTCTACATTGACCAAATGTTTAGAAAAATAAAATAGTACGTAAAAGTTAATATTTAATATGTAATTTTTACTCAACACAATGCTGCCTATCAAACACGGGTTAATTTATTTAATTCTATATTAAGTTTTTTTAATTTTAGTATTAATTTTATCGATAAACGATGCCTTTATTTTACCTCTAAATTAACTTGGGACAAGATTTTATCAGTGGCGGTTTCCAAATTGAAATTCGAAATTTTTATAACTGTACGTACTAATGTATACTTTGTTTCAAATTATTTAGACGTTAATTTATAAAATTATATAAAACTTAAATATATGATTCATGTTATATGTACGCTCGAGTTGAAGCTAAGTGTACTGTGCCATTTGTGTGTTTTTTTAATATCTTCGATTAATGCTGCCGACAGACCTTGTCACATAATGAGACACTTCAAGTCATTGACCCATTTTTCCCGTCAAAGCACTTCTCTGTCCTAAAAACTTACACAAGTCTATCAGCCCTAATTTGACTTGAAGCTTGATGCCATCTACTATGAAACAGATACTAGATATTAAGTTTGCAACCTCTTATGGTCCCATAGTAGTTGCTTAGGTAATACTCTTTTTTCTAAATATCATTGCAACCTGATATTTTGGTAAACGTTCACATGAGCTATAAATCAATTGGCGATACCTAAAAATTATTGTTGTGTTAGAAAGAAACTAGTGTGTAATATATAACATTGTATACTTATAGCTAACTCCAACATAAAAATGTACGTTTATCGTTTATTTAGTTCTTTTTGAATGCTATATATAAACTCTATTGACTATTAACTGAGATATAATAGAGGTAGGTTAATTATGTCGCTAAATCACGGCAATGAAGTTTTATTTTTCAAAATTAGTTACAGCTATATTGTTCGCTAAGTATCTGTAACATACGCCAAATTTGATTTCCTATTATCATTGTTTCGTGAGGAAATCATAAAAAAAGTTTTATTATTTTATGTTTTGCGAGGGTTTCAGAAACTCGAGCTAATATTGAAACTTAGCACGTAATATAATAATAATAGGAAATGCATGCTTTCGATATTGGGAGGACAACAATTAAATTAGTTGTCTCTAATACGATATTGTTATACGAGTGTACAAAGCTTTTAGTCAAGTTTAAAATGCAAGGGTACACAAAAACGACCACAAGTGATGATGCTGAACGATAATTACATAAAAATAATTAAATCGAGTTTATAGAATAGTACATTTTAATTTAGTACATTATACAGGGGAATTGATGGAGAGTAATTCTTCTCAATCTACATATAACCTTTAGCTACTAGCATAAAACGGCTACCATCTTAAGATACGATTCCGAGCCAGGCCGCGGACGGCAGCGGTAGACGCCGACAGCAAATGCTGTCGGGCTTCAGTTGCAGTCGTATAGATTTCGAAGCCGGCAGCCGGCACTGCAGTTATGAATAATCAAATGATGCAAGTTTTATTGCAAAAAGAAGAAGACGACGATGATTTATTATTGTATTATTACTTAAGCAGAAAACCTACACTGCCATTGTACTTAAATAGACTGGAAGAAGGCTTTTATGAAACTTTGATAAAAAGACACTTAAATGATAGTGAACACATTTTCAGAAGTTGTTGCCGTTTAAATAAAAACCAGTTTAATTTTGTAATCTGTTTAATTTATTTATGATCTTGCTCCAAAAACATTGAGGGAGACAATATCGCCAGAAGAGAAATTATTCTTTACATTAAGGTAAGCTAATTAAAATTATTTCTTAATAATAATAGTAGAGAAGGTCAGTTAACTAAGTAAACTAATCATTCAAAAATTCTGAGATTGCAAGAAATTTTCTATTTGATGTGTTAAATCATTTCCATCCGAACATATTGAACGAAATTCGGCATTACGTGTATATGACAAACCGGTTGGTTCAGAATAACTGCTAATTGGAGAATAAGTATTTAAAATTGTGCACTGACTGTCATCAGAAACACTTGTCATGGCTGAACCAGCTCTTGAAGTAGGTGGTATTGAAGAACTAGATATAGTATTATTGTCTGCCGCCGAAATCCCGTACTTGGTGAGAACTTCAAAGATTTCCTGATTTGCAGTGATTTGAAGTAATCTTATTGACAAGTTCTTTAAAACATGTTCAATATGATTAGCAAATGATTTGAGCTCTTCGTCAGTTCCAGATATATTTTTCATTAGCGGTAGACGTGAATTCTCTCTCTCTCTCTCTCTCTCTCTCTCTCTCTCTCTCTCTCTCTCTCTCTCTCTCTCTCTCTCTCTCTCTCTCTCTCTCTCTCTCTCTCTCTCTCTCTCTCTCTCTCTCTCTCTCTCTCTCTCTCTCTCTCTCTCTCTCTCTCTCTCTCTCTCTCTCTCTCTCTCTCTCTCTCTCTCTCTCTCTCTCTCTCTCTCTCTCTCTCTCTCTCTCTCTCTCTCTCTCTCTCTCTCTCTCTCTCTCTCTCTCTCTCTCTCTCTCTCTCTCTCTCTCTCTCTCTCTCTCTCTCTCTCTCTCTCTCTCTCTCTCTTCTCTCTCTCTCTCTCTCTCTCTCTCTCTCTCTCTCTCTCTCTCTCTCTCTCTCTCTCTCTCTCTCTCTCTCTCTCTCTCTCTCTCTCTCTCTCTCTCTCTCTCTCTCTCTCTCTCTCTCTCTCTCTCTCTCTCTCTCTCTCTCTCTCTCTCTCTCTCTCTCTCTCTCTCTCTCTCTCTCTCTCTCTCTCTCTCTCTCTCTCTCTCTCTCTCTCTCTCTCTCTCTCTCTCTCTCTCTCTCTCTCTCTCTCTCTCTCTCTCTCTCTCTCTCTCTCTCTCTCTCTCTCTCTCTCTCTCTCTCTCTCTCTCTCTCTCTCTCTCTCTCTCTCTCTCTCTCTCTCTCTCTCTCTCTCTCTCTCTCTCTCTCTCTCTCTCTCTCTCTCTCTCTCTCTCTCTCTCTCTCTCTCTCTCTCTCTCTCTCTCTCTCTCTCTCTCTCTCTCTCCTCTCCCTTTTCCCTCCTCTCCCTCCCCTCCCCCCTCCCTCCCTCCCTCTCCCCTCCCCTCCCTCTCCCTCTCCCTCCCCTCCCCTCTCCCTCCTCTCCCTCTCCTCTCCCTCTCCTCTCCCTCTCCCTCTCCCTCTCCCTCTCCCTCTCCTCTCCTCTCCTCTCTCTCCCTCTCCCTCTCCCTCTCCCTCTCCCTCTCCCTCTCCCTCTCCCTCCCTCTCCCTCTCCCTCTCCCTCTCCCTCTCCTCTCCCCTCCCTCCCCTCCCCTTCCTCTCCCTCTTCCTCTCCTCTCCCCTCCCCTCCCTCCCCCCTCCTCTTCCTCTCCCTCTCCCTCCTCTCCTCTCCTCTCCCTCTCCCTCTCCCTCTCCCTCTCCATCTCCCTCTCCCTCTCCCACTCCCTCTCCTCCTCTCCTCTCCTCTCCTCTCCCTCCCTCTTCCTCTCCCTCTCCCTCTCCTCCTTCTTCCCTCTCCTCTCCCTCTCCCCTCCCTCTCCCCTCCATGCCAGTGGGTCGAATCATTTACCTCGTGCAGTGTCTCAGAACTGCCACTATTTTATGCGCCTATATTGAATATATTCGGTTAATAAAAGGCCAATATGATTTTAATTATGTTTATTAAACTTACCTTAACATAAATGACAGATGTAAAAATACAGAAATAAGCAGTGTATGTAAGTATAGAAATTTTTCACGGAAATAAAAGCAGATATTTAATATTCATTAAGTATAATTAATATTTTCATAGTAGTAATATATAATTTTGTAATATCTAACAGTAATTCAGACATAAAAATTATTGTTTGTATTTATCCTAAGCCGCGTTCAATGCATAAAGCATGTCATAATCATAATATACACCATACAAATGTCTACATATATAATTATTATTAAAAAACATTGCTTTTTTACTTTCAAAACACTCAACACATACATTTATCAAAATAATTATTGTATTTAAAGTTATATAATACTAAAACAAAGTGTTATGAAAAAAAAGTCAATAAATAAAATCGAAAAGTAGGCAATATTTAAATAAAGTGCTTATGGAGAAAGTTAATAAGTAACGTACCTGAAGAAGCTCATGGTCGATAGCAATCACTGTTGTGTCAGCATACTTCGTGAGATGCACAATATAGCTGATTTGGAGAACGGGACTTCAACAATTGGAGATTGCCGCCGAAGAAGGAAGATTAATAACGTTGTAAGTTATTATGTTTATGAATTATGCGTATCATCGATGTTTACATGTACAAAATTTGAACAAGTTAGACACCAGTCAGCGAATACGAACGCGAATCATTAAGTATATAATAATATTAGGTACTTGTTTAAAAAATCAAACTATACTTACGGTAACAGTAACTTATTTTGTTGTTCAGCCATGGAACACCCAATGCACATATTTAACATCATTATTTACAAAGAGATATCCGCATGCGCGTAATGTGTTGTATAATTGCTTATAATACAAGGTGTTTGAAAAAAATAATTTTAATATGAATGTTTTATTTAATATCATCACAAAACTAATTCATTGAACCCTACCCCCTAAGTTGAATTTCATTGCAATATATATATATATATATATATATATATATATATATATATATATATATATAGTGTGTGTGTGTGTGTGTGTGTGTGTGTGTGTGTGTGTGTGTGTGTGTGTGTGTGTGTGTGTGTGTGTGTGTGTGTGTGCGTGTGTGTGTAAAAAATTAAACAATGGCATATGTGTAAACATTTAACTCCGATATTAAAGTCTAAATTAGACCATATCGAGTAGTAATAAAATAGTGTAATATAGTGGAAAGTCGGTGATAAATAAGAAGTTCCAAGAAGAAAATAATTAAACTAACATATAAGGAAATAAATAGTAAATTTGCTTAAATTATAAAAATATTTAAGATTAAAATAAAAATAACAAAAATATGGAAGAAATTCGCTTGCTTTAGAGATAAGAAAGATAAAGAAAAATGTTACGCGGGTAAATGAAGTGCTACTCGACGACACGAGGTAGGCAACACATCCTACACTCGCGTAAGCAATAAAGAATAAACATGGATATTTGAAACTGTAACAGAATACAAAAAATTATAGTAAATCGAAATTAAAACTGTAGAACAAGATACACGACAAATACACTAAATAATTTAACCTAAAGAAATCAAATCGTAACTATATAAATAAAAATTCGGATAAACTAAAGAATAATACAAAAGAGAATTTTTAAATTACCGAGGGTTGATAATAGCGAAGAATCCAAATAATTAATGATAATATAAATAAGTTGTACAATAAATTGGCTACAATCACAAAAGAAATTAATCATTAAAAGAAGAAAATAATGCATTAAAAGATAAAATGAGTATTCAGGAAGACGAAATAGAACTACTTGATAGGGAAATTAGGAAAAAAGTATTGTAGTAAAAGGAATACAGGACGAAGATTACGAAAGTGAGACTAACACCAAAGAAAGGATTCAAATGGTTATACAAAATATGGGAATAGAAATTGATAATGAAATAGAAGTGGATGAAATAAGAAGAATAGGAAAATACAACAGCAATAAGAATAAGCCAATTTTGGTAAAGCTCACAAAAGAAAATACGAAAACGAAAATATTAAGGAACACTAGAATCTTAAAAGGGACAGACATCTAGATAAATGAAGCTACCCCAAAAATATACAGGAGGAAAGAAAATTGTTGATAACAATAATGAAAAAAGCTAAGAAGCAAAGGAGATAAAGCATTAATAAGATACAATAAACTAATAACAAGTAATGAAGTGTTTAAATCACAAAAAAACAGCTGAATAACCAAAACGACGAGACTAAAAAACTAGATAATAAAGATAAGGAAGGAAATGCAATGACAGACCAGGAAAAGAAAAAGGAAATGAGTAAGGCTAACAAAATAAAGAAGAAAAGAAATAAAAATATAAAAATACAAACATAAACACGAATAAAGAAAACGAACTTGATAAAAACTTAAATAATGAAAACCAAAAAGAAACTCAAACAAATAAGGAACTAAATATATGGAAATTAGTAGCATGGAATACTAGAAGTATTATATTATGAACGAATTTGAGGAAGCAAATCTAGTAATTTTAGTGCTAAGTGAAACAAAAAAGAAAGGAAATGGAGAAATAAGTTTAACAAATGGACACACATTATTATACAGTGGAGTACGGAATGACCAGAGAGCAGCAGCGGGAGTACGCTGTATAATACAGAAAAAAATTAATGACCAAATGATAACATAGAAAGCAGTCTCGGAAAAAATCCTACTACTAGAACTAAGAAATAAACAAGGAAAGGCAATGACAATAATATCAGTATGTGGACTAAACGAAAGTGAAAGAGTAGGAGAAAACGAAAAATTTTGGAAAGAACTATCAAATATAACAGAAAAAGCCAAAGGAATCGTATACATAGCAGGTGACTTCAATAGTAGAGTAGGGAACAAAGATGAAGGATATAAAACAACAATAGAGCAATACGGAGAGGAAGTACGAAATAATAATAGAAAAAGACTATTAAGTTTACCAACTGCAAAACATAATAATAACCAACTCATTCTACCAACATAAGAAAATACATAAGTTCACTGGAGTACAAATAAATAAAGGAGAGAAATGAAGCATAAATTACATATTAGTACAAAAAAAAGAGAGGAAAAACATATTAGATATAACAGTGAGAAGAAGTGCAAAAATCTTCAGGGACTACTACTTACTTACGGGGAAAATAATACAAAATGACACGGAAACAGAAAAACTTTAAAAACAATAAAACGACCTCACATATCATTAAAAACATATAAACTTAGAGATAAATAAATCGCAAAAAGATACCAACAAAAAACAGAAAACAATCTAAAGGATAAAATGGATGACATAAAACAGACAGGTACACAAGAAAGATGGAAGTTATTTAAAGAAAGAATTATTAATGCTGTAAAAGAGACATGTGGGATACATAAGACGAAAAACGGAAAAAAACAAAAAGACTGGTGGACTAATGAGACAAAAAAAGAAACCCAGAAGAAGAACAAAGAATGGAAAAAATACTTAACAAACAAAACCATAGAACAATATGAACTATACAAAACCCAAAGAAAAAAAGTAAAAGAGCTAGTAGCAAAAAAAAATTATGGACAGACTTTGAAAGCAAAATAGAAAAAGATAGCATAGGCAACCAAAAACTATTTTACAAAGTCCTTCAGAATAGAAAATCCGAGAAAAGAATTATATAAAGAACAAAGACAAAGAAATAATAACAAATGACAGAAATAATGGAAAGATGGAGAGAATACTTTCAGGAATTGCTAGGACAACAAACAAATATAAAAAGAAACAATACAACGGAAACTTAAAATGTTAACCAGACGGAAGGAGAGGAAGTTGAAAAAATAGAAATGGCTGAAAGAAGTACTGAGAAAATTAAAGAAATGGAGAAACACCTAAAGATGATAAAATTACAGTACAAATGATCAAGAACCTGGGAGAGACGGGGATAAAAATGCTTTTAGAAATATGAAAAAAAGCCTGGCAAAATGAAAAAATACCAGAGGAATGGGGAGTAGCATTAATAACACAAATACACAAAAAGAGAGACAGAAAACAATGTAATAACTATAGGGGAATTACACTATTGAACACTAACATAAAAATATACGAACAATAAACTAAAAATAATCACAGAACCCCAGTAGAGTGGATTTAGACCTGGAAGAAGTACACAAGATCACATCTTTACAATAAAACCACTAATAGAGAAAAGACAACCTTATTTTGTATACATATGAACAACATTATCAGGAAAAGTGAAGAAAACATAAAGAAACTTTTTGCAGGATACAGAAACCAAGAAAAAAATAGAAACAGCCGAAGGAGTTTCTGCAGATGATGTGGTGATAACAGCGGGAAATAAAAAAATGTCACAAAGAAATCTAAATATATGGAAAGAAGTAATGGAAGAAGAGGGTATGGAAATAAACGCAGATAAAACTAAGATAATGGTAATTAGAGAACAGGATATTAAAACAAATGTTGAAATAGAAAACACCAAAATAGAACGAGTAAAAGAATATAAATACTTAGGAGTAACTTTAGAGACAACACGAAAACAAGAAGCCGAAATAAACGAGAGAATAGACAAGACAATAAAATTATACTTTTTAACTATATTTATTACATCGCGCGTCCGCGCGGCTATGCAATGAACAGAAAATGTATAAATAAGAAAGAAAGTAGTAATCAAACCAAGATAATAGTCTTTAACTCAATATATAGTCCAGTACTAACATATGGAAGTGAATCTACTTTCAAGAAAACAAAAAAACAAAATATAAAATACAGTAATGAAATACCTTAGGCGAATATTAGGATTGACCAGAAAAAAACAGGATAAGAAACACACAAATAAGAGAAGAATTAGGAGTACAACCAATCCTACACTCTATAGAACAACGACAACTCAGTTGGTGGGGACATATAGAGCGAATGTACAACAAAAAACAAGTAAAGGCAGTATACGAAGCAAGGACACAAAAAAAAAGAAAACGGGAAGACCAAGGAAAGCATGGAACCAAGTTATAGAAGAAATAATACAAGAAAGAGGCAAATCCTGGGAAGCGGCAAAAAATTTAGCAAGAAATAGAAAAGATTGGAGAAAATTTATGGAAGAAAAATAAAACAAATTGTAAACCTAGATATATAATGTAAACAATTAATTTAGAATGTAAACCTGACACCGTTTAGGTATAAGTGTAAGGATTATACTAATAAAACTAGATTTCGACTTGTTCAAAATGAATAGGAAAATGTAGGAGCTTCGGCTGAACAAAGCAACAAAGACAAGTTAATAAAGCATGTGTAATTTTAAATCTTTAGTGTAGATAGGTAGTGTACATAAGAAATTGTGTTCAGAAGAAAATATACAGGAAAGGTGAAATCCAAATTTAGGGAAAATGAAGTGGTAATATAAATTCCTAATTTTGATATGAAAAGTGAATAACGAAAGACGCTTTTAAAAAAAAATAAATCATTTTAACATGTTTTGTACTTATATGTAGTAATGGATCAAGTTTGTAGTGTTAAAAAAAGCTTGTAGTTTTGAAATGCGCTGTCCAATAAAATAAATGTTATAGAATGATATGCAATTATATAATTTGTGTTACACAGCACGAGGTAATGAGGATGTCCTTTTGCGCATGGTTCAGGAGTGGTTACAGGGGGAGGGGGTAAATAAAGTCACAAAACTGACGCTCTTCTAGATTTTTGAATTTGTTCCTACTTCCCAATCGAAATTAAAAGTTTTGAAAACGTAATTGCGTCTTACAAGTGTCGTTTGAGTTATTGCATTTTCTATTTTACCAGAAATATAAAAACTGGTCCCTCTAAACTGGCTTATTTAAATTTTAAACGAACTATCTTTTTTATGTTCTACTTACGAGCACTCTCAAAAACACAATTTGCTAGAGCAGTAACGTTTTTAAAATCGATTGGGAAGAAACAAATTTATAAATTTTGATACACAAGAACATGTGTTCTTTAATTAAACTGCAACAATAATTCAAAGCATAATGAGGGATAATTTCGCTTCCTCTATGGAAACAGTTTACGCCGGTGTGAATGAATTATAGCACTCGATCGCTTTATCACGAATAAGTCAGCATTACTTGTTGAGGCCAATCGTATATTAAAAGTACCAAACTATAACTTTTACGTGTGTGTCTGTTGCTAAATTACATATTTCTTATAATTTGACGTATTCATTCATTATTAGAAACTCGAAATAATGAACGGAATGTTACGGAAATGGTAATAGCGAATCTCTCTAACTTTTAATAACAAAAAGTAAATCATAATTTAAAATAAACTTGCCTAAAAGTTTCAATTTATGTGTTGTAATAATTCAGTTCTTTAGAATTTTGTCTTATATTAATGTACCCGTCTTAAACATTTTAAATGCAATGTGCAGAAACTCGTTTTATATGAAAATCTAAATTTGATCGGTTTATATTCACAAACAATATATTGTTTTAAATAATATAAAGTAAAATAATTGTAAAACAAAACTGCAGGTTTAGTTCAATGACGAATGCTTAATTCAGTATTTTCTTGTGTAGGTATTACTTAACTTATGCACAATTTATCTCAAACAAACAATATGCATAAAATAAATCTAAAGTTTTCATTGTTTATATGAACTTATGCAAATTGTATTTCTTATAGGAGACAATACGTTACTTAAATCATATTTGGAATTATTTCCTTATTTTATTTACAACAAACAAACAAACTGTCTTTTAAAAACAGATAATTTTTAAAATTTAAACTGTGCACACACATTTATATGAGAGTTATATTTGTCTTATAAGAGTAACATCTTTTTATTAAATAAAACAACTGAACTGCACTTAAAACTGTTAAATAGCTTTCAACGACTGCACTGTTTACATAAAAACCCTAGATATGAATTATATGTATGTTTCCAATAATAATATATAAGGATATCGCTGAACCTCCCCGTTAATTTTTTTGATTCAAAAGTGTATTAAGGTATATGGTGGAACTCAAAATAGTTACAGGGAGCCTATAACTCTTTTAGCAATTTCTACTAATTATCATACTGCTGGTTCTTTTGCGGATGTTATTAATACAAAAAATACTACTGTGTATTATTTCACTTGGATTAAAAGTGCGTCAGCTCTTGTTTCTAAACATCTATCGAATAACAAGTGCAAGAAATTTATTTGTTACCGACGCTTAAACCATTTTCCTGCATATTGCCTTCTCACTCACTGTCGTCAACTTAATCATTGCTCTGCTAGGCTACCTACCGAAGCGGAAATGAATTTGCAATTACAAAATTTCGCACTCGAGGAAAAGATACCATTTGTAATTTAAGGCTGATTTACAAAGTATTTCACAAAAATTTACAAATTTAACGGGCTTCGAAAGTAATACTCTATTTCACTCCAAACATATACCGTTCAGCGTCGCTTACCATTTGAAGTATATACAATGATTCCTTGTCTTGATTTAGACTTTACAGAGAAAATGATTGCATTCAATGGTTTCTTAACAAGTTAAGTGCCGTCGCAAATTTTTTATGTAGGTCTGATAAGCCAAGAAGGTTTTTAGACTTCGTATTATACGGCTATTAACTGCTTTCCTTTTATTGTGATTAGTGACATATATTTAAATAAAAAATATTATTTTTTGAATGTCGGGCCCATAGGCCCGACGCGGCGTAAGACACTCACTCCTACTTCACCGCCGCTGGTTCCCCACTATTGTCATGCTGTCGACGCACGCTAGTCAACTTGTCCATTCCAGTTAGTGTTAGTTTATTAGTGAGTATTAGGCTTACGTTATAGTCTTCTCAAAAAAACGCCTTATCAGAAAAAGTACTTGAACAACTAATAAATATGTCGGATGAAGACGAGTTTCATGATTTTAGTGATGATGATTCGGCAGTCGATCCAAATTTCGAATTGATTCCGATGTTTCAGATGACTCTTGCGTTGCATCAGAAAGTAAGCATATTTTAATATTTTCTTTGATCGTATAATTTGTATAACTCTATATTATAGATGAAGTTGAAGTGGAAAATTTTGATTTGCAAACGGGATGATGGGTAATTCACAAGAAAACCAACTGGAAGGTAATATACTTATAATTAGTAATTTAGTTACTTACTCTTATATAATTTTTAGAAGTTGTATCAAACAACGTAGATGAATCTTTACCAGGTTGTTCAAAATCAAATGAATGGACAAATCCCAAAGGTTTACAAGTAAAACTATCCCCGTTTTCGGTAGAACATGGCGTAGATTGTGATGTAGCTGGCATGTTAGCTGCAGCTAAACCAGGAGAATTATTTTCTACTGATTCAATATTTAACCTTATAGTGGACCAGACAAATTTATACGCCACTCAGCTTTTGACTACTACAGATGCAGGTCCATTATCCAGATTACATGAGTGGACCCCAACAGATATAGGTGAAATAAAAAGGTTTTTTGGCTTGATAACGTGGATGGGTATCAAGAAATTACCAGCAATTGCAGATTATTGGAGTCAAGATATTCTGTTCAAGAATTTATTTGCGTCAAGTGTGATGTCCAGAAATAGGTTTGAGATCCTTCTAAAAATGATTCACTTTGCAAATAACGAGGAATGCTCTGAAGGAGATAGATTACATAAAGTAAGTAATTTAGTAAATCTTCTTCTAAAAATTACCAGACCCTGTACACACCTCTAAAACTGTATGTGTTGACGAATCAATGATTCCATTTCGAGGAAGGCTACTGATGAAACAGTATAATAAACAAAAAGACATAGATATGGAATAAAAGTTTTCAAGTTATGTTGTGGAAATGGCTACACATACAATTTACAGATTTACGCTGGAAAAACATTGAGAAAACTAAACTACCCCACCGGAGTAGTTATGGAATTATGCGAACCCATACTAAACCAAAACCGGACTGTCTGTACAGATAACTGGTACACTAGCGTAGAGTTAGCTAACAAGTTGCTGGATAGAAATACCCATCTAATTGGTACAATAACGTGATCGGAAGGCAATTCCTAAAGATATTGCCGACAAGAAAATAAAAGTCGGAAATTGCTGCAGCCGAAAACAGCAGAGGATAACTTTTCTCAACTGGAAAGATAAACGTAATGTATTTATGTTATCAACGCAACATTCTACCCAAACCGAAATTGTACACACAAAACGTGGGACATCTGTCACAAAACCACTAATGGTTGTGGAATATAATAAAGCAAAAGCTGGGGTAGATCTGTCGGATGTAATGAAAGCCTATTCTCTCCACTGCGAAAAACTGTCAAATGGTACAGAAAGTTAGCTATGGAGCTACTATTGAATACATCTATGGTAAACGCCTAAATACTATTCGTGGAAGTTACCAATGAAAAAATGGGAATTGTTGAATTTCGCAAAGAAATAGCAAAATATTTGTGTAAAAAAAAACACGCGGAAAATGTCGCTATTTCATTCAGCGCGAAGAGAAAACATCACGAGTTTACTATAATCCCAGGAAAGAACCATAAAATTAGGAAATTGTGTAAGAAGTGTTACGAAGATATTAGTAGAAGAGAGGGTCGACAGACGGCGAAGAATAAAACAAAAAAAGTTAATACAATTTGTCAAGATCGTGACGGTCAACCTTCCCTATGTTTAGAATGTTTCAACAATATTCATAAGTAAATAATTTTTTAAGATTAACGTTTTTATTATTTGTAAATGGCATAATGTAAACTAATAATAATGTGAAATAAGAATGTTATTCTGAAATTTTCTTTATTTTTTATTTTCCCATTACAACTACTCCCATTGATGTATGGTGCATTATATTTGCACAGGCCGTGCCGGTCCATTGTCAGTAACAAATACGTACTGAATACTGCCGATGGCGTGATATAATCATTTGAAAAATGGCTTTCAATGCCGGTCCCCTAGGACCGACATGGCGTGGTGGAAAATATTAGTGCCGGTCCTATAGGCCCGTCATGGCAGTTAACTTGTTAAAGATCTTCAAAATATTGAAACATTGTGCCACCGAAATAATCAAAAAAATAATTCCCATGGATACTTTGAGCCCCACTCAGGTTGAACAAATTGAAAGTGCTATGTTTGTAACATTTGTGGGAAATCACATACTCATTGTGATATAAAGGTTAGAGACCATAATCATTTCACAGAAGCGTTTCACATTTCACATCAGGATTGTAACCTAATCTATAGAGACTCATATTTTGACTGTAGTATTTCATAATTTATCAGGTAATGATTCCCATTTCAAAATTAGGGAATTGGGTGCTGTTCCCAGTTCAATTTCACTGTTGCCTATAAACAAGGAAAAATATGTCTCTTTCACGAAAATACTAGAAGGCACTAAAATTAAGTTTAGATTTATGAGTAGTTATCAAACGATTTGGGAAATGGTGGAATAATACTTACCAGAGCTAATTGTAGCAATGATGAATTTCTCTACGTTCGCAAAGGTGTAGTTCCCTATGAGTATATTGATTTTACAGTCACCTTAATAATGAAGGAATTGATGATGCGAGTTTTACACATGCGGTCAGCGTTTGAAACAAATTTAATATTATATCGTTGGGTGAATATACGGATTTGTATATAAAATTGGGTGTTTTGCGTTTAGCTGACATTTCCGAAACTTTTTGTAAAACTTGTTTAAGTACTTATAAACTACAGTACGCCCCCCCCCCCCCAGGATCAGCATTCGATGCCACTTAAAATTATGCAAGTCAGACATTGATATGCTAACGTTTATTGAGAGAGGAACTAGAGGTGGTGTGGTTCCATGTTCTAATCCGTATGATAAAGTTAAAAATAAGTACATGGGGGAAAAAAATTATCCCACTTCAAATGTGTATTTAATGTTATACGATGTAAATAACTTATATGGAGCCATGTCAGAATTTTTATTATTTGGTGTCTTATCTTTTGTGAATGAAGCTAATTTAGGAACTTTGGATTTAATAAACCATCCTGATGATTCGGAAATTGGTTATATAATTGAGAGCGATTTATACTATCCCATAAAATTACACGAGAGTTACACCCGAACATATGATTTCGGGTATACCTGATTCCAAAATTAAAGAATTATTGCTTACATTGTATTCAAAACGTAATTACGCAAGTCATTACAGAAATTTTAAAGTATATTTAAAATACGGATTAAAATTGGTGAAAGTACACCGTATATTACATTTTAAACAGTCCCCGTGGTTAAAAAAGACATATCGATTTAAATGCCGCCATGCGCTAGCAACCTCAAAATGACAAAAATGTTTATAAACTAATGATTAATAGCGTTTTTGGGAAACTGATGGAAAATGTACGTAAACATAAGGACATACGTTTAATAACGAAATGGGATGGTCGCTGTGATGCTGATTCTTACATATCAAAACCAAATTTTCGTACCTGTACAATATTTAACAATGATGTGGTTATCATTCAAAACAATAAATTAGAAGCATATTTAAATAAATTTTTTATGCAGGCTTCTGTGTTTTAGATGATTCAAAAACTTTTTTATACAATTTTCATTGTAGTTACACGCTATCTAAGTTTCCAAATAATAATAAGCTCTTATACTCCGATACCGATAGTTCCATATACTCCTTTTCAGTTCCTGATATCTATAAATCCATTAAAGAAGGCACTTATAAATTTGGTAAGTCCTATTGTTGATAATATCTTCGGAATTATAAACACATTTTATTTCATGGCCACGTAATAAAGCGATATTAACATTTGATAAAGTGAAAGAAACATGATGTGTTTACAATCAAACTGAATAAAGCGATACTTAATCCCTACGATGATAAACGATTAGTAAATTTTAATTTCACCATACTAGACCTTGGGGATATAACTTTACATAGCGTTCTATATTCCTTTTTTGTTTGAGAAAACAATTTTATTATTATGAGTAGTATTGACAACAAATTGCATGAAGAACTATGGTAAACTAGTGATCAAATCTACCGAAACTACCTGAAGTGTTCTTTGATGGGGAAGTGCTCCTCTGAAAGCTATTCACTTGTACCCAATGTATTGTAACATATTGTTATTCCTGATGAGTGTTTTAACTGTACTCTATAAATTAAAAGTGTACAAATGAAGTTATTATTAAGACATTATTTGTTAAAAAAATTTAACTAGACAATACCAATAGAAGTTTTATGAAATTGTGTGTTGGCAAAGGTTACAATTGATTAACTCTTAATGAAGTAGCTAGGACCTTGGACGATATGAATTTGCTTGATGACATGCCACTTTAAATGTATACACAATTCATTATGGGGGCAAATATTAAGTATATTTTAGAAAATATTAATTCTGCTTACAAAGAATTTTATTTGTTATAACTGAATGTACTGTGAAAGCAGCATATTATGTTAATTACAAGTGCCTCGACATTTTGATTGAAATATCATTAGAACAAAACGTCAGCTATAAATTTCAACCATGGGAAAACTAGGAACATCACAAAATTTACAGCTGGATATTAGAAAACATTCATGAAGGTGAAACAAGTACAAATTCTTGCTTGGGATGGCCATGTGGATCAGATTCAGGAGTATGGCCATCAAGTAATTTAAATGTTTATAGAAGTACTTTAGGTTGAAAATATACGATAATGAAATTTTAGTAAAACATTTTTTATGTAATATTTATCGAACTAAAATAAAATACAATTAGTTTTTTATGTTTTATTTCATTTAAAAGCTACATCCTTTGATACAAGCTATTCCTATGGCTATATAAGTAATTTATTTCACAAATTATAAGTTAAAGGTTTACTTATAAAACAATATCGTTTTTATTGATCCATGATCTTTCATCCAATCCCCACCGCTTTATTAATAACCTATTATTCTTGAAGCGAAGCACCTTTTCGACCAGATATACATCGGGATACGTTGTTTTCTGTAATTTATGTTCATAAAACCCTCTCAGTACACATGTTCCTTTCATGTCTTCCAACATGTACGTAGTGGGGTTAGTAACGCGAACTTTCACAGCCTTAAATAGTTCAATAGATCAATTTGGTGTATATCCTTTGGTAAAAAGACTTTTAAATTTACTGATTCGTCATATGTTAGTCACAGAATATCGGTTGCTATTGAATGTTTTTATGTGAGTTTAGGCCTCTAGCTTTGTATGATTACCGACATGTTAGGGCTTTATTCCGCTAGTTCTATGCTTACGACTGTTATAATCCTTTGCTACGGTATCAATTGTATCAATCGAATTATATTTACATTGTAGGATAAACATCTTACATGTAGCACACTTAATGGTTCTGACAACACTTTCCGCAATTGCAGCCTTCCTTGTGCTACTGGTGGAGTAATGATTGACTCCATAACGCTGCTTTAGTTTAATGAAATGCCCATTCTAGAATTCGACCCGTTTTGAAGATTGTTTTCATGGCATTGGTAACTTCTATGCCCGTTTACGTTTTTAATCTTTTGGCCCCCAGGTATTTCGAAAAACAGTTGATAACCACTAATATATACTTAAAGCCCTTATTTTGTTTGGCATAAGTATTAAATTCCACCAAATCTGATTACCAAAGGTCATCAAAACCTTTAATTATTCTTCACCTACATTTAAAGTTTTTCTTGCCGGTTTGTGCAATTCGTTGACGAGTTGTGATTTAGACAAGGCACTAATTTATCTACTATTTTTTTAATCTTATATAGTGTTTCCTTCAACACTAGATAAGCGTTAGTTTTCTCCAAAAGCTTTCTGAATTGTTTGTAGACAAGAATCAAGGTATCCTTTACTTATAGCATCACCATCTTCTTCAAGGTCTGCCAACTGTGTCAAACGGTTTCCACCGAAATTGAACGAAGGAGTCCTTTAATAATCACATCATTTCCTTTAATTGTAACGGGCGTATTGCCAATTGTCCTTTTGTCTGTTTTGGTGTCATAGTAGACTCCATAAGTATGACACTAGCACTTTCAGGATCCCTCATAATACGTTCAACGTATTACGAGGTAATTCATTGTACTACTCGAGAAATTCTTCTGGGATGGGTTCATTACGGGTAGTGGAATCATCTGTGATACTAAGAGGTTCGTCTTCTCCTTCCTCAGTACTAATCTGTCCTACAAGAGATGTATCTAAGGAGGATAGTGTACGAAGACCGGGATGGGGATTTCTTGGAAAACGGGAGCTGAGCTAGTGGACTAGTAGCACCCTTTCTTGAATCGCCTAATAAACGTGACGTGAAGCCTGGAGTCCTTTGAAATTGAGTGAGCGGGCTAGTGGGGTAGTAACGTGCTTTCTCTAATATTTCTCTAATATGAACCCTGGTGGTTTTTTGGGTTTAATGTTAATTGGTTCCTTTTTAGGTGCTTTCATTTTTTATCTGTACCGAATTCATTTACTTCAGTTACAGGTTCCATTAGGGCTTATAAGTACTTTTAGATGTTCTCTAATTATCAATGCAACCAGTTTTAATAGTGCTGTACTATTTGATGTATTATTTTACGAGGTTGAATAATTTTTTGCTTTAATATCATCTCCCTATTATCCATTGTAGCAAAACTAGTTCACTGAAAAAGTACCGGTTTAACCTGAATACATAGCTGTTTAGATTAAACAGATAGCTATTAGTATCTAATCGTATCAGTAACTGCTAAACTACTGAAACCTAGTTTAAGGTATTTTGTATAATACTTTTTGCCTTAAGATCATTGTAGCAAAACTGGTTTACTGAACAGGTACCGGTTTACACTGAACAGATAGCTACTTACACTAAACACAGAGTTGTTTACACTAAACAGGTGGCGGTTACTGCCTAAACGGGTCAGTAACTGCTCAAAGCAGTTTAAGGTATTATATAGAATACTTTTTGCCTTAATATCATCTCATTGTAACAAACCGGGTTTACTGACAAGGTACCGGGTTACCCTGAACAGAGCTGTTTAAACTAAACAAATAACTGTTAGTACCTAGACGGTCAGTAACTGCTGAAAACAGTATAAGGTATTATATATTCATCAAGCCTTGTCCTAGCGGCCATTATTAACTAATTAAATAATTAACAGCATCCTTGTTTATGACCACGAAACCAAACGGATGTACCCAGCACTTTGAACGCGTGTCCCGAAACAATTTCATGCTTATAGTGGGACTTATATGATCCTCATACACATGCTTTAGGTTTAATTCCTTTTGCTCAAATAATATAAGTAGTACACCGACACCTCGCCTTTCACTTTTGTGACGTCATTTGACCTTGGGATTTTCCCAAAGGTCAGCCACGTGGGGGTATTTTTCACCCCTATGGTTTCTATTCGGAGGCCTTTTTCAACCCTTGATAGAATTTTCAACTCTAATTAGAGCCTTTTTGACAGTATTTTTGTACTTGCTCATGTGAGGGGCAGCTGTAGGGGTTGGTCTTGGACTTGGGTTAGGTCTTGGACTTGGGGTAGGTCTTAGGGTCAGGGCTGGGCTAGGTCTTGGACTTGGGGTTGGTCTTGGAGCTTGTAACTGGTCTTGGGCTTGGTGTAGGTCTTGGGCTTGGTCTTGGACTTGGGGTTGGTCTTGGAGCTGGAACCCGTCCTCAAGGAGTTGGGGTTTATAAATAAAATAATTCTTTCTATTTATCTGGTTTATTATTTATTCTTTAGACCCAAATGGAAGAGTATCAAAGTTTTCTAACCTTCGTCGTTTAGAGTAACTTATTCTACATTGTTTAGATTCAGGTCTAGTTATCACATTGTAGCATCTGTCTCTAAATATTTTTCTATCATTATACACAAAAAGAGAGTCTTTACTATTACTAAGTACCATATCTTTCATCGCTTCAAAGTTTATAACATGTGAGTTCTTATAGTTTAAGGTAATACCCTTCACTTTACACACTGATTTAATTGTCTTTTCACTGGTTGAAAACACATTATAACTGTAGTTTTTCGGTCCTGCACTAACAAATTCGGCTATATAACTTCCTTCACCGTACGCTTCCGATTCGTCGGTTACTGGCCAAGGAAATCTCGGCAAGCTGGATTCCAGTCGTCGGGTTTAGCGACAAATATGATACTGTCTGTATCATAATACAGAACGCGGCGATTTGGTTTCTCCAGGTAACTATATAATTCTAAACGTGCATGAGCTTTCGTGTAAGCGGCTATGGACACATTAATAGTTTTTTGTGATTCACTTTCACCTTCAGGTCTATCCCAATTTACAACTACCACATTATCATTAATAGGTATTATGGATTGTACCTGAACCAATGGATCGGTATACAATTTGAAAAAGTTCTTTGGCTCGGATACAATACTGCACTGGGTTAAACTTTCGCGTTGACCAAACTTACCCCAAAAAGAATTTAACATAAGTTTAGCCAAGTACCTTAAACCGGGTTTTTTCTTAATATTATGCGCGTCTAGTCGAATCTCCTCCTCGAATCTTCTCCTTCTCATAATATTCTGTTGCGTAACTCAATTTCGTGGCTTCTGACGTGCAATGGCTAGGCCCTCTTGAACATTCCTGCTTGAGTTTTAAGAAATTATTAATGTAACCACTAAACAGTCCACCCGGTTTCGTGGCTTTGTCACATGTGGTTACCTCATACTCCCAAACTTCAAAAACATTTAAAACTTTATAGTTTTTAGAAATAGCCTTACGCAGCTCGTCAGCTACAAACGCTCCAACGAAACTGCGCTCGGTCTCATTATGCTCACATTCCTCTTGATTTAACTCAGCACCGCAAGTCCTACATAACAAAAACATCAGCTTGCCATGCATTTTTAAGGATAAAACAGGGTGGTAGAGATTAGAGGGCGGTAGTACTCGACATTTAACTAAACCCTCCACCGTGTTCAATGGAATGTTTTTAAAATCTAAACCTACATGAATTCTCGGATGACCTACAGGATACTTATAATATTTATTTACACAAGGGTATAATGAGCACACGTCATAATACATGATTTTCTCGTTAACGCCGTCACATTCATGATAAAGCTTGCTAGCATTAGTGCGACTACCGTAAAATGAGTCTCGAGGGTTTAAAGGTTCGTCATCTTGATCTAGATTCGGAATAAACGCTCTCAATTCGTCGTTAGCAAGCAATAGTCTTTTAAAATCACATTCACGCATCTCAACTAGATTATACTCGCACTCGCGTATAAACCGGGACCGAGCGGCCGTATTTTCGTTCCGGGCAAGCATTGATGTATTTGCACCAAGCTTAGGATCAATGTTGGCTTGATTGGGGAAACATTCCTCGCAACCGTGCCAATAACATCCCTGAAACTCAAAAACGGTATTTGATTCAGCGCAATACCCGTCGGCCTTCACACCTTCAGGTGTTCTAAACTCGCGAGCTTTCCCTGCGTGCTGTATTGTCATTTGTTGCGAATGTTCCACCCAGCGTAACCATTGTATTGCGACCTTTGATTGGTTGTCGACACGTCTATAACCGCCTTTAGGAATGAGCCCGATTGTGTTCTCTTTGAGGAAACGCCTACGAAACACTTTATTGCAGGCACTAGCAATAGTGGTAGCCTCCTCAAACGAGTCGACTTTATTTTGGGTGGACCAGAAACTAATACAACCTTTAACGAGGATCTTACCATCCATCAGGCAATATTTCTCAATCTCCTCAAGCATCTTAAAAACATAATTACTCTGGGCCGCGTGCCAATCTGAAAGTGTTTGCCGATCATTCACCGACATCTGATCTGCACAGTAATATTAAAGCGGTGGCAAAGGGCCCTCGTAATTCTGATTCTCGGATGAGTTGAAGAGGTATGGGAAATAACCCTTGGACTCGAGGAAATTGAAAGTTTTCGTAAATGCCGAGAGTGGTGAAGGGATGAAATTAAGGGAGTCAATAAACCTAATATCGTCGCACTGAATAAAGATTAGTTTTAGACCGTTGGTGATGACTTTAGGTCTCCACTGATTATTATTAGCCAGCATACATCTAAGCACAAAACACCCATCGTACCCCTTCATGTTATGTGCGATGCATGTAACTTTAGATTTTCGCGCTCTCTCGGCAACATACGCTAGAAATGATTGAACAGTGTTTTCCCAGAAAATGTGCACTCTTTTGCTACACGCCGGACATTGCTCATTCAAATCGTCGATGTGTTGAATACAAGTGGAACAAACATTCGCGGCCACGCATAGATTGGGCTCATGCAGAAATCGATCATTCGTTGCCTCACACACCTTCTCCTGCATGCACTCCAAATCGTAAAAGATAAACATAGATGGTTTACCATTACTACTGTCACGTCGAGCCTTGTTAACAGACATGTAGCAGAGATGACCAATAGGTTTTTGATTCTGGCACGTGGAACAACGATTGTATCCGCATCTATGTTTAACCTTTACCTCAATGGTTTTAAGACACTTTAAACATCTACGTAATTTTTCACATAGTGTAGCGTCCTTATGGTTTTTAAGACATTCCTCTCCATAAAAAAATCTCCTGCAACCATTACAAGTAATTTTAGAATTTTCAATAGAACATGGCGGGTTTTGATGACACGCGGGGCACTGCTACATACATTTGATATGATCTTTTTTGTTATTATAACGTTTTCTACAATGCTCGCAGTAATAACCGCAGGTAAATGCTGAAGTGAGACTGATAACTACGTTATAGTGATCATCCTCAAGTATAAAATTTAAAACAACTCTACCCGGTTCACTAGGACCTTAAAAATAAACCGTGAATTATAAACTACAATGGTATATGAAGCTAAATGATTTTGAAATGCTTGAATGTGTTCGTAACTACCACCTTCACTAAGGTCTACCCCGCTGTTTTGGCAAAGTTGCATGGTTCGCTCTTGAAGTAAAGTACATCCCGCTTCCATACTACTGCGCCTTGTATCGTTATTTCTGAACGCTATAGCTAAGAGTAATGCTCGCGCTAAACAATTATTATCGTTCATTGTTGTCGGTGCAACAATAATACCCTGTCTTTTTGCTTTACAAAAATCTTCAAAATTTAAACCCGTCAGATTTTTTCGCCGTATCATACAGGTACCGACACTCTATCCACATTTAAAACTAACAAGTGCCTCGAGAAAAAACTAGCATTGCTCTGCATTACCTTTTCCAATAATGACATTATCACTTTTACCGACAACTGGTCCACTCTTCTAAATGACAGGCCGATTGGTTTGTCCGGGAAATTCGGATTTCGTAACGTAATCCTTACACGGTCTGACGGAGCCGCATCCTTGATAGTGTATGCATACAACTTCTCGAATGCACTCTAAAAAAAGATATGTATTAGATAAGTAAGATTTTTAGTAAATGGTATATTTTACCTGTAGCCATGTTAAGGGATTATCCTTGCACGTATCGTCATTAAAACTAAATCTTAATGTTTTACATGTGGTATAGAATTTTTTAATAAATTTACTGTCTAACTCTCCTATTATCTTTATATGACTGAACACTGAGGATGGTCCAGCCTCTTGCTGGGAACCTGAGCCCATTTGGTTTTGGCCTAATGTACTCATTCAGTAAGTGAGACAATAGAAAATTAAAAAAAGACATACCGTTATCAAATCCTCCGCATCTGTAGTATCTATCACTTCATCATCGTCAAACATCCTCCATGTACGTAAACGTAAACGTAAACGTAAACGTAAACGTAAACGTAAACGTAAACGTAAACGTAAACGTAAACGTAAACGTAAACGTAAACGTAAACGTAAACGTAAACGTAAACGTAAACGTAAACGTAAACGTAAACGTAAACGTAAACGTAAACGTAAACGTAAACGTAAACGTAAACGTAAACGTAAACGTAAACGTAAACGTAAACGTAAACGTAAACGTAAAAGTGAACGTGAACGTGAACGTGGACGTGGACGTGGACGTGGACGTGGACGTGGACGTGGACGTGGACGTGGACGTGGACGTGGACGTGGGCGTGGACGTGGACGTGGGCGTAGGCGTGGACGTGGACGTGGACGTGGGCGTGGACGTGGACGTGGACGTGAATGCGAACGCGAACGCGTACGCGAACACGAACGCGATTTGTATAGGATACAAAATAGAAAACTAGTATCAGATCTTTAGGATCATTTTTTTTGAGTTTGAAGTGCAGAAAAACAAACAACATTAAATATTAAACTAATTCTTACTTTGTATCTTCACTAACATGTGAGATAAGTTCGGCGTAAATTCAACCTTTTATATTGTCAAAAATCATCGTACTTTCTCAAAATTCAATTTTGCGTAAATTACTAATATTGTAGGTACACAATAGTTTTTCGCTTTTAGGTTAAAATAGTGTATGAATTTATGTTCAATTGCTTTAACACATAAATGGTTACTATTGCCGTAATTTTAATAAAAAATCACTTATTCACGAACGTTATACATATATTATTCTAACACCTGTGAAGATATCATATGTAAAACTATCTACTACAGATTACTATTTTTGTTGTTTAAGGTTACAAATTTAAAATTATTTGCACTAATTTCAACGCTACATTTACAATTAATGTTATCCGCGTATTCGTCAACTACTTGGCCTGGTATTGTTAACGCAGAGTTTATTTAGAAAATGCATTAGATAGTATTATAACTTAAACATTTACCTAAGTTACAGTGTGTAAAAATCACTCTTTTAATTTAAATGAGTTACGGTTCTACACAAGTACTTGTAAATTCATATTTTGTACGAATTTCTTGGCATATTCTAAAACATGTTTAGATTTTTATAAAACATTTAAGTACAGTCCTATTTTTAAAAGAGTGTTTAACAATTGAAATGCATTGGATATAAGCAAGCACCCATGCGTCTATTTGTCGAATATGAAGTCTACACTCGTACTAGATCAGGCAATATTGGATGTCATTCCTAACGAAACCGACCTTGCGTTTTATCCATACAAATACTGAAATTATAAAAAATGTGGGTTCCATATTTCTAAAAGAAATTCGGAGCTCGTATGCTTAAAAACTGCAGATACGTTCCATTAGCTTCCACTTCCCTTTAACCCTTAATTTCACCCCCCTACAAAAAATGTCGAAAACCGCCCTGTGGTATCCACTCTTGTTCAATAAGGAACTTATCATCCAAATCTTAATCTCCTAATGGAATTAACCAGGAAAATGATATCAACCTTCAACTTCATGTTTCACCTTCTTAAGGAGAGCATCTTTTCAAATCGTTTCTTTTTCTACACCTCCACCATGTAGGCTTTCATACCTGAAAATTTCATGTCTCTAAGTTAACTAGTTTGGACTGTGGGTGATGGGCAGGTCAAGCAGTCAGTCAACTTTGTGATTCATACATAAAAATTGCTAAATTGTGGTAGCCTTAGTTTTCATAATAGTATTGCGAAATTGTTGAAAACAAGACGAATTCTCATTTTTCGGTTACTGTTCCAAAAATTAATCAATCCATCCAAACAACTTTTAAAATATTAAAAGTATAAGGTAATATCTAAGTCATTTAAGGGTTAAAGCGGTGAGCTAAACTTTACTTCGGGCCACTAGTGACATAGTTTTACTTGAACACGCATTGTTGTTTTTTCATTTTTTTAATTCCTTTCACTTAACTTTTCTTTAAAGACTACCTTATAAACTTATTTATTGATATTTACATTATGCTGAATGTGAAATCAGATTTATTTTATAGAATACTGTACTGCGACAGACTGCTGATGTTCCTCTTATGGGCATTTACCTCATTGTATTGTTTTTCCTGCATTTTTTTCGCAATGTCAATTTAAAAGAGATTTAATTTTTCACATATCTTAAGGCAATTTTCATATTTAAATGTGTTAATGATTCCCGGTGTTCGCCAGAAATGTTGCCGAAGTACAAAGCATACTATGACCAGTACCTAAACCTTTATCTGTCAGACACATGTTGTAGTCAAATCAAACGGATATACCAACGTTTTTGTAAAACTATGAAGCTTCCTGCTTGGCATCGAGTATCAATACGAAACCCCAAATAAATAACTAAAAGCAAGAATATTAAGTTAAATTGCTCCTATTGACCTCAAAGTTGTTTAGTCTTCTTGGGTTTGAACGTTCCAAACCCTTGAAATTAATTTTTGTACTATATTTGAAACTTCTCTGGAACAAAGCTAAAATAAGCTTTCTTGGCATCCACGAAATCTACGATTTTGCCATAAATCCTATTAAATAATTCAACTAATGCATAAATTTCATAAATTTTTATTGTTCTGCTAGAAATATCAAAGGATTGGATAAAAACTTTAAGCTATACGTGGGTTAAAAATTATTATTAATTTTATTAATTATTTTATTTGATATTTAATTATTTAATAAAATTAATAATAATTTTTAATTACATATTTACCTTTGAACTTATTCGTTCAAAACAAAAACTTATAATGAATCCTTGCTATATTGCAGGCTCACATTCCATTAATATAAGTAGTTTGATTGTAATCTCATTATAGTTAGAATTTACATCAATTTTACATACATAAAGACAAAATTTACATCGATTGGGGCTTGAACCTTGATGACGCGGTACTCTAGCAAAGTACAAGTTGTAGGTTCATATCCTACTCGAGGTCAACATTTTATTTATGTATTTAATAAAATTAATAATAATTTTTAATTACGTATTTACCTTTGAACTTATTCGTTCATAACAAAAACTTATAATAATTTATACGTGAGTTATTATAGGTACCTATATAAGTCACTTATAAAAAATAGCCTGTTTATTCAAAATGTTCACTAGCTAAATTTTTTCCTAAAATATTTGTAACATTGCTCACTTATATAATAAACTATTATTATCTTTTACTTTGTGAATTTCTAAAAAAAAACTTAATTGGTATATAAATTGGTCCATTGTTTGTGCAATCACCATTACGATAAAAAATATGTTTGTTTTATTGTTATAACCAGTAGTATTGATCAAAAAATGAAACATAAAGATATTAACGTCGCATACGGAAAGGTTAAATAATCGTATTTAATACAGCTTCTTGTCCTGAAAAAATTAACTATCACAAATGTTCTGGTTTATTTTTAAATTACCATTATTTTATGCTTAATTAGCGCAAAATAACAAAAAGGTAGCATAGCACATGTAACATTTAATACTTCTTAATTTTAACGGCTAAATGATACACCATTTAGGAACTTTACGGTGAAGACAATTCATTTTATTTATTACAATGAATAATGGGTTTCAGTTAAAAAAATTTACGGAACTTTTGTGTTAAAACAAAGTATTAATTGCAAACATTATGTACTTATAACAAGAACTAAGCTTAAGAGATGGCAACGATTTATTTATAGGACCTTTAGAAAATTTCTCATAACATAACAAACAAGGCTCCAGTAAGTGTATTATTGTAAATATAGTGGAACCATGGATAAATTTATTATTGTTAGCACTAATAAAAATTTAAAAATATTGAAGACGATAGGTTCACTAAATTAAAATAATCGATTGGACGTGTCACTTTGATTTTTAATTGCTGTTAGGATCAAAGAAGTATTATTTTAATTTTACAAATGTTTAAAGTTTTTAAATTTCTTATGTGAACATAGTTAGCCGTTTTTGTGTATGTCATATTATATAGCTGGTCTTTGATGTCTTGCTACAGTTTTCTATATACTTTTCATAAAAAGAGTACCTGGTAACATAACGGACTCAATAGAGTACACTTGGTATATATATATATATATATATATATATATATATATATATATATATATATATATAACCATTTTATTGAAGTAGCATTCATGATTTCTTTTATAATTTTTTATATACATAAAAGGTTCCCTGAATGGGATTCGAACACATGTGCTCTCGTTAACTAGACGAGTGCTCTATAGGGATTTATGAGTTCCATTCGATAGAAACTTAATATGCACATAATTTGTTAACAACAGAATATGGTGTTAACTTACGTGGTAACTGTTACTATGTGTAATATTATCATGTGTCGCTAAGGTTGCACACACGACAAGTACGTAACTGATTGTTTTAATAATAATTGCTATAAGCAAATTTTAAATAGTATTCGTTGGTGATTTTATTGAATTGGTATTTATGATTTTTTTATAAAATATAAAATTGAAAAAATTGCCCTCTCGTTGACTAGAGTGCTCTGCCAACTGAGCTACAGGGGTTATGAATTCTATTCGATAGAAACTTAATATGTATATAATTTGTTAACAACAGAATATTGCGTTAACTTACCTGGTAACATTTACTATGTGTACAATTTTTATGTGGCCCGCATATCGCTAAGGTTCCACACACGACAAGTATGTAACTGATTGTTTTAATAATAATTGCTGTAAGCAAATTTTAAATAGTAATCCAAGGATTAAAGCACATTAAAAACGTGATGTAAAATAACAACACAATTACCCAAGCAACATAAGTCCAGCATACAAAACAAACACTTATTTTAATTTAAATTTAACACGTCACTTTATAACCTTATATTTTAATTGGGAAACAAGTTCTTGCAGATGCGCTCTATACAACATCATCCGAATCAATGAATTAGCTGTATAGGCATGAAGAAACATCCAATTACCAAGTTCTCATAAACAGAACTATAATGTAAGGACAGATTACAACTTTGTTGCATGAAGACCCTACTAAGCCGTCTCATCTGTATTTACTTTTAATACTTGAACCATGTTTTCTCTCCCACGATAAGTAATTCCACAAGTAAGCGTTACAAACTAAAAGATGGAACATTTCGGAATTATTCGAACGAATTTGTTTTCGTTATCGAACACTACTTCCAATTTCAATAAAGTTCTTTATACAAATTAATATCTCTACACGAGATTTTAAATAGAAAACCCGTTATCACTTCTCGGATTTATCTTTCATTAGGAATTTTAAAAACGTTATCACCAGAATCCAATACATTTTTACCAGCTAATTAAGATTTATTAAAAAAGAATGCAAACCAAAATGTGAGGAGCCTTCACATACCGTTATCATCCAGTCGGGCAACATCCCATTTAAGGTATTGGGAAAGCCTGGTTGCCTGTGGCGTTACCAACTTCAGTTGGCTCTTAATTACACTAATCATGAATTGCGATCTTCACAAAGCATCTAATTTTTTTATCAGAAATCTATTTGCGAATTTGAGAACAAAGTTGTAACAAAAAAAAGACGCATGAAGGGTAATCGTGTAATTTTAATTGTTTCTAAGGCAATGCACTCTATAATCTTCCAACAATAAACCACATAAGATACAAAACTGGTTTTACTATCCCCAGTTTCAACAATAGAGGATTAGTAGTTGTTATTTTGCCAGATCAGGTAAAGATGTGCTACGTCAACAGTGATGTAAACAATACAACGTATATGCAAATACATCTGGAACTAGAGACGTTTTCAACAATTTTAGTTTTATCCCTCAGGCAGTATTGATATATATATATATATATATATATATATATATATATATATATATATATATATATATATATATATATATATATATATATATATTATGAGGTAAAGTGGTGTAATACGCCTCGGCTCTTAATATGCCCCACCGCCATATTTTTGCTTTCAGTCTGTTTCTGATTCAGTCTTATGCAGAACACCGATCGTGTTACACGTGTGTCACTTTGTATGCCGTAGTTAAACTCATGCGCTAGAATTTTTTCGAAAAATATAATATTCTTTGGTAAATACAGCCAAACATTTGTTTCATAGTTTAAGTAAATGTCCTTTGTTATGTTCCAGAACATTTTTATTCAACTTTTTCTGTTTGACCTTCATCTAGACAAACAAGTGGACGTCCTTGGGTGTCCGTTGTAGTTAAAATAAATTTTGTTTGTGAAATATTTATGTGGGGCGTATTGTACACCCGATTTCGAATACGCCCCACATGTTTGGTGATAAAACGCCCCAGTCAAATTCGATCTTCTGTTGCTTCTAATTATTTGCTTGTTTTCAGATAATGGGCATAGTATATGTAAGAAAAACAACAAGAGTATCTTGGACCGAAGCTACAATGTTAACAGCCATGGAAAAGGTGAAAAGTAGCCAAATGGGGGTAAACGAAGCCAGTAGGGAGTATAGTATACCCTCAAGAACTTTAAAAAGACATTTAGCCTCCAACAGCAATGCAAAATACTTAGGTCGAAATCCAGTACTAAGCAGAGAACACGAAAGAAGTTTGGTCCTGCATATACAGGCACTGGGAAAAGTGGGGTTCGCACTGAACAGAAGTGACGTAAAAAAATGGCTTTTGCTTCGCCAAAAAGTTCGACATCGAAAATTGCTTCTCGGACAACGATGAGTCAGCAGGAAAAGTTTGGCTAAATGGTTTTTTAAGAAGGAACACCAGTCTGTCTATTAGAAAATCTGAAGGCCTCTCACTAGCACGGGCGCAAGGAATGAATCGAAAGGAAGTTGGTGATTACTTTGATCTCTTGCTTAAATCATTGACTGAAAACGATTTATTAGATAAGTCGTCCAAAATATTTAATATAGACGAAACAGACATTCAAGCAGAACGTGTTGTTACCACGAAGGGAAGCGCAGAAAAGGGAGAAAACATTTCATTAATAGCATGCTGCAATGCTGAAGGGACATTTTTCATACCAGCCCTAATAATGAAGGAAAGGTACAAAAAACTTCCTCCTGGGTCCGGTGTTTGTATGAACAAGAAGACCTCGTACATTAACAGCGATTTATTTATGAAGTGGTTAGGTGAATACTTCATTCCAAGAAAAGGTACCGGTAACGCGTTATTGATATTGGATGGTCATGCCTCTCACTGCAATGCCGTGGAACTGTTGGACTTGGCTTCTACAAACAATGTTGAACTTTTATGTTTGCCCAGCTATACGACTCAAGCATTGCAGCCTCTCGACGAATCTTTTTTTAAACCGCTGAAAAGCCATTTCACTCAAAAGACAAGATCCTGGATGATTAACCACTAAGACAGAAAGTTGAATAGACACAACGTTTCTGCATTGATAGGAAAGGCTTGGGTTAAATCAGCTTCCGTTAGTAATGCAGTATCTGGCTTCAAGGCAACTGGTATTTATCCATATGATCCATCCGTTATCCCTGAACATTTTTTTAATATCTCTGATGCTGCACGTGCCGATGTACAGGTACTAAATCAAGAAGTTCGTCCTGAAGAAACTGCTACTGCTGAAATCTTAAATAATTGTGTAACACCGCCTCAGCCCGAATTGAAAAAAACTCCATCTAAAGAAGTTATTCCCGAAGAAGCTGCCGGTACTGTAATCCTAAATGATCCTGCAACAAATATTCAGCCCGAAGAAAAAGAAACTCCGTCTAAACTTTTGAGAGAGATTGCTCCTGTGCCAACTATTCCTGTTAATAATTCCAAAAGGAAGCAGTCCGCTATCATTCTAACATCTCCAGGGAGTAGAGGCAAACGTCAGGTTCTATCTGATAAAAAGTCGGCTAAAACACTGCCCAAATGTTCCAGTACGCCTAGTACATCTAAAACCCTCTGCTTGAAAAAAGATAAAAGGAGAAAGAAACTATCTACTTCGTCTTCAGAAGATTCATCCGTAGTTTATGCATCTTCAAATGAGGCTTCAGACATTGACGATACCAACCTCATTGAGTGTGGAGAACATTATTATTCAACCAAATCCAGAGATGATTGGATTCAGTGTACATTTTGTGGAAAGTGGTTGCATGAAAGCTATACGATGTACCTCAATATGTGCAACAGATGTGAACGTCAAAAGAAACGCATGGAAAATAGGGAATAGCTTATTACAGCTATTAGGATAAAATTTCCCCCCGAGGCGTATTACAATCACATGGAGTGTAATACGCCCCACTTTGATATTTTTAGAAATCCAGTTTTTTTTATTTAAAGTTGTTTTTGAAAAAATCTCTTGGTTTCGGAATAACTTAGTGTTTTAGTTACGTCCTGTTCACTTATTTTTAAATAAATGCTTATAACTATTGTGTTCATATTTTTTTCCCAAATGTGGGGGCGTATTATACCACTTTACCCTATTGCCCATCAGTAAGGAGTAGGTCCGAAATTTTTACAGCTATATAGAGGACCCTTAAGTAATAGAGTCGGACACCTTCCGTATCTTCGATGCTCTCAATGTATACGTACTTAAATTGTTCACTTCGCACGCAGTTACTATTGTTTTGCACTTCCATGTACTACTCTGTTTTCTTAGTGACAGATTAGTGTTTTTAAAGTCATTCACTATAGTTATAATTATTTGGCAATACCGCACGTATTACGGATTATATTGCTGTGCAATTTAATTTTTATATTTATGTACTTTGTAGCTATAAAAGTTTTATCAAATTTTTGGTTAACCGAAATCATGATAAACGCAAAAACTTTTATCAATTAATTCAAACTTGATTGTAAGTTAAGCGTAACACCAAGATATCAAATAAAGAGATACGTTAATAGCAACCAGTTTTAATTGTTAAAAATTACTTCGACAAATAAAACAGTCAGTATTCGAATCGCAGCAAAAATAGTTAAAAGTGGATTATTTCGTTATATGTCCCACTTAATCCATCACTATAACAATAAAATCAATAAGAACGCTTGCTTTGGGAAAAACACGTACACAGTAATACAGTAAAGGAAATTATTGTATGTGGGTTTAAATCAATAAAAACATTAATCTACACTGCAGCGTATGTCGCTCCATGGGGAGTGAAGCCCTAAACTTTTGTAATCAGGTATAAAAATGGATAATAACAATACCAATGGTAATCAGTAAATGTTCACATTATTTATTTATTGGCATAAGCAAACCTCAACAATTAGCTTATGCAAAAAAACTGTTCCCGGAAGGTATCGAATAGAATATTCATTTCGCAGAAAATTCGATTAGACGCTATAAATGAAACTATCCTTTTACATTATAAAGATAGTTGCATTGTAACACTGTGTTACATTAATAGAAAAAATTAGTTTTATTGATTGTTACATCACATGTCTGAAAATAATCAATTGCGTGTTAGCTAGGGCTAAATTATATTAATTTTTTCTGTTAAGTAATTTGGTTAAAAATAATCAGTTTTCTTTAGAATTGCAAGTGCCACTAAAGCTTCTAAAATGTGTAGCTCCTGTGTGTAAAATAGGTTCCAAAATATAGTGGCGTTATATTTATTGATGCGTGTGTTAAGATAATCAAAAGCTTTTCAGTGTTTTTCCTTGTATTTACAAACAACAGTAGATAAATCAATTTAATTTTCACTGTGGCTAAGGAAAAGTCACTATCTGCATCCAAAAATGGAAGTTAACTACTGAGGTCTAATTCATGTAGCTTTTGTAAACAATATAATCACACCACAGCCAATTGCTATAAAAGGTTAAATCAATCTATTAATCCTGAACATAATGAAAATAAATTTTCAAAAGATGAAGTTAAAATATACAATACTAGCTCGATTCCAAATTCTAATAGATTGTTTTGTCGTTATTGTAAAAAATGCAATTACGATATAGCAAACTGTAGAAAACTCAAATGGAAAAAGGAGCAAGAAACCAATTCATCTAAAACTTCCAACATTAAATTTACCTCTTCTGAAGAACCTTCGACTTCTTTAAACTCCACAAGTTCCCTGGAAGTAACTGCCGTTCCAAGGGAAGTAAATATTCTGAAGGCAGGATATTTTCGTTAAACGAAAACTTCACAGCATATTTTTCTTTAACCAGTCCTAACTCATCAAATCAAAATAATTCTTTACAATTTCTGTTAGATACTCGTGCTGATATTTCTTTAATAAAATTAGAATCCATTCAAGGTAACGCTCTAATTTATTCTGATCAATCTATCAAGCTAAAAGGGCTCGACATAATAGAAAATCCAACTTCGACGTTGGGCACTGTTATAATACCCATAAGTATGGTTGTCAATTAATTGATCACAAATTTTATGTCATCCCTCCCTCTACAAATGTTCCTTTAGACAAATTA
Source organism: Vesta saturnalis (assembly GCA_036346205.1). Taxonomy (NCBI): domain Eukaryota; kingdom Metazoa; phylum Arthropoda; class Insecta; order Coleoptera; family Lampyridae; genus Vesta; species Vesta saturnalis. The sequence goes on from JARFJB010001947.1 coordinate 761,980, forward strand.
TTAGGAAATGATTTCCTAAAAGGCGTTGGTGCAAAGGTGGACTATGAATTAAATCTTATAAAATTTTCTAATACATGTTTCCCATTACAATTTAATTTAAAACGGGAACGCGATTGTCTTATAATTCCTCCAAGATCTGAAACATTTATAGAAATCGTTGTCATAAATCCGGAGGTTAAAGAAGGTCTTCTTCCTGATGTTCATGTCCTGGATAGAGTATTTCTTTTAAATCTTTAGTTAAGGTAGAGAATAGTAAGGCGATTACTTCCATTCTAAATACAAATGAAAGACCTGTAAAAATAGAGCAAATAACTTTAACACTGTCTCCTATATCAAATTATGAAGTGATTAATGATACTAATACGCAACCATGTAACGATTTCCTCAGGAATAAAAAACTACTAGAAAGTATTTGTTGCGATCATCTAAATTCAGAGGAAAGATCTACTCTTATCGATCTTTGTCAAGAATTTAATAAGATTTTTTATTTAGAAGGTGACAATTTATCCGAAACAAATTCGATGTAACACGAAATTCCTGTCACTTCTCAAACTCCTATATTCACAAAAACGTATCGATATCCCGAGATTCATAAGGAGGAAGTAAATACACAAATTGAAAAAATGCTTAATCAAAAAATTATAAAAAATTCAACAAGCCCATGGTCCTCCCCAGTTTGGGTAGTGCCTAAAAAAACGGATACTTCAGTAAAAAGGAAATGGCGGATAATCATCGATTACCGCAAATTAAACGATGTTACTGTAGGCGACTCTTATCTTCTTCCCAATATTATGGATATCTTGGATCAACTTGGACATTCAAAGTATTTTACAACGCTTTATCTCTCATCAGGATTTCATCAGATACCAATGTCAAAAAAGGATGCAGATGAAACATCCTTTTCTACACTCGTAGGACATTATCAATACGAAAGAATGCCTTTTGGACTAAAGAATGTTCCCGCAACGTTTCAACGTTTAATGAATAATGTTCTAGTTGGATTGCAGGGTATCAAATGTTTTGTGTATCTCTCCATCGAAGATCATTCGAAATAATTAAAAGAAATATTTGTTAGGTTGTATCAACATAACCTTAAATTACAGCCAGACAAATGTGAGCTTATGCGTAAGGAAGTGGCTTACTTCGGTCACATAATTTCCGGCGAAGGTGTCAAACCAAATCCTGAAAAGATCAGCGCTATTGTTGATTATCCAATTCCAAAAAATCAAAAAGACATTAAATCATTTCTTGGGTTAGTTGGTTATTATAGACGCTTCATAGAACATTTCTCAAAAATTTCCCAGCCACTTAACCGATTATTAAAAAAAGATGTTGAATTTCACTGGTCTCATGAACAACAAAATTCTTTCGAAATACTTAAGGAAAAACTGATTACTGAACCTATTCTACAGTATCCCAACTTTGAAATTCCTTTCAATTTAACAACAGATGCCTGGACCTTTGCAATTGGTGCAGTTCTTTCACAAGGTCCTATTGGGCAGGATTTACCTATAGCTTTTGCATCTCGAACCCTCAATAAGGTCGAGAAAAATTATTCAACTATAGACAGAGAATTACTAGCTATTGTTAGGGCTGTTAATCATGTCAGACCTTATATCTATGGAAGAAAATTCAAACTCATTACTGACCACAGACCCTTGGTTTGGCTTGTAAATGCAAAAGATCCTCTGCGCGTCAGATGGAGACTTAAGTTAGAAGAATATGATAATGAAATCATCCATAAACCAGGAAAATTAAATTGCAATCCTGATGCCTTATCTCGTGTAGTACCAGAAGCTCAGTTATTACATATCTCCGAAAGTACAATACCTTCTACTTATGATGACTTCATTAAACAACACTACTTGAACAACATCAAATTTTCAGAAAATATAAAGAAATCGAACAGAACATCCTGAAAGTAAATGATAATACTGCTCACTGTATTAGCAATGACAAGGAAATGTCAACGGGATTGAGCACTTGAAGTACGAACCGTAATTGATAATTACTCTGAACTACTTGAAACTGAATCAAACCTATACGAGGTATTAGAATCAAAATTTAACAAGTTTAAAACATTTCATTTAATAACCAAACTTAATTTCTGGGATAAACCAGACTATAAGGACCTATTTAGATGTTTAAGTAATCTAAGGCAGAAATTATTAAACGAAGGTATTACTTCATTATCCGTCCCTACACTGGGCTGCGGTCTCGATCAACTAAAATGGAATAAGATTAAACTAATGATTGAATATATTTTCTCTAATACTCCAATTGATGTAACCATTTGTCTTAATCAGATAGTAATACCAGATCAAGACCGTATACCAGATATACTAAAGGAATTCCATGATAACCCTATAGGTGGACATTTAGGATTTCACCAAACGTACAACAGAATGAAAAACTATTACAACTGGCCAAACATGAAAAACGACATTCGCAGACATGTAAATAAATGTGAGGATTGTCAATTAAAATTTAAAATCGACAAAATCTAAACTACTGCTTATCATTCTCAAAGTAATGGTGCCTTAGAAAGAAGTCATGCTGCACTGGCCGACTATCTTAAGCATTATATTTCACCATCGCAAACCAATTGGGATGAATGGATTCCATTAGCAATGTTTTTATATAATACTACTCCTCATTCTTCAACTAAATTCACTCCTTTCGAGTTAGTGTTTGGAAATAATCCAAACTTGCCTTCGTCAATAACTAAAAACCCGGAATTTAAATATACTTATGAAGATTATTTAGATCAATTAAAATTAAAATTGCAGTACACACACAAAATTGCGAAAGACAACTTAGAAAAGATAAATTCTAAAATTGCTTATGATCAGTCAATTTCAAATAACCCAACTTATAAGAAAGGTGACAACGCTCTTTTACGTAATGAAGTTATAAAGTTAAATAAATCAAGAAAATTATACAGATCCCTATATAATTTCTAAAATATCAGACGTAAATGCTACTATTAAAGTAAATAATAAAAACCTGACAGTTCATCTTAATGGACTCAAACCTTTTGTTACAGATTATTAGTTGCGCTCTGCAGTATTTATGGAGAACCCCTCTATTACGAGATTATTCCCGAGAAACACTCTTTTGGAATCTTCTTCGAACATTTGGGGGAAGCAAAATTTTATAATGACTATTGGAAATTAATCATTTTTGTATATATCAGTCCGTTACATGGACAAATTAATCTAATTAATTCTGTTTATAAACAAACCTTGGTGATTTGCCAAACATCTAAATTTGCAATTCCTTGTGAGAAAATACCACATTTAGTCGAAGCTACATTACCAATTCTAAAACAAAATTATGAATCTTTTAATCTTATTATTAAAAATGATAAATCTAGAGTAAAAAGAGCTTTTATTAACGCTATTGGAACCGGATTAAAATATTTATTTGGCACTGCTGATAGTGATGATGTAGATTACTATGAAAAAACTTTAAATCAAATCAAAGAGGATGAGAAGGGTATATTACAATTATTTAAACAACAAACTCAGATAGTTCAAGCCACTATCTCTGTATTCAATAACACAATCTATAATTTGAATAAAAATGAAAAGCTTTTTAATGATAACATTAGAAAAATACATCAATTCATTAACGACTTACATAATGAACAAGTTCAAAAAGGTTATCACAATATTATTTCAGATCATATTATATTTTTATCTCAATTAATTGAAGCTTGCCGTAATGAATTAAATGTATTAATAAATTCCGTTTTATTTGCTCAACAAAGTGTTATACATCCGTCTATTATATCACCATCCGTTATAATAGAAAAACTTAAGGAATCATTACCTCATTTGCCAAGTGCATTGTCTTATCCATTTAGTCTTGAAGTTAGCAGTGTGCAAAGTTTATTAGCCTTAGTAGAATTAAAATTATTGTACGTAGATAATAAGCTTATATTTGAATTAAGAAACCCTTTAGTTAATGAATATCATTTCAACGTTTATCATGTGTTACCTTATCCTGTTATGAATAATCAAAATTTAATATTCTTACAACCTTCTGCTAAATATTTGTTTTTAACTATCATGAGAGATCATCTTAATACTGTTTCACACTGTAAATACTTTGAACCACATCTTTGTTTGCAAAATATGAATTCCTTATACTTAACCAGTTCAAAGCCAGCCTGTGAAACAAAATTGATCGATCCTACATATAATAAAATACCTTCAATTTGTAACATTAGAACCTCATCTAACAATTATGAAGTATTTCATAGATTAGAGAGATCTAATTCATGGCTCTATGTCTTGACAGAATCAGACTTGGACACTTTATTTTGTAATAATCGTTTAATTGAAAAGGATATTATCCTTCAAGGTACAGGAATTATAACATTGAATAAATATTGCAAATTGTTCACTTCATCTGCTAGATTATCATCCACCAAAATATTGATTAGTAATTATGTATCTCATGTAATACCATCCACTGATATTTTGAATGACGATTGTTGTGAAAAGATCATGTCAGACAATAAAACCATGGTTATAATCTACCTCCTTTAAAACTAACAAACATTGATCTAGACGAATTACACCGTTCATCGGAAAGATTAGGTACAATCGAAGACAGTATTAATAATGTACTCAATCACCCTTATGTTATAAAGAAATATGATATGTTTCATTATCTAGATTATTGGCAATTGTTATTAGTATATATGTTATTTGGAAATTAATCTTGTATGTTAGACTTAACATTTTAAGGAAAAGACTCCCAACGACTACGGACCGAGATGGAATAACCAATATTACTGTATCACCTGTAATCAAGGCAACAACCAGTTGCTGTCACAATCCAACAAGTTCATACTCTGATGTACTGATCCGCATGAGTACCTTTCACTTTTGTGACGTCATTTGACCTTGGGGATTTCGCAAGGCCTGCCACGTGGCTGACCACTATTTGACCTTGATAAAGTTGTTTACCTTGAGAAACAGGTTTGCCTTGAGAAAGTTGTTTACCTTGAGAAACACGTTTGCATTGAGAAAGTTGTTTACCTTGATAAAGTTGTTTACCTTGAGAAACAGGTTTACCTCGAGAAAGTTGTTGTTTACCTTGAGAAACAGGTTTAGCTTGAGAAACAGGTTTACCTTGAGAAAGTGACCTGGGGCTAGGACTAATGAGTGAAATTTGAAATTGTGGGTTTCTTGTTAGACAGGAATAGGAACTACCTCTAGGACCTGGTGCAGCGCTTGGGATTGTTTTTAATAATAAAGATGTTCTTGTAAGATAAATGTTATCTCTAGGACCTGGTGCTTCGCTGAAAATTTGAAAATTGAATAAGGGACCCTAATGCTAAGTTGTAAGACAGGGTCTTGTGTTAGCTCTGAACCTCTGATGGGAAATAGTACGGGGACTCTAATGCTAACTTGTAAGATAGAGCTTGTTTGCGACGCCATCTAGCAGGGGTATGGACTAATAAGTATTTACTATAATAAAGATGGCGCTACCTAGTGGTATATTTCAGGGTTAATCAGGGGTTTGTTTGTGGTGACATCTAGCAGAAGTATGGACTAATGAGTATTTTTTGTAATAAAGGTGGCGCTACCAAGTGGTATATTTCAGGGTTAATCAGGGGTTTGTTGGTGGTGCCATCTAGCAGGAGTATGGGCTAATGAGTATTTTCTGTAATAAAGGTGGCGCTACCTAGTGGTATATTTCAGGGTTAATCAGGGCTTTGTTTGTGGTGACATCTAGCAGGGTATGGGCTAATGAGTATTTTCTGTAATAAAGGTAACACTACCTATAGGCATATTTCAGGGTTAATCAGGGGTTTGTTGAGTCATCTACGGTGTAAGGATCAGCGAGCGTTTTTCTGTAATAGAGGTAAAGTGGTATATTTCTTAGCTAATTAGGATTTGTTTGTAGTTTATGACTTATAATTGTTTTCTATAAGCTTTACTAATCAATTGCTTTTGTAAGACCTGTAGAACATTCATAAAGGTGTTTTTTAAGATGGGGTTTAAAATTATTTTTGGATGTGACACAGTATACGTTGTACAACACTACCTTAGCTTATCATATCCTAATCTAAAATAATACTATAAGACCTTAAACATACATACATACACACGTAAAAAAAATGTTAAGGAATTACCCGAAATCGTAGCTTGTATTAATAAATACAGAGATTGCATCTGGTCCTCTCTGAGAAGATGATGATTATGATGGCCTTGAGGCAAACCGTCAGTCTCAACGGATTTGGTAAGGTTCAAAAAAAGACTTGTACACCTCAAGGAAATGTTGAGATATCAAAACCCAAGTTGGCAGTCTCACCAAACCTGTTACTAGCAATAAATTTAGGCTTCTGCAGTTTTGACATCAACTGATTTTTAGTACACCTAAAACTTGTTATTTAAACTATTGAAGCTCTGACGTCAACTCTAACAAGTTACAGCTAATAGGGTTTTACCCCTCATTCAGAATGTAAAAAACACGCATTCACTTTGACTGTCTCTTTGAATATTTATTTTTTGAAGGTCTCTTTTAAAAGTACAAAATATTTTTTCTATTCAAAAAATTTATAGTAGGATTAAAAGAAAAACAATAAGGCCATTTTGATATTTAAAGACGTTTAGAATGTACTACTCATTATTTAAATTCAAATAGTTAATTACAGTGTTATAATGGTTTTAATGAGTTTCATCGTATGATAAAATTGTTTGTAAAATGCAGCGAATCCAATATATAAATAAACTGTAGCTTAAACTGATATATGTACTATTTGTGAAGATAATAATCCTATCTTTAAAAATAAGACAAGATCTGTAATTGTTACTGTGCTATAATCATGTATACAAATATGATTTTAAAATTACTTTTGTTTTACTTCAGTGGTGACAGTTAATTCGTTTTAAATTATGCTTGCTGTAGCAAGTTAATTACCACACATCAATTGTAAAATGTTTACCTACATTTAATTAATTTTAAAACGATTATAAAGACACATACTAAATAAAAAGAAAAAACACTAGGTTCAATTGGTATTACAGAGCTCTTAAATAAATAGAAAACAATTAAAAAGTAGTACAATCTATTTTTTATTTATCAGTCTAGAATAGTACAAAAGCATACATTATAGATCATTTTAGAATTAAGTTGTAGAGAAAGTTATTTACATATCGATAAACTATTTTGTATGAAATGTAATTATCCTTAAATCGTTATATTACTTTTAAAAACCTGATTTTCTCTTCAAGCAACTACCATCTATACATCAGAATTATGAGTGATTTATCTGTACGTTTAAAATAATTACCATGCTGACTATAATCCTTACTTACTATGCTAACTATAACCCTTTAATTATCTAATTTGAAATAAGGATGAGATAATTTACTTATCCAAGTTTCATATAGAGCGTTACAGTCATCAAAATTTGAGATACATTCCTCCCATCGTCTTCACACTGATAATAATAATAGTTTATTAACAATCATAAAAAACGTCTAATACCACTAATGTTACATCATAATAATAAAAACTCATTAAACAGTGATTACACATTAAATACATTTAAAATATGTAACTTTTATACTACGTCTATTATTACATTAAGTTTAATTGATTTCGATAGAGTTCACTACAACCGTTCGAAATCTTGCTTCTTCTCTCGATCTCAAAAAAGCTATACTAGTGATATGTATACATTAAGTAAGTATAATAGCGGATACAGCTACATTGCTAACGATTATTCATGTTTTTTGCATGAGATTTTTTGAATGAGACTGCCTCGCAGGTATTTTTTAAGAAACGCTATACACATCTCATGAGATCAAACATAATTTTCCTTGAGAGCATTTTTCTAGTCGTTATTTTTAAGATTGAACAATTTTTTTCAAATCACTATCTTTTACGTTTAGTCTTATTGATTAGTAAAAGGGTAATCGGTGAATTTCTACTTGTTGTTATTTCTGTTATGTGACATTTGTAAAAACTATTGTTTTTAGAAATTATCAGACTTTCATTGACACTGATAATGACTTTCGGTATATATATATATATATATATATATATATATATATATATATATATATATATATACAGTCACGCCGTTATACACTGCAGTGTTAAACCATCATTCAAAAATGGAACACATCACTAAATTTATCCAGATTGACGCTGAACATCAGATGAAAATAATCGATAAGATGAAGGAGGTCCATGGGTTGATACGAGCACAACTTGAGTTACAACAGAGAAGATTTATTCAAGAGAGTGCAGACCTGGAGAGCTAAAGATATGTCGTCTGTTACAGAGCAGAAAAGAACTACCACTATCCGAGGAGGACATTACACCACCACCACGCATCTCGAAAAAGGTGAAAACAACTACAGCTATCAGCTCTAAAAGGCCTTCAACCGTCACTTCCTCCACATCAAAAAAAAAGGAAAAGTGCTCATCACATCATACACATCGAAACAGGTACCACTCCATGATAACATAGGAATTGACCCAGTCATTGTCATTACAGATGAGGAGGAGGAGGAGCACAAGCCCTTAGTATCTGCTGTAAAGGTGGATGAGGATATTAAACCAAGATCAGCACCGGTTATTCCAAGAGGGGACAAGTAGTTAACTGCAGAATGCTCACCACCATCGAATGTCTCTATATTAGAGACATACCTCAGAGGACGAGCGCGGGAGGTATTAGTCATTCCGATGGATGTGATACAGTCATCCTGCGGAGAAGAAGATCAACAGCAACCACCACCGGTAGTATCAACAGGGTCGGTAGAGCATATAGATGGTGAAGTCAAGACAGTCTTCACATTAGAGGATTTCATCCGAGAACCACCTGTGTCCCCTCCTCCTTCTCCTCCTCTAGAATATAACTACGGTTATGAGGAGTTGAACTTGGCTCTAAGTGGGGTCGACTTTTAAAAAATAAAATAATTTACCTTTTTTTTATTTGTTTTTATTCATTCGTTGTAGAGTATCAAAGTTTTCTATTCTACGTCGTTTAGATTAACTTATTCTATACTGTTTAGATGCCGGCCTACTTAATACATAGTAACAACTATTTCTAACTATTTTTCTGTTATTATATACAAAAATAGTCTTTACTATTGCTAAGCACCATATCTTTCATCGCTTCAAAGTTTATAACGCGTGAGTTTTTGTAGTTTAAGGTAATGCCTTTCACTTTACACACGGATTTAACTGCTTGGTCACTGGTTGAAAACACGTTATAACTATAGTTTTTAGGTCCTGCACTAACAAATTCGGCTATATAGCTTCCTTCACCGTACCCCTCCAGCTCGTTGGTCATCTGGCCAAGGAAATCGCCGCATGTTGGATTCCGGTCGTCGGGTTTTACGATAAATATGACACTAGCTGTGTCATAATACAGAACACGGCGGTCTAGTTTCTCGAGGTAACTGTATAGCTCTAAACGTCCATGAGCAGTCGTGTATGCGGCTATGGACACATTAATAGTTTTTTGGGATTCACCTTCGCCTTCAGGTCTACCCCAATTCACCATTACAACATTATCGTTGAGAGGAATAATAGATTGTACCTGAATCAATGGATCGGTAAAGAATTTAAAAAAGTCCTTTGGTTCAGATACAATACTGCACTGGGTTAAATTCTCGCGCTGACCAAACTTACCCCAAAAAGAATTTAGCATAAGTTTAGCCAGGTACCTTAAACCGGGATTTTTTTTAATATTATCTACCTCTAGTTCAACCCCCTCTTTATCATAATATTCAGCTACGTAGTTCAATTTTGCAGTATCTGACGTGCAATGGCTAGGCCACCCCGAACATTCCTGCTTGAGTTTCAGGAAATTATCGATGTAACCGCTAAATAAACCTCCCTGGTTAGTTGCTCTGTCATACGTGGTTACATCATACTCCAAAACTTAGAAAACATCCAGGACTGTATAGTTTTTAGCGATAGCCTTGCGCAGTTCGTCAGCTACAAACGTCCCAACGAAACTGCTCTCAGCTTCACTATGCCTACATTCTCCTTCATTTAGCTCAGCACCGCACGTCCTACACAACACAAACATCAGTTTGACGTGAATTTTTAACGGTAAAACAGGATGATAGAGATTAGAGGGCAGCAGTACTCGACATTTAACTAAACCCTCCACCGTGTCCAATGAAATGTTCTTACATTCTAAACCTACATGAACTTTCGGATGACCTATGGGATATTTACAGTATTTATTTACAAATGGGTATAATGAGCACACGTCATAATACATTATTTTCTCAATGATACCGTCACATTGATGATAAAGCTTACTAGCATTAGTGCGACCTCCGTAAAACGCATCACGTGGGTTTAATTCGTCGTTAGCAAGTATTTGTTTTTTAAAAACGCATTCGCGCATTTCCACTAAATTATATCCGCGCTCGTGTATAAATAGGGACCGTGCCACCGTGTTTTCGTTACGAGCAAGCATGGAAGTACTTACACCCAGTTTAGGATCCATATTGGCTTGATTGGGGAAACATCCCTCGCAACCATGCCAATAACAACCCTGAAATTCATAAACGGTATTTGACTCAGCGCAATACCCGTCGACCTTAACACCTTCAGGTGTTCTAAACTCGCGAGCTTTCCCGGCGTGCTATATGCTCACCTGTTGTGAATGTTCCACCCAACGTAACCATTGAATTGCGACTTTTGATTGGTTGTCGGCTCGTCTATATCCGCCTTTCGGTATAAGTCCTATTGTGTTTTCTTTGAGAAAACGTCTACGAAATACTTTATTACATCCACTAGCAATCGTAGTAGCTTCCTCAAACGGATCGACTTTATTTTGGTTCGTGAAGGTGGACCAGAAACTAATGCAACCTTTAACGAGAATCTTAACATCCATCAGGCAATACTTCACAATCTCCTCACTCATCTTAAAACATAATTACTCTGGTCGTGCCATTCTAAAAGTGTTGCCGATCTCGCAGACATCTGATCTGCACAATAATATTCAGTGCTGGCAGCGGACCCTCGTAATTCTGATTCTCGGATGAGTTGAAGAGATATGGGAAATAACCTTGGACTCGGAAATTGAAGGTTTTGAAATGCCAAGTGATGATGGGATGAATTAAGGGAATCAATAAATCGAATATCGTCGCATTGAATAGAGATTAGTTTTAAGCCATTGGAGATTACTTTGGGTTTCTACTGATTATTATTAGTTAGCATGCATCTAAGCACAAAACATCCATCGTAGCCCTTCATGTTATGCGCAATGCATGTAACTTTAAATTTTCGAGCTCTCTCGGCAACATATGCTAGAAACGATCGAACAGGGTTTTCCCTGTTCGCCTTTCCGCTACACAATGGACATTGCTCATCTAAATTGTCAACGTGTTTGATACAGACAGAGCAAACATTCGTGGCCACGCATAGATTGGGCTCATGCAGAAACCTATCATTCGTTCCCTCACACACCTTCTCTTGCATGCACTCAAAATCGTAAAAGATAAACATAGATGGTTTACCATTACTGCTGTCACGTCGAGCCTTGTTAAAGGCCATGTAACAAAGGTGCCCGATAGGTTTTTGACTCAGGCACGTGGAACCGTAGCTGAAACCACATCTATGTTTACCCTTTACTTCATGGGTTTTAAGACACTTTAAGCATCTACGCAATTTTTCACATAATTTAGTGTCCTTGTGGTTTTTAAGACATTCAGCCCCATAAAAATCTCTCTTGCAATCACTTCAAACAATTTTCGGGCTTTTGAACGGAGCAAGGTGGTTTCTGATGACACGCGGGGCACTGTTACATACATTTCATATGTTTCCTTTTGTCATTACAACGTTTTTTGCATTGTTCACAGTAATAGCTGTAGGTAAACGCCGAAGTGAGGCTGATAATGACGTTATAATGCTCGTCTTCTAATATTAAATTTAAAACTACCCTACCCGGTTCCCTAGGACCCTCAAAATAAACTGAATCACCTATACGCGAATTATAAACTACAATAGTATGTGAATCTAAATGATTTTGAAATGCCTGAATATGCTCATAACTACCGCCCTGACTAAGATCTACACCGCTGTTTTGGCAAAGCTGTATAGCTCTCTCTTGAAGTAATGGGCATCGCGTTTCCATACTACTTCGCATTGCATCATTACTTCTAAATGCAATAGCTATGATTAGAGCGCGAGCTAAACAATTATTATCGTTAATTGTTGATGGTGCAACTACAATACCCTGCTTTTTAGATTTACAGAAATCTGCACACTTTAACCCCGTCAGGTTTTTGCGTCCATAGCCAACAGGCACAATCACTCTATCAACGTTTAAAATCAACAAGACACTAGAAAAAAAAACCAGCATTGCTCTGCATTACCTTTTCCAGCAGCGACATTATCACTTTCACCGACAACTGGTTCACTCTTCTAAATGAAATACCTATTGGATTGCCAGAGAAATTTGGATTTCTTAGCGTGATTCCAACAAGGTCTGATGGAGCCGCATCCTTTACAGTATATGAATACAGTTCTTTGAATGCACTCTGTAAAAAAGATATGTGTTAGATAAATTTTAGTAAATAGCATATTTTACCTGTAACCATCTTAAGGGATTTTCCTTACACGTTTCGTCATTGAAGTTAAACCGTAGCGTTTTACACGTTGTATTAAATCTTTTAATAAATTTAGTGTTTGATTCTCCTACTATATTTATGTGATTGAACAGCGTTGAGGATGGTGTGGCCTCCTGCTGCTGAGAACCTGACCCCGTTTGGTTTTGCTGTTGTGACTCCACCATATCATCATTACCGTAAAACACGTCACTCATATTTATTTGAGCAGAGCTTTAAAAATAATTACAATTTTAAAAATCAAAACAGGTACATACTTACATTCCACCAGCCCTTCGTACAGCTTCAACAAAATTATCGTACTCTTCCATCGAATCGATATTATTATTCTCAAACACAATTTTATAATTAATAATATTGTATGCCTTTATCAACAATTCGTCGGTTAATAATACAAGCAGTCGGCCTTGGAAAAAGTTGACACGTATTTTTATCTTATTCATGTCTACTAATAAATTATGCTACTATTTTTTCGACGATAGGTTCAAAGGTCTACATGGTACTTTTTTTCCACACTTGTCTTACAACAACCTATTTATTATTAAAAACAACCCCAAGCGCCGCACCAGGTCCTAGAGGTAGCATTTATCTTACAAGAACATCTTTATTATTAAAAACAACCCTAAGCGCAGCACCAGGTCCTAGAGGTAGTTCCTATTCCTGTCTGATAAGAAACCCACAATTTCAAATTTCACTCATTAGTCCTAGCCCCAGGTCACTTTCTCAAGGTAAACCTGTTTCTCAAGCTAAACCTGTTTCTCAAGGTAAACAACAACTTTCTCAAGGTAAACCTGTTTCTCAAGGTAAACAACTTTCTCAAGGCAAACCTGTTTCTCAAGGTAAACAACTTTATCAAGGTCAAATAGTGGTCAGCCACGTGGCAGGCCTTGGGAAATTCCAAGGTCAAATGACGTCACAAAAGAGAAAGGTAAGGTGTCCCCCTTCTACTCGTATGTCTACAATAGTTGAAGAACCCAATATCGAAGTATCATCTGATTTAACACCTCTTCGTAGAAGTATTACACTGCAAACGAAAAGTACTCACCTGTGTTGAACATAGGAAATTCTCGCTATGTTCAGTCTAACAAGGGAGGTGTTATGTACCTACACAGTTATCTATGTTTATTTGTTATTCGTTATACTTATCTTGTATTTGCATTCTACAATTAAATTTAATGTGAATTATTGTAATTCATGTACATTTGAATCTTTGAACATTTCATATTTGAGTTTGATAATAAGAGTTATAAGTGTCAAACTTCCAACAAGAAGTAGAATTAATACTATTATTCAGTACTAGTTAACCTATATATTTAGTCATAATTAATGTATCAGTCAATAAAAGCAATATATATATATATATATATATATATATATATATATATATATATATATATATCTTCAACCCATAACACGTGAATATAGTTTTAAGTCGTCTTCTTCTTCGGACATTGCTCTTTCAGTATCTGAAGCCATCCTCATGGTCATGGAGTTATACATTCCCAAAATCGTACAGGTCATTCTCGTTCCCAACCCTTGTTCCATAAGCCTTGTGCTGATGTAATATCTATGAAAAATGAATCTTATATTAAAAGGAAATCTAATAAAACTGTCGAGTCATGCAGAATACGTTGGTGTTAGAAATATCTGCAAAAGTGTCATCACTAAAGCTAAAAAGTTGTTTGAACAACGAAAATGCAATGAAGTAGCTACATCTCCTTTGGACAGTCGTAAATTTTGGTCTTTAGCTAACGCCATTAGTAAAAACTTTGGTACACCTTTATTTCCCCTCTTGGCATTCTTTGACGCATCTGTAGTTACTGATTCTGCAGACAAAGCCAATGTTTTTGTGTATGTATTTGCATCAAACTCGTATCTCAATGATTCTGGAAACGATGTGCCCCTAGTCAACTCATCTTCATATGCAATGAAACCAATTCGTTTTCGGTACAAGCTCCTAGAAACGATTATCAGTATGCTTGATCCCAATAACGTGACTGAACCAGACGATATCCCAGCTATTGTCTTAAATAAATGTACCCCCGAACTAGTACCAGTCCTATCTAAGCACTATTCGATATCTATGTCTTCTTGGGAATTTCCTTCACGATGGAAGTTAGCAAATGTTCAAGCTATTCCCAAAAAAGGCGATAAACCCGATCCCTCGAACTACGGACCAATTGCCATTACTTCCATTTTGTAAATCATGGAAAAAACCATCAATCAGCATCTTAGAACAATCCGTACAAATGGATGTAGTCGCTTTAGATATCTCAAAGGCATTCGACCAAGTTTGGCATAAGTGCTTACATGCCAAACTCACCTCGTTTAGGTTAAATGATACGCTCATCAACTGGGTTTTCCTTTGATAAAAGACGAATACGTATCGTAGTTAACGGCTTTTTTTCAAAAGAAGTTAGCATTAACGCGGGCTTGCCAAAGGAATTAGTTATAGCGCCTACCCCTTTTGTGCGATACATAAATGACCTTATTTCTTCAACAACCAACCCAGTCCGTTGGTTTGCTGACGACAGCACTCTTCATCCTAGCTCAACAATTGAATCAACAAAGAAATTCATAATATTCTCGAATGGGGAAGCAATAATCTAGTTAAATTTAATGCTAACAAAACTCAGTGTTGCATTGTGTCCGCCAAAAAAGATTAATCATTTCCTGTTGTAAGCATGAATGGCTGAGATCTAAAGTTTTCAGACTCTATTACTCTGTTGGGAATGACTGTATTTTCAAATATATTATGGGTTTGATTATTTTTTGTCAACTACCAAAACACCTGATCGTAAAAGAGGCTTTTGATACATATCTAAGCAGTGCTTTACCTCACGACAACTCTTTCTGCTGTACAAGGTCTAAATTCGACTCATCTAGAATACAATTCTAACCTCTGGGTTGGAGCTCCCCAATACGCCCCCGATCTCGTTGATCGTATTCAATAGAGAGCGATTAGGCTTATAAATGTCCCGTCCTTAACTTCTGACTTACAGTCCCTTTATCACACAAGAATCGTTTCGGATCTTTCTTTATGTTATCGGTATTACAATGGTTATTGCGCTGCAGAATTGCATTCGTTAATGCCATCTCGGGCTACCTTTGCTGGGAATACTTGGTACAAGTCTCCACTTGTCCTACCAAACGGGTGTAATCCACATTTCTGTACCCGGCTTATAAATTCTTGAATGATCTTCCTAGTTCCTGTTTTCTTCTCTCTTATGATATAGAAAAATTTAAGGTAGCTGTTCATAGGCATCTCTTGGTAATTCCATATTCCTCTAACTATTCTCTTAAGTGTTCCTGAGTGCTTTAGCATGATAGGCCAGATATAACCTGTTCAGGTCCTCAATTGAAAAATAACAAATAATTAAACCACAATTTTTTATTAACAAAAACAATTTTATGTGGAGACAGCATTTGACTTTTTTATACTTGTACACGTATTGGGTTAGCAGACTGTGTAGTAAAGATAGATACATAATTTTTATTTATTCGTAAATAATTAATCTCGCAGTGCATATTAGTTTACTGCAAAAACCCATTTTGGGATGAAGTAATTAAACATTTGCAAATGAAGTAATTAATTCTTGATTGGAAATTATAGTTAAGTTTTTCTAAAATTTAAGAAGTATTCAAACTGATTTGTAATAAGTAGCAATCATCGATTGAAAAGTCTTGCGCATCTAAAAAGGAACTTGAAATGAATATTGGTTGCGAAGCCAGCTACAGTGGAAGTGGGCGGGGTCGAGATAAGGAGTAAAATAGTTGAATAACAAGCTCAAACACCTTACGCTTACCATAAATTCCAGCTCAGTCCGGGAAAAATGTCTTAGGCAGGATGGTAAATTAATCCTAATTCACTGCGGAAGACAGGATTGAAGCCTACTCAGTAAATTCGTACACTAACTTCTCAAAGTCAAACACACTCCCAAACAAATCAACTCAAAACTTCTGAAAATTTAATGATACAAGGGTTGTCATAACTTACTGAACACACCCAGTATAAATAGGAGCTCCCATTCATAAAAATAAAACGCTAACTTATGTAATTTTTAAAATGTCCCTCGTATATCTACAATTTTATATTCCCAACTGTCCTCAATTTAGAAAATTCTAAACAAACTAAATGAAATCGGTTTAACATTCAATTGTTATATAAAAGGCAAACTATTTGTGAATTGCTGAATAATTCAACGTCAGAATGATTAGTGTTTGTGCCACCAATAAAATTGTTATATTTGATCAATACTTTATCTGTAAAATCGTATATAGACATTCATTAATATGTTCAAACTTTAGGACGATCATCAAACTCCAAATAGACAAAGACTAAGTTCGGTTATAAACAACAACAACAAAAAATAAAGGTAACCTGTTAAGTAAATTCTACAAATTTATCACCTCTGACATAAATAAACAAGGAAATCAATTAAACAATGGATATATATTGATAAGTTCGCATGTAATTCTCTACAACAGCGTGGTTGTATAAACCACAAATCCTTAATACTAAAACACAACATAACTGAATTCCGATTACCTTTTACTTTGAAAGAACTGTAATTAACACAATAAAACGATGTACTTAAAAGATAATCGTACTTGTCTTGCTTCAATAAAATTTAAATCCAGTTCTTACTCAATAAGGTAATTAATCCTTTTTCGGTGTAGTAAAAATTGTAGTCCATATGGTCTGCTCCCAATAAACCTTTCTAGCTTTGCAAATGTACTATGCACATAACACAAAGGTAGCCGTAATCACTAGCACAGTGTCTACGGTTCGTTCACTCTCTTACCTGATATATGGGCTCTTTTGCATATCATAACATCGCCTTATGGCTTTAATGTTTGCCCTTTTAAATATTTATTACAATGAAGAGTGTTTACTTCTATGTAAATAGTAAAAATCTTTATTTTCTTCGTATCCTCAACCTGGTATTAATAACAATTGTACCAATGTACCTCATACAAAATCAATAATGCTCACAAACGTTTTAACTAAACTTTACAAATTCCTGTTTAGTTTACTTAAGTGGTCACTCCAGGCTTTCTTTATATAGTAACTTTGGATCACGCGCTCCACCACTAAATACTATCACAAAATATTTACTATGTTATGTTCAAATCTGCTTTCGCACTTGAAGAAACATCAATGATGTTTCTCTTCAACTTCTCAATATATTAAACTTGTTTATTTATGAATGTCTACACGATTTATCCCCTTAAGGGTTATTGTAGCCGCTTTAAATGCGTATTACGTAAACTCCAATTTCATAAACAACACCACAATAACCCATTCTAATGGTTCCCTTCAACGCGCGCGATCTTTATTTAACTTTCGCCCGTTGGTTCTGACTATCAAAATCTAAATCTCTCTTCTTCCATTTGGGCACTCATTTATATATTATATTGCCAGTACGTCACAATAAATTCGCGTTAAACTTAAAATTCACCTATCTCAACTAAGCATTCCACTGCGTCTCCACTCTCGCGTGACAATGTCTAACATGAACAATCACGCTACCCTTATACAACACTCGTCGCCATCTTTATTTTACGTGAAAATTTATAAAATTACCTCGAAGAAATCATATATCCTCACCACATTCATTCAGTATATTCTCCAGATCATAACTCAACTTTTCATACACATCTTGCATGTGCGCGAATTTTACTTCCGCAAAATTTAACTAACTCCCTCACATTCTATCACCTTCATTCTTGAACATGCATCTATTTACCATTACTGTATAACATTATAAAAGTTTCTGCAAGGAAAATTATGCATATGAATCCCTTATTGTACGTTAAACGAACATCACAAAATTGTAAACTCATTTATTCGTACGTCTACACCCGTTTCATTTAACCAAATTCCTTTATTCCTGGTAGCAAAAGACCAATAGTCCTACCAGTGTCGTATCAATAAAAATTTACCCAAAACATTACTTCTCAACCAAATCTAATGCTTTCAACGCGAAAATCTTTCTATCACATTTAACTATTCATTCGTGCGGTAACTAAGGCTTCATTAAAAATCCGGTGGCGTATCATTTACACCACTTACACTACACTTACTCACAAAAAAAAATTATTTTCATGAAAACTTGCTTCTGCTGCACTCAAAACACGTTACGCTCAAAATCCTGCACATACACGGTGCGTCAAAATAACCTTACAGTGTATTGAACATTGATCACTGATTTAAATACATGTGCGATTGTAAGCATCACTAAATCGATATTTTATATACAATTAAGGATTTAGTGATCAAGTGGAATTAAAATGTTCTGTAACAAACATTTCTTTTCTATACGCGTTTAAAAGCGTGAATAAACATGGACATTTAAGTTAGCGAGGAGTGCGACGGCCAATGGAAGTATTTGAACCGGTTAACAGTGACAAGTGTGTATACATACTGAGGATTAAAAAAGCAAATCAACCCCAGTGTGTGCGATATTACACCTGATAAGGGACTACGGAATTTACAGACGTGAGGATAATTCTAGATTTTTGAACGGTGGGAGTAGGGACTTTAATCTATAAGAATTGTTTTTTTTTGTATGCGTTGCTTATGGAAAGCAAGATATATAAATATTTTTTCAAAATTGGTTAATAGAGTTTGATTAGTTAATTTTTTTTTGTGTCTGTTTAAATTGTGATTCCTTACTGTCTAAAGTTTTAAAAGAGAATCAATAGTAAAAGATTTCATAGTTTTCTGTGTGTGAAGGTACATAAAGTATTACAACGTTTAAAAATAATTCACCTTTTGATATTTTATCTAAATGATTAATCTGAAAATTGCTTATTTTGAGTTAGATCGGTTCAAAATTTAATCAGTGTACATTCAATAAATCGTTGAATACACAGTACTGATCATGATTTACTTATTAAACAGAAATTTCAGATTGCAATTACAGCTATTCATTCATGTTTGTGAACGTTTTAAATACGTTACAAAGATAAAGGATTGAAAATAGTATTTGAGAAGAGGTATGATTAGTAAACGGCCAACTTATCGTAACGCTTTTCAATTTTTAAGATATGAATTAATGTTTTGATGGTCAAAAATTAATAAACCGAATTACGATTCTTCCAAATTTGGTGATATTTATAAAGTATTAGTCTACGCGTATACGACGGTAAATCAGAAAGTATCCAGATAACGTCTTATTACTCTGATTTTATGAATATAAATTGTGTCATCAATAGGATTAAGATAGCGTGTGTTTCAAAATTTTATTAACCTTTGGATAAACCTATTTTTAAGTGTAATTGAACTTTCCAAAGTTGAATTGACGTGTATTAAGAGCACTGAGACGAAATATAATGTGCTCTTTTAAAGTGAAAGGGTGGTGTAAGAAGTGAATGTTCTAAGTTGACTGATGTATGATTTTACCGAGTAGTTTACCATTCTATCTTCCACAGTCAGGTAGGATTTACTTAACACCTCGCTTAGGATTATTTATTTTCGAGAAACTCAAGTATGTGGTGGCGCTTTAAGACAATTTTTCCTGGATTGCATGTTATTATTTGTTGTTTTATGGTAAGTGTAAGGTGTTCGAAACTAAATTTCAACCATTTTACGTTTTATATCGAACCCTGGTCTTGGTAAGCTGGCACGATACCTAGCACGGTTTGTTCGTGTAACATAAATAAATTGAATTATTAAACAAACATCCCTTTACACTTTGCTATATACTTTATGGTACTCAAATATTCACTTTTTTGCATTTTCAGACTTATTTATTTCCTTATGACTTAAACTTTTATAAGAAAACTTTTATTTTCTTTAAGAGATGTGTTTAGATATTTTACTCTAAACTTAAATACTTTGGAGATATCCTCGAAATATGCTTTAACGCTGTCTATGATACACCTTTATGTGTAAACCAATTTTAACAAAAACTTGATAAGACCAGGATATTTTAATGATAATTCTAAAATAAGGAAAAAAAGGAAAAGGCTACGTATTTCATTCCCTCCCCAAGGGGGAGGGCGGGTTGCTCAAGCTTTCCGAGTTCCTTCAACCACAATCATGGATTTCCAGCATACATAACTTTATTTTATTTTTCTAATTCAAGTGTTTAAATATCACCAATGAATGTCAATTCGGAACATGTAAACAAAGTGTACTAAAAACCTGTGTGTGATTTTGTCACTTAATTGTTCAAAATTGTGAGTTTAGTTCACTAACCTTATTTTAATCTAAACTAATGTTTAATATTTTAATTTTATTGTTATTTGATTTTAGATTTTTTTTATAGAAGTGGAAATACGTCAATTTCAATGGCTTGTCGATGGAAAATTTCAAAATAACAAATTTAGAACAAAAACTTTACATGTTAATACTTCGAGTAAATAAAAAAGGCTCTCTCTGGAAACTTAATCTTAAGAATTTGCTTGGCTTTAACACTGATTGCTAATCTCTTTTAATTAAACAGTAAACAACTAGGGAATTTATGCCCACCAGATGATTTAGAATTTAAAACTAAAAATTCATTAAACCTAACTACTAGGCACATTATTTAATTTATAGAAGAATAAATTTTAGATTATAAACCAGATAAAATTTGCATTTTCTTTTCGTTTAACTAAAATTTAATACCGTTTATAATAATTAACTCTTTAAATACTTTCAATCTTATATTATGGAATTTTATCAAAATTTCCTTTTATTTTAAAGTCATTACAAATTTTAAAATGGCGTCCAATATATTTGTTTTATTAATTAACATTTGTTCCGTTCATTAATTGAGTTAAACAAGCTCTGGCAACGCTTACATATGTCTTTCATTATAATTTTACATTTTTATGACACTAATTAGCATTCTAATAAGCTACTTACATAAGGAAGCTTAATACGTAGATATATAGGGCCGATTCTGTCTCAGTTCAAAGTCACTCGCACTCTGGTGGTGAGAAATCTAAGCTCAACATTTCAACGATAACTTTTGGCGGGAAATTCAAATTTCAAGCTCTTCAAGGTCAAAATTAAAATCTAAAAGTAGAATTTTTAAGGTCAAATTTTATTAACCTGCAATGATATATTACAAATTCTTAGAAATCTAAAAATAGAATTTTCAAGGTCAACGTTATTGACCTGCAGGGTTATTCTATTACAATTCCTAGAAATTTAAACATAGAATCAGTTCATTGAAACAAGAACTTTTATCAAGGTTAGTGGCTTTAAGGATGCAGATCTATAATAGAAGACTTCGTTGGGTGCGCCTGATTCAGTGACAAAAGTAGTACGCACGATACGAATTGGAAGTACAGAAAAAACGTTAAGTATGTAACAAGGAAGGAAGAATCTGGATGAGTTAATACAACAAATTAAAAGATTAAAGCAAGATTTTGAGTTCGAAATGAATAGGAAAATGAAGGAGCTTCGGGTTGCATCAAAGGCATCATGATAAAGCATGTGTAACTTTTAACGTTTAGTGTTGATAGATAGTGTACGTAAGAAATTATGTTTAGAAGAAAATATGCAGGAAAGGTGAAATACAAATTTAGTGAAAATTAAGTGGTAATTTAAATTGTTAATTTGATATGGACTTAGCAAGAAATGTCTCTAGAAGAAAAAAAATTCTACAAAAAACTGAAATCTAGGTTTAACGAAAGACGCTTTCAAAAACGAATGTATCATTTCAACATGTCTTGTATGTCTATGTAATAATGGATCAGCTTGTAATGTTAAAAAAAAGATTGTAATTTTGAAATGCATTGTCTATAGAGTTATGTATGATTGTTAGTTATGTGCTTAGAAAATAATGGGTCTAGGAGAAAGACGTTAAAAAAATAATTTTAACATGTGTTGTATTTGCATGTAATAGAAACTTAAAATTGAAATAAAATAAATGTTATAGAATGATATGCAATTGTGTAATTTGTATTGCATAAATCCATGGCATACGCTTCGACAATATGCATTGAAGATAAGTCATTTATATGTAAGTGTAGAAAATTACGAAGAAATGTTAAAAGGCATACGTGCTAAGAAATGAAAAAAGACACAGCACGATTCGATGACGACGTCCTTTTGTACAGGCTGTAGGGGGGTTTCGTCAAAAATGACGTCCTCCTGATTTTTTTAATTTTTCCGTACTTCCCAATCGAAATAAAAATTTTGGAAAAGATGACTGCGTTCTAGAAGTGGAACTTTATCTATAGCATTTACTATTTTATCAAAAATACGAAAACTGGTCCCTAAACTGGCTCATTCAAATTTGAAATACACTACTTTTTGTTCTACCTACGCACACTCACAAAAAACAGTTTGCTGGAGCATTCAAAATTTGAAAATCGACTGAGAACACAAAATTTTCCAAATTTGAACACATAAGAACACATGTACTTTAATTAAACTGCAAGGACAATTCAAATCATAATGAGAGATAATTTGTCTATGGAAACGTTTTATGCACGTGTGAATACGGTCTAATTATAGTACGCACTACCGCGGATAGGTCTGTACTACTCGTTGAGGTCAATGATATACTAAAAGTACCAAACTATAATTTTTACGGGTGCCTCGGTTGCTAAATAACATATTTCCTATAATTTGACGTATTCATTCATTCATTCATTATTAGGAACTCGAGACAAATTTCTTCATCTGTCTTAAAAATTTTACGTAAAATTAGATTGGAAATGAAACATGCAGAAACTCGTTTTATATGAAAATTGAAACTTATCACATTTACAAAGTTTACGTATCATTAAATAAAACAGGGCTCTTAAAAATCTGTTAATATTCACAAACAATACATTTAGATAAAGAGTGTAAGTCAAAAATGATTGTAAAACAAAACAGCAGGTTAAGTTTTTATGACACATCTAATATTTAATTCAGCATTTTCTCGCAGATACTATTTAAGTTAAATGGATTTTTTCTCAAACAAACAATATGCATAAAATTTGATTTAATCTAAAAGTGTCATTGTTTATAGGAACTTATGCAAATTATATTTCTTATAGGAAAAAATACTTCACTTAAATCATATTTGGAATTAATTCCTTGATTTATTTACAGGATAAACTGCTACATTCAAATTTTTTCCTATAAACGATTAAATAACATTAACAATTAGTGCGGAAGCCTCCCATTTTATTTGACTTTAGAGATTGAAATTGCTAACATATTTTAAATTTTAGCTTGTAAATCTTTGAATGATTCCCATAATGTATTTTACAAGTTATAACTTTTTTTTAGCATTAGGGGCTAATCATATATTTTAATTAAAAGTTTATGATTTATTTATATGATTTTGAGAAATATGTTTCTAAGATTAAATTATTTCCTTGGTGTACAAGTTACCACTTTACTGTTTATGTTTTTGAATAAAAATTTAGTTAAACTGATTGATTTAAGGCTATAAAGAGACTGTAGCTTCACTGCATCTTACTTTTATTTTTATGTCAAGTACCGTTTTCATTAATATGTTCCAAGTGAACTGTTTTCTAATTGTTAACCTCAAAACAACTGCTTATAACTAGCACTTCAACGTATTATGAATTAGTTCCCTAACACTCAATTTTTTTTTCACATTGCAATCATGACAAGAAATTTAATTGTAAACCTAAAGTACTTCTATAGTTAATTAAATTATTAATTTAGCTGTGCAATTAGTGGGAACCTATAGAAACACGTCAGTTACCGTCATCAACTTAATAAATGCCCTGTCAGACTGTCTACCGAGGCAGAAATTCTTCTGAAGTTCAAGAATTTCGCATTCCAGAAAAAAGTACCGTTTGTCATTTATGCGGATTTAGAAAGTATTTTAGAAAAGTACACAAATTTAACCTGCCTTGGGAATAATACTTATAATACTTCATTCCAAACGTTAGCCTTTAGCATCGTTACTACTTGAGGTGTTCATGGAATGATTCCTTATCTCGATTTTGGATTTATAGAGGAAATGATTCAATGGTTCTTAAACATTGAGCTACCGAAATAATCACTAAAATATTTCCCAGGCATACTTTAAGTACCAGTTAGGTTAAACACTTTGAAAACGCCACGATTCGCCAGATTTCCGGAAAACCATTTACTGATTAAGATATAAAAGTTAGTAACCATAAGAATTTTACTGGAGCATTACATAAATAATATACGGACATACATTTAGTAATGAAATGGTGCTCGCGCTTACACGTCAAAACGAAATTTTCGTAGTTAGTTGTACAATATATAACAATGATGTGCTCATCATTCAAATGAATAAGCTAGAAGTAAATTTAAATAGACCTATATATGCAGCCTTCAGTGTGTTAGACGTTTCAAAAACCCTTTTATACAACTTTCATAATGTTTGCACGTTGTCTTATAGTCGTCACAATATGTTTGTAAGTCCATTAGCAAATAAAAAAGTCCACGGCTTAATAAAGATAAAGATCATGGTAAAATTATGGTAGAATTTGTAGGACTTCGTACAATAATGTATACTTAAACTGTTGATGAAGAAGTTATAAAAAATCAAAAGGTTCTATCCAAGCAAGTGTCAAACAGATCACGATAAATGCTTATAAACATGTTATGTTTGATGGTAACGTAATAAAGTGATATCAATATCTGATAAGGTCATAGAAGCATGTGTGTGTTCACAATCAAACAGTATAAAGTAATACTTAATCATTACAATGATAAACAATTAGCAAATTTTATTTTCACTGACACTAGACCTTGGGGATGTAACTTTATATAGCATTTTATTAATTCGTCTTCTGTTTCAGGAAACAAGTTTACCATTATAAGCAGTCTTGAAAACCAATTGCGGGAAGAACTTTGGTACAGTAGTGATCAAATCTACAGAAAGTATCAGAAGAGTTCTTTGATGGGAAGGTCCTCCCCTGGAAGCTATTTATTTGTACTGAATACTCGTATGTTACAACACAGTGTTATTCCTGAAGAGTGTTGTAAATTGTGTACTATAAACTAAAAGTGTGCAAATGAAGTTATTGTTTACATTATTTGATAAAAAAATTAACTTAGACAATACCACTAAAAGTTTTACGACAATATGTGCTAATAAAGGTTACAATTCGTTAACTTTTAATGAAGTGGATATTACCATAGACGATATGAATTTACTTTGTGACATACCACTTAAAATGTACGTATATAATTTATTATGGGATGATGATTCATTGTATATTTCGACAAATGTTAAATCTAGCTTAGAAAATATTAATTCTACCTATAAAGACGTATGTATAATATTTGGTTTTAATATATTAGGCTCAAACCCGAGCATGCGAACAATGCTATTTTCCTTAAGTAAATCTCAAATTTCGTTTTCTCTAATCCGACAATGTACGTCTTCCCCAAGTATCGTTCTTTCGGTGGATAGAAGTTGTAGCTAGCTCTGTTACCAACTCTTTTTAAACTGATTATTATTGACATAACTGAGCAAATTTGAAGTTGCAGTGATTATTTCTATAAAAATTGTAGGCATAAGTATCCGCAAATACCATACCTTTTTACCTCACCCTTTGTAGCAAATCCAATGCGTACCTGACCAAATTTGGCTACCTAATTTGTGGAGTACTTCTTTAAAACAATATCTGTTAATGCTCTTTCGGGTAATCTATTCAGTTTTTTGAAAACGGTTTTATGTATAACCCACCACCAGCAGATCTGTATGGTTTTAAATAAATTGCACCACCTTTCTTATTCACGGAGTCTATAGCGACAGATTCAATCATGCGATTATGGCGCGATGTCTTTTGTAATTTTTTGGCGTTTTTAGCTTCATTGACTGCTTTAGCAATTCCTGTTGGTCCGCCAGCTAAAGCACCGATTGCCTATAATCCTGCGAACAACGGAATAAGAAATGGTAAAATCCCGTCTTCTTTAGATAACGGAATTACTCTAGGAATTTCAATGTTTTGTTCCCTACTAAACCTTTTACCAAACGTTTTATCGTTGAAAGCGCTGACTTTATTGTGTCTGTGAAATTTTCGTTAGGTTTAATTTTTTTAGCTATTATTTTTCGTAAATGCATCCATCATTGCATAACGATTCCTTCTTGTTCTGATAGAATAGACATTTGCACCCCATTACTGATTTTCACTTTGCTTTCATGGTTGTACCGACTGCTAAAGCTGCACCTGATGTTACGTCTGATGATTTAATGCGTTCCCAAGCTTTTCCTTCTAAAGTTTGATCTACTTTATATCTACTTCCTAAACCTCGGTAATCTCTGTAACTGACACCATTAAGTTTGCACTGAGCACCTAATTGATTAACAGCAGGGTCAAGGCGTGCGCTTCGTTTCTCTAAATTTGTACCGGTGCCACAATACTGGTAGCCCGAAAAGTGGAATTCATCCGGAAGGTTATTGATTATGGTATTCACTAAACCACCTGCACTCTTTCACTACTTATCTAGCATTGTTCACGCAGATGGATAGAGTGGGGCATTAATACCTAAATCGAGATCACAAAAACAAATCATAGTTATTAATATTTCTTTATTTAGTAAATGCTATACATTAAATAAGCAGGACGATAATATAGTACTTCCACTGAGCATATATGAACTGATATTACCATTTACAACATCTTAAGGTCTTTATAAATGTCATCACTACCATGGAATTTTTTCTTACGAAAACGACGGTAGTTAACAACTTGTATGAAATTTTCATAGAAACACATACCAAGATTGCTAGATAGAGATTCCAAATGTTGATCACAGATAATATATACTCTTCTTCCTTTACATTTGACCAATAAATTTTATTTCATGTCTAACACCAAATTATTGCTTTGTCACAGTTGCCACACCTCATACGTACTACTGGCATAAGGTTGAGGTGTGTACTGTATCCAGTTTCTATGTTTTGCATGATGAGCGTCGTCAGATAGTTTGTGATGAAACCAATCGATATTCCTTAGCTGCTTGTTTGTACACTTCTGATAAATCATCCTTATGTTGAAATGGTGGCCAGCCAGTGTTAGAAAAATAATGTTCACCTTGCTTCTCTTTATTTTTATTTTTACTACTACTACCATCACTATTTTGACAGCATGTTAAATGATTGCTATTCATGTTGTTACTGCAACTATGGAGGGTATCTACATATAACAGAAATGATTTTATTGATACTTACATTGTAATTAGATAACGACTATCCAGATCCTTATCTTAATTAACTTCCCTTAATTAAATCCTATTATCCCGCAATTGCATTCCTGTAATGTTTAAATTCCGTCAATTGCGCACCTTTCCCACCAAAATCCAACCAAAGTTTGTAATCATTCTCCTTCCACCTAGCCCAATCCCTATAAAAACGACCGCAGTTCTAAAACAATTCACTTAACTTCACTCCATTCTCCTAGAGAAAACCAGACCTGATCCACTTCTCCTAGAGAAAACCAGACCTGATCCTTTCTTATAAATTGGAAAAAAACCAAACACCAGCTCCTTTTACACCTGAATCTAACTTACATACACAAACAGTACAAGTCGTCTCCTGGTGTCAAACCTTGGGAACGATACACAAACAGTACACGTTCAGTCGCCTCCTGGTGTAAAACCTAGGGAACGATACATACACTCAAATTACACGCCGCTTCCTGGTACCTTAACATACAAACATCTTCACAGGTTTTAGAACCGTGCGTTTTTGTTTTGTTGTTAAACCTCCCCTACAAGCGTTACTCAAGTGACGTAGAGTAGACTTAATTCCAACCCGTTAACGGCGACAAGCCGCTGACAAACAAAAACACCATTTTCCCCAAACTCACCGGTGTAAACCGTTTAGTTCGACTTCCCCAGCTTCTAGGCGAAAGCCAAAGACGCTCCATAACCTGACTTTGTATACCCGCTACACGTTACAAAAACCCACAAACAGATATCAATTTATTTCCTGCAATTATACCAGAAAACCATTTTTATTTTCCTATTTTTTTAATTCCTGATTAAGTTTTATTATTAAATAAATTCCTGTTTAATTTACATTATCAACAAAGCCTGAATAGAGACCAGATTTCTATAATCAATTTTGATATGATAATCAAAATTGCATTGTATTCACAAAGAAAAGTCAATGTGTAAAATTCCATTATATTAAAACACGTGCAAAAGTTTAACCATTTTAAATACAATCTTTGAGCTTTTCCGTTAATGCAAATAATTACGATTTTCACAATTAAAAGTTGTTACATTTTACTTAACGAAGCTTAATTAAGCCGAGTTAAAGAAGATTACCATCTCAGAATTTCATTTTAAGGCCCAAATAATCCCTTAATTACGAATTCAATTTTTCATTTAAAGAAGTTAATATTCAAAAGTTATCAACTCTCAACTGTAAAGGAAAATCGACCGTATTGACTTCGATCATTTTTACGAAAGCATAACCCCTTCTTTCATATCCAGATCCAGGCCCGTAAGGCATATTGGTAAAAGATAGGATTACCCCATCATCACTAACTAAGGCCCCTAATTTAACAAGAAAGATTAAAGCAATTTGCTTTAAACACTGATAAACAACGACAGCCATTATCCGGCCGATAACGAAGTCACCTGTAATACATTTTTCTTTCATTCAAAAATTATAATTAATAATTTAAAATAATTATTCCACTGTTAATTAACAAAGAGCACTAATAAACAACCCCTGTTTATTAGAGAGCAAACGTTGGGGGTATATAAACTATTAATTCCTCTAATTACAGTACAATTTCGAAACCTGTAGAGCGGCAACCCACCATACACCAGTGTCCAGAGTTGCCCAACCAGAGAAGCAGAAAGTGTCAAATATATATTTTTTTTAGTTAAGTTTTAAAATACAATTTTTATTTATTTTGTTTAAACCTATAAAATAAATGCCTGTTTTAAATTGAGGTTGTTGTAAACTGTGTCGAACTCACCACCAGTTTCCGAATTGAGCTAAAACATTAAAAAGGGTATACAAAATTTAAACAAATTAAAATTTTCTTTCCTATAATTCCCTTATATAAAAGGGTGTTATAGAAAAGTGGCGCCCAACGTGGGGCAATTGCACTACGACTAAAGGCTGTTTAAGAAACGATTCTATTTAAAGCATGCTTAACTTATATATGGTGGGGTTGTAACACTACTATTATAAACAAAATCTTATGTTTGTACAACTGCACCAGTATTGCTTATGAACACATCCTTCGTATTTAGTAACGTTTTAAATTCATCAGTTCGCGTTTATATAAGAAAAATGTGTCCTTGATTTGTGTACCTATCAGAGCATGTTTCAACTTCTCCAATACTCACCTTGGCATACTTTTAGTTTAGACAACTATTTGACCTTGACTCAAATTAGTCAATATAAGAACCGTTTAACTTGATCTGATCTACCTTTTAGCACCTGTCACTCTTCTTCCGATTTTTAGATTTCTAAGCATTGTAATATGATACCCTTGCAGGTCAACAAACTTTGACCTTGCAAATTCTATTTTAGATTTCTAAGAATTGTAATATAATATCCCTGCAGGTTAATAAATTTTGACCTTGAAAATTATAGCAAGAAATTTAAATTTCCCTCCAAAAGTTTAACTTTAAAATTTTGAGCTTAGACTTCTCCCCACCACAAGGCTAGTCACTTTAAACTGGTCCAGAATGGACCCTTTATATCTAATTAAACACTGAAAGAACTTAATCATACTGTAGGTAGCGGACTAAGAAAATTGTATTATTGTAAGCAAAACAGAAAATCGCAATTTTTACCACTAAAGAAAAGATAATTAAACGGTTTTAATACTTTAAGAGTAAGTCGAAATTTGATAATCCTTTTTGGGATGTTTTATTTTATGAAACTTAGATTTGAATATATATGCAGACGTATGCAAAGTATTTGGATCTAATATTTCAGACTCAAACCCTAACAAGCGACCAAAGCTATTTTTTCTAGTAAAATCGATCTCACACTGAAATGTATTGTTGTTTGCCCTAATGACAAAGTTTTCGGTGGGTATTTTAGGTTTATATAATCACTAATTTCATGTAACTAATATGCACAGTGTGGAATATTAATCACTCGCAAGTAAGATGGATTTGTTTATTTGTCCGTATAAATGTTTCTAATGCTGTTGCAACCGTAAAATCCAACCAATCCCATAATGTATTTCTTCTCCAAATCTAGTTCTATGGGTGGATAGAAGTTGTTGCAAGCTGTGTCACCAACACCTTCTATACTGAATGAAAAAATTTGAGGTTGTATCGATTATTTACGTAAAAATTGTAAGCACAGGTGTCCGCAAATAATAGTATTAAATTCTTAATCATGGTTGTAATTATATTAAATAAATTTTACATCCCCGAAAGTAGTTAATCACATTGCTGGTCGAAGATTACCAAAACTATCATAATACCATAGAATATGTAACGTAAATAAAACTAGGACCCTTATGGCACAAGATTGGTACACATATAACTAAGTTCTGGATTCTGCTGCTTTTCGACTCGTGTCGAATTCAAGCTTTTGGATACTCCTGTAAGAGGGAGCCAGCGTGAAAAAAATCTACTCTCTAATAGATGGCGCGTCTTCTACTTGTCAAACTTCCAAATTAAAAACTGCATTTAAAACCATTTTTTAAGCTTATAAAAATTTTAGCTTACAAACAAATATTACATATTAAATTGTAATTAAAAATTTCTGATGGCAGTGCTGGTGAATGATTGTCTACCTACAAATATGGCCAAATTTGCAATTTAAGATTAACGCAATTGAGTGAACTTAATTTTCATTTTCATTGTTTGCTCTTTTGCTTTTACAAAGTTCTTGAAGTTTTTTATCCTTCCTTTCTTTAAAACTATATTAATGGAGGCCATATAAAAATATGAAAGCTTTTACGTTAAAAGGAATGTATATACGAGTATTAATATAAAAAAGATTTAATTTAAAAAAAAACAAAGTAAAATTTAAAATAGTTTTGTTTCGTTGTTACACTTTCGTCAGTGTTATTTTGGACTGATTTAAACTTTTATTTTTTGTTATAACTTCATGGCGAAAAATCGTGTAATACTAATAAATCATGTTTAGTGCCCGAAGACCACAAATGAATGAAAAAGAAAAACGTGACGCAAAGTTACTAACTTATGCTAAACTAGCTAATTAAAAAATAAGCAATGGTCTATAAAAAATTTAACAAATCAATGAAAGGAAAGAAGGAACAAACAAATAGTACATTGCCCTTCGCTGCTGCCGCACCGTCCTAATAAATCTGTAAGAAAATGCAGCAAACTCAAGATATACAATTTCTCGTACTAACAAAGAATATGTAATCAAAGAATATGCAATATACGTTACATATTCTTTGATGTAATGTAAACATTCTTTAGTACTAATCAAACTATAAATAGCTGCTTTAAATACACAACGGCGTAATGAATTCTTGCTGTACACTTTAGAAATCTTTTTGTATAGTCATCAATAATTTTTGATAGCCTTAAAAATCATTCCGCCGAGCTAATTCTCTTTGGTGGGGCAAAGGGAATTGTCATGTTTTGATACAACATGGTTTATTACACTTTCGGTTACAAAGTTTCGAAAACGATTTATTGCTAAAAATGTCGCGTAATAAGTGTGTATATATGTCAATTGCGGATTATCAAAAACAGGCAATAGTCTTCAAGTTATACAACTTCCCTTCGGATCAAAATACGCAACAGCAATCGATACTTAACTCAGGTAAGTACTTATGGCATGTATTTTTAGTGATTTTTACAAGACGCTTCTGTATATTAATGTTTATGTAAGCTATGTGTATATTTTCAGTATTGAATATCTATCGTTTTTTAACATTTTCAACACTTTTATTGCCTTTGCTTTTATATGAAATTTTCATATTTTTATTACAAAAATTTGTAAATAAAGGCTGTTGCAATGTTAAATCGTTTTTTTAGGTAATGCAAGCCTAGGGAATCTGTCACCAAAATCCCTTGCACGAAAGTTGATCTGCGAGAATCATTTTGAGAATTCGGCATTTATTATTGGCTCTAAGAAAAAATTAACACACAATGCAGTTCCAGGAAAGTTTGACAATGAAACTTTTGAAAGCAAAATGAACAAAAAATGGACGAAAGAAGAAAAGGAATTTTCTTTAAATCTGTTCTACAAATCGCCTTCTGCCTACAGATGTTTAAGGAAATATCTTCGATTACCCGGGGAGTACAATTAGACGGTGGATAGCACTTTCTAATTGTTTCCCCGGATTTGATAAAGAAATGATTAAGCAGATAAGGACGAAAGTTTCATCGATGACAGCAGATGAAAAAGAATGTATTTTGATCTTCTATGAAGTTAGTTTAAAGAAGGGATTGCAGTACGTATCATCAATGGATATAATTGAAGGTAAGTGACAAAAAATAAAAAAATAAACACACCTAAAGATCCGATCATTACAGGAATTGAAGATCTCGGACATCATGGAAGGTCATTTGAAGTTGCGAAAATGGCGATGGTGTTTATGATTTGAGGTTTGTACAGACAATGGAAAATACCTTTCAATTATTTTATCTCTAAAAGCGGAATAAAACACGTTTTATTGAAACAATTAATTATCAAATGCCTAGAAAATATTTCAGAGATAGGTTTGGCTCCTAAAGTAATGTGTGTGACCAAGGGTAAAGCAATCAAAGCGCTTTCAAAAATTTGGGGATATCAAAAGATAAACCGTTTTTTTATATTGGTTCGAACAAAATTTTCGGAATATTTGATGCTCCACATTTATTTAAAAATATAAGAAATAATTTGCTTAACGGTTCATATTCAATTCACGATAAAGAAATAAGTTTAGATATTTTAAAGAAAGTTTTTGCAACAGACCAAAAACGTGAAACTGCTCGTGCGTTACCTAAATTAACAATAGTTCATTTAAATCCAAACGCTTTTCAAAAAATATCATATCGACTTTCTTTACAAGTTTTAAGTCATTCATCCGCTGCCGCAATCCGGACATGCATTTTAATAAATCAATTACTGGACACAAGAGCACAGTCAACTGCAGATTTTTTTGATGACATGGATAAAACTTTCGATTGTCTAAATAGCCATAGTTTATTTAGTAGAAACCCAGAGTAATATCAGAAAAAACGCCTCACGTAATGCATAGGTTAATAGAAACTAAAAATATCATGGAAAATTTATTTAAAATATCTCATAGTAACAACATTTCTTGACTAGACTGTTTCGATGGCTTAATTATCGCAATTAATGCGATCTTAGGTCTTTATGATCAAGAAAGATCACGAGGAATGCAGTATTTAATAACTTCAATATTA
The DNA here is from genome assembly GCA_036346205.1 of Vesta saturnalis. NCBI lineage: Eukaryota > Metazoa > Arthropoda > Insecta > Coleoptera > Lampyridae > Vesta > Vesta saturnalis. Next base: position 795,874 of record JARFJB010001947.1, read on the forward strand.
AACGAGGACGTCATCGAACATTTATTTTGAGTATTCAAAAGTAGAGGTGGGTGTAATGCAAACCCCACAGTAAATACGTTTAGAAAAATATTCCTTCAACTTCAAATTGTGAACAAGATTCCGATAATTTTTTAGACATCTATGTATAATAGTACTCCTTGAAGATAATTTTGAATTTAATTTAACTGACGTTTCAATATCCTTAGAAGAATCTTCTATTACTTATGTCGCTGGGTACATTGTATTTAAGTGTTTAAAAAAATTCAAATGTGACTGCAGTAAACATACTTTACAAAAATCTAATCAAATATTTCTTGACAATCCAAAACAAATATTCTTAGCTCAAAAAAATTACAGTTTCGGAATGTTTACATTTGAAAAACCATTCTGATTAATTAGCTAATATTATAAACGTAACTCTTCAAATTTTTAAAAGAATGTTAAAAAAATGTTTTTCACATTTTGTTAAAAAGAATTAACAAAAAAATGCTTACAAGCAATTGAAACTGATATTCCTCTTGATTGGTCTTTCATTTGTCAAATATACAAACGGTTTTTAGTGGATTACTTATTAATTATTAGGATTCGTAAAGAGTGTAAATAGTTATCAAATTGAAAAAATATTAGTGTTGAACCTAGTCAAAAATTAAAAAAATGTACGAACACTTAATTTTTTTTCTATATGTAACCCCAATTTTTTGAAAGTGCAAACAAATTCTCAGTATCAAAATATTTTATTATAATTTCAATAATTTTTTCGTTGTTCTTCCATTGTGCCTCAGAAAACTAAACAAATGTATTAAACTTTTTGTTCATTGTTCCTTTTTTGGGATTATTGTTTATTTATTATAATTTATTTATTTAAAAAAACATAACAAAATTTATAGTAACATCAATAACTTAAACAGGTAATTAAAGAAAGAATATTTCGTCCATTTTAGATGAAGTAGGAACAGTCTCCATTATACAAGCAGCGTTTCCACGCTGGATAGCCAAACTAATTAGCGCGAATATCTCCACTAATAGCGACTAATTTCTGACCCAACTCATTAACAAAAAGGTGAATTGCTTCTCCCCATCGACCCATTGACTCGAGGCTTATTGGTAAGAAGATGTAATCTTCAGAAATATCACGATATGTGTTCAATTTCCTTTCTACAGCACATTCTGCAACCAATCCGGGTTCCTTAACAGACATATTTAAATATGAAGCGACTAAAGTGTTTACATAAGTCACATCCCAGACCAAATATTTTCCTTGATGCCAGGGAATTAAAGTGATGCCGTCAGGACGTTTCCCATCATTCCTATACATTCCTGTAGGCTCAAGTCTAGATGGTATTTCGGCAGACGATAAAGCCGGTTTTATAATATCATTCAAGGAAGCATGTCTAGCCCATGTTAAATGTACTTTGAGACAGGATAAACAATGTAAGCCATCTTCATGAACTCTTTGTCCACAAATGCAATCATAAGGAAGGCAAATTCTAGATCCTAGTCTCAACGAGCTAGGAATTCTAAAAACGTCATCTTTAAGAAGGTTCCCAATATTCCTTGAAGGAAGGACCTTTAGCCAAGCTGACGACTCCTTCCGTGAAGCAGCATAGAATTGAGCCTCATCCACTCTTGAGTAAAAATTTATATTATTTAATTGTTTAAGAACTACAAAATAGTCCCAATTTTTTTTAATGGAGGGGATTTGACGTGTTTGGGAATTAAATGTCGTCTTCCATATACTTTCAGCATCGTTGTAAAAAGTTATTTGCATCTTTTCCTGAATTAAAGGGTACATATAACAAGAAAGATTAAATACGCTAGAAAAGCCTGTAAACACCATGCTTAACAGGCATCTCATTAAAGTATGAATTAGTTATCTCTTCCAATGTCGACTTTAACTTCGAGTCAATTTTCCTTATCAAATCAGGATATAACCATGAAGGAGAAATACGTAATAAGTAAGTCAACTTTGGAACTGCAAGGCAATTTTTTAAAAGGAAATAGGCTGCGTAAGACTTCAGGAATTTTAGACGATCCAGAAGAAAATATAGTTAAATAATCTTGTCTTCTAAGATCGCTTTCCCTGCCTCTTCGGTGAGTGGGGAATTAAGTAGAGTAATACTTTCTTTTTTAATAATACGAATCCCTGGCGAAACTGAGTCAAATTTACTAATAACTGAAGAATCCTCTTCAGAACAAAAAAATAACTCACATTTAGATGGATTAATGTCCAATCCTATTTCTTTTGCATTGTCAATCAAAAATTTAAAATCATTCAGCACAATATCCGAATCTCCACAAATTATGCCATCATCCAGATAAAAACAACAAAATTCTCAATTATAGGTTGAATCGTCAAGCTAAATGCTAAAGGTCCTAGAGGATCACCATGTTGTGCTCCAACTTGTGATTGAATAATGTTCCTTCCGAAAAACGAATTAGTTGAGGATGAATAGCATTGGCACATAAAGCTGTAAATTTTTGGTGTCTTGTCCTTTATTGCATCTAAAAGAGAATCTCTTTCAATACAGTTAAATGCATTCTTAAAGTCAACCTTCAGTAATATTTTAGAACTTTTCGTGTTAATATTAATAAATGTCGTAGCAACATGTACTGTTGCTTCACAACCTGTAGCAAATCCCATTTGTTTTGGACGAAGATAATCACCAACTTCAACTGCATCTGCTTTGCAACATAATTTGGCTACAAGTCTACGAAATGTATTTCCAACAGCTATCGGCCTCATTCCGCCATCCTTTTTCTATAATGCACAGAGATTTGCACCGTAAAGAATTTTCACTATAGAGTCGTTAACTTTACCATTAGGCATGAGATTGCAAAGATTCGTAATAGAATTAATAAGGTTATCTCTTGCTGCAACATCTTGTTTTTGTATAAGGTCCTTCAAGTTTTGAGGTCGAATTCCATCTATTCCTTCAGAGGATCCATTATGAAAAGAAATGATAGCTTCGAAAACATCTGCAGTTGAAACTTAAAGATTAATCTCGTTCTTATCAGGTGCATGAGCAAAATTTAAGTCTTGATGGAGAAGGGTACTTTTCATTTAACTTCCTAATAGACTCTTCATTTGGAATAGCTAGGGCCTCTGTTGATGATAGTAACTGAATTGCTCCTCGAATGTCGCCATCAGCTACTTTCATTTCAACTGTATTGAAAATACGATTGGAATTATAATTACTCATTTCCCTCTGAGATGGAACTGTAAAAGTATTGAAATTGGAAATATTCTTTTATAATTTTTGAGGTAAGACTGTTATTACCCTTTTCAGAGACACGAAGTGCTGCATAGAAAAAATTATAAATTATGCCAAGAATTATCATCATTCACAGAAATACATTCCTTAGTAAGAGAAGACAGTTTATTTGCAGCTATTACACGAGCACCTTTTGGAATTCTCTTTAACACTTTCACATTTTGTTTCAAAAAGGAGATAAGTTCTGTAAATGACGACCATCTATCATCTTTTAATTGGGCTGAGTAAGTTGTTTGAAAGTCAGCAAACTCCTTTTTCTTATCTTTATGTTGAAACCCAATATGAATTGACAAACCGTGATTGTTTCTGAATGTCTTCGGATTATCAGGACCAGTAATTCAAAATGGACAAGTAATCATAATCTTATTAATTATCGATGAGTTTATCTTTGACTCAATGTCAGTCTTCATATTTTCAGTATAATCCTTAATTTTTGTTGACATAATGGTTCTATATTGTTTTGTTAATTTTGGTTTAGATTTCAAAGTGTCTGAAAAAGATATTTTTTTTAAATTTAAATCTTCTATTTGTTTCTCTAAATTATTAATTGTATCAATTTTAAAGTCGATTTCCATTCTAAATTAACCAAAAATTTTTCTTAAATTAAACACAGATTTAGAAATATTTTTTTTAAAATCATGCCTAAGATTTTTACTCTTCTTAGTCACGTTAATCAATGTTTTAAAAACATTTTCCAACATTACATTTATTTCTTCTGACATTGCACAAACAAATAATAATTAATTTTACAGGAAAGGGATGACAAGTTATTATTATTATTATTATTATAATATTAGTAAAATTAAATTTTGTTACTTATTGGTAACTATGGGTTTTAAATTTTATTTATTATGAGGAAGTAAGATAATTTTTTGGTGGTGAACCACCGCTTATGATTTGAAAAAAGTCGCCCGTACGGGTAAAAAGTTTGGCCACCCCTGCTCTATATCAACAGACTCTATAATTTATAGTGCATTTGTATTTTTGTGGGTTAGTTCGTAGTATTAAATTATTTTTCAGATGCAAACATTACAATGTTTGGTGTAAATAAAGTTTAGTAGATATTACGCATTATTTTCTTTAATCTTTTGCGTAACAAAGTTTTGATAAAAATCCGGTAATTTCATTATGTACACTTTTTCAGTAAGATCACTATGACATATGTAAAAATTGTAAAAGAAAAGAAACAAAGCATAATATGTTTATGTATGTAGAAATATATTTAAACTAAAATAAACATCATGAACGACTTTTAAAGTCGGATGACAAATTACAGGGGAATTGCATTGCTAAACACGGTCTACTAAGTATACGTGAACGTTCTGGAAGAAAGGTTAAAGAAGGAGGTGGAGGAAAAGAAGTTGCTACCAGATGGGCAGGCAGGACTCAGGAAAGGAAGAACCACGGATAACGTATACATATTGAAGCACATGACAAACAAGGAATTTGGAAAGAAAATAGGTAAAATGGTAGCGGAATTCGTAGACATAACAGCGGCATTCGATAGGGTGAACAGGCAAAAGTTGTGGGAAAAGCAAGATAAGCGAAAGGATAATAGAAAGGATAGAAGAAATATACGAAGAAACGAGGAACAGGGTGAGAGTAAATGGGGAACTGAGTGAAGGATTTGTAACGAGGAGGGGATTGAGACAAGGATGCCCACTGAGCCCAAGCCTGTTCGCGGTATGCACTGGAGACCTAGATGAGACATTAAGGGAACAAAAAGAAGGAGGCCTGGTGGTGGGGAACATTAAAGTGTGGACGTTGTCATACGCGTGATATAGTGTTATTAGCAAGGGAGGAAAAAGAAATGAAGGGGGTGTTAAAAACTTTGGACCGACATTTGAAAAGGAAAGACCTGGAAGCCAATGGGAGTAAAACTAAGGTAATGGAATGGAGAAAAGGGGGCGGGAAAAGGAAAAAGGAGGATTATAAATGGACGGTTGAGGAGATACAGCAAGTAAAGGAATTCACATAACTGGGATACATAATGATAAGATAATAAAGGACGAGTGAGAAAAGGGGATAATCTAATACGGCGAGTGATGAGTGTAGGGGAAAGACTGTTAGGAATGGACAAAAGGAAAGAAAATTATTATTTGAGGAACTGATAAAAAGTGTGCTACTGAAAGTAACACGTTTCGATAACTTAATCTTAGACTCGACATCAGTCTTCAGAGTTTCAAAGAGGAGTAAGAAATGATTTTTCTTTTTAATTTCATCTTATGAAGTGGCTTCCACGAGTTCAGCACGCCGTTGTGCATGGAGAAACAAAGAAGGAAGACGTGGAAAGGAATAGAGGGAGCCATCACCCGTAAACATAGATAAAAATTCAGTAAGCTCACGATGAGCAACATTTGTTATAGTCTAATTTCAGAGCATTGCGAACAGTTCAACACTCACATCACTAGGTAATCCTCTGGAAATCAATTGATATTGCAGTTCTAATTTAAACAAGCGATTTACATCTTTCTTCCAATTGATCGACATGATGATGTATGACAGGAATTAGGTAGGATAAATATAAAGGTAATAGATACACGACGAAGAAAGTGACTTTAAATTAAACCTGAGACAGCAAAAGCAGTCTAAAGCAAATACTATTTAATCGAAACCAACACCTCAATGTTAAAGTAAGAATTTATTACAGCAGGGCCACACGTTGGAGCTGCCAGAATTTGTAACGTGCACCGCTGTTCAGCACGTATGCAAAAAAAGGAAATAGGGATAGGAAGGAGAAGGACACCTGGACCAGCAGCTAGAGGGCACCTGGATGCGTGGGGAACATTGGGGTCCGAGAGAGAAAGGAACGAATGACAGAAATTTGGACGCCACGAGTTTTTAAGTAAAATACAAGAAAAAAGAGCCCTTTCCTCAAAACTCAAAACAGGAAAGGTAACTCACAACACGGAGAAGTTATTATACAATGAGATAGGTAGTTCGATAGATTTCCTGTAAAAGAAACGTTATACATACACAAATTATACATAAATAGTAATAATCGACCAACCAGTACCAAAAACTTTTATTCCCAATAATGTAATTCTCAAACATAACTGAATGTTGCAATTAGCTTTTGTTTAAATTAAGAAAAGGTAGTTTCACTGTAATTATAATAAAAAACAATGAAATGAAGCACGAAACATACATACATTAAATTAGGATGATCCCAAGCTAATGAAGTTTGAGTTTATAGTATCTTTTTAGTAAAAGAAGAATTATATTTATAGCATCAAAATTGCCATTGCTAATTAAAATGCACAGGCCACCTGACAAAACTTTAAATGTAGTGTACAATGTACAATAATAAAAACCAAATAATAAATTAGTTAAACTATAGCAATCAATTATACATTAGTCTCCCAATGAGCCGAATATTTATACATTATATAGTTAATAACACAACAATAAGACATAGAGCTCGATGATAAATGCATTTACCTGTGGATAACCTATGTTTACAAAAAGAAATAATATCTATGAATAAATTGAAATGATGTAATATTGACTTTGTTTTAACACTAATGCAAATAACTATATTAAATTTTTAAATTGAAATTATTTTAAGTGAATCTATGGCAAGGTAAGGCAAGCTGTAAATTTACAGAATTTTATAGTGTATTTTTATTCACACACAAAGGTATATAATTGTAGTATAACTTAGCTGTGGGATTATTCCTTTTGTTGGAGTTAGTTACAGATCTTCGTGATATTCAGTACTATTCATTAAGGCACTTTCCAGTCAATGTGACATTTCACCAAAAGTGAAAAGCAGTTAGCAATCCATCCAATTGTGCATGTAGTTATTGATCGAGTAAAAGTACATTTATGGTTGTCTGAGTAAAGTAAAAGTAGAAATAAACGTAGAAGTGAAAGTCGAAGTCAAAATGGAGCTCGAAGGGGAGGTTAAACCTCTGTAATTTATTAAAATAAGACACGAGTAACCCCTTTGAATGCATTACCTTCACGAGGTTCACAAAGTAGAAATTCCGAGATAAACTTATGTTTGTAACCAAAGTCTAGATATCGAGATGTTTAAAGTATTTTCTTTAAAGTAGGTAGTTTTAAATTATAAGATAGCTGTGGTGATGGCTAAAAGTAAAGCAATTTTTAATACAGAAACAAAAAGGAAGAGAGGCATACCTGAACGTTTTTAATAACCTTTTATATCCGAAAAATGCGTAGAAATAAATAATACCAATTAATCATTTCTTATACTGAAGAACAAATGTAAGTCCTACTTTCGTCGATGGATGAAATAAATCCAGAAATTATTTGGTTCTTCAACGTATCAAAGCATGGCTTGCATTACTTTTTAACAGGAAGAAGAAACGTTCTTTTTAAGAACTCACTAAATAACATTCAATGTTACCAACTGTAACCAGTGGTTCCAAATTCTAAAAATGTGTGTTAAGTAAGAGTGACCATCAACAATTTTGAATATTAAATGATTTACTTTAGGAAAATAACATAATGAGAACAACGTTAAATAAGAAGATGATAGGAATACCAGTGAATAAACGCTTAAATAATGTAACATCCGAAATAATTGATGTTACAGACTAAGGAGGGAAGAGAGTGAACGTGAAAGGGGACATAATTAGAAGGGATAGAGATGTGCAAAAGCACGAAAGATGGTCGAAGGCGAAAGAAGGAAAACACAATGTATACCATAGAATCATTAAGGGAGAAGGGATACCGAGATATTTAAATGGGGAAGGGAGGAGGGAAAGAAATAAAATGGTAGAGAGATTTAGAAGTGGAAACAAAGAGAGAGGAAACAGGTACTGGAGAAAGGACGAAGAGAGAAAATGTAGGCTGTGCGGAGAAGAGATAGAGTCGATGAAGCACATGTTGCAAGAATACAGGGAATTAAGGGAGAAGGAGAGGACGGTGGAAGAGACACTGGAGGAAGGAGGAAGGGGAGCGGAGTGGATGCAAGAAACACGGAAAAGAAGAAGATAGTTAATGGGAGAATAAAAAAGAGAAAAGAAGCTAGTGTAAGTGAAGTAAAGAAAGGAGAAACTGTAAAGGGTGTAAATAAAGAAGGCAAATGTAAATACTAAAACGCACGCACCCTGTTTTTTCTTCTAAAATCTGATCTGCTTCATATCTACTTTCTAAATCTCTGTAATCTCTGTAATTGATATCATAAAGTTTGCACTGAGCATCTGATTGATTAATACTAATACTGGTAACCAGGTAAATGCAATTGAACCGAAAGTTTATTGATTAGAGTATTCACTAAACCACCTGCACTCTTTCGCTTGTTACCTAACATTGTTTACATAGACGGATAAAACGGAGTATTTATTCCTAAATCGAGATCACAAAAACAAATCATATTAGTATTTATTTATTTAGTAAGACGATAATACAATGTGTCCATTAATCATACAGTGTTATGTGAATTATTATTATACTTAGCATTCAGAACATTCAATGCCTTTATAAATGCCATCATCACCACCATGGAATTATTGCTCATGAAAACAACTGGTTGTATGAAATTTTCATAGAAACACGCTAGATTGTAAGAAATTCCAATCCATAGCTTATTATATCCTTTAAATTGAATAGTTCTTCTACACTATGGGCGTTGAATGTGCAAAAACAACAGTTGTAGTTTTCTATCATAACAGTATTTAAAATTCTGCCATATCCTTTAAGCAATTCCCAATTGTAATAAATACCAACATTATTAGATAAAGATTCGTAACGTGGATCATAGATTATATCTTCATATTCGTTTACATTTGGCAAATAAATTTTATTTTCAATTTCTTAGGATCGGAAAAATAGTAATTCTACATATGAATGCCACCTTAGAAGCTCATTCCATTCCTTCATATCCAACACTACATTATTGTTTTGACCACAATTGCCACACCCCATTCGCACTACTGGTCGAAGGTTGAGGTATGTACTGCATCCAATTTCATATGTTTTGCATAATGAGTATCATTCGACAGTTTATAATAAATACAATCGATTAAGTGTTCATTAGCTGCTTGATTACACACTTCCGATAAATCATCCTTATGTTGAAATGATATCCAGTCAATGTTAGAAGATTAACCTTCATCATCTTTCCCTTCATTTTTATTTTTACTACTACTATCAATATTTTGACAGCACCAACAACACAATGTTAAATTATTACTAACATTGTTGCTGCAACTATGTGAGGTGTCCATATATAACGGAGAACTTCTGGGTTTGGATAGTTCCAGGAATGAATTTATTTTATGTGGTTGCATTAGAATCAGACAATGACTACTTGCTCGCGTAATTTACATATGGCGGGGTTGTAGCACTACTATTAAAAACAAAATGTTATGTTTGTTGTTTTCCCGCCTGCATCCAAACCACTTATGAACACATCCTTCAGGTTTAGTAACGTTTTACATTGTTCAATTCGAGTTTCTTATTGTTCGAAATACTCATAAAAACGCATTTAACACATTTAAAATCGGCCGTTTCCACCAATATATGTTCATCATACTTTGTATTGGTTGCTGGCACATTAATCACTTTATACTTTTTCGAGGTCACATACATTTTTAAAGGGTTTGCAATAGGTTAACCCTGCTAATTCCATGTTTAACAATTACAAGTTGCTAACTGACTGATTTCAACGCCCCTCACTGCGGTTTATATAAGAAAAATGTGTCTTTGACTTGAGTACCTATCACAACATGTTTAAACTTGTTGAATACCCACCTTGTCCTACCTTTAGTTGAGAAAATTATTTGATCTTGACTCAATTTAGTCGATATAAGTACCATTTGACCTTGGTCTACTTTCTTACCTGTCATTTTTGTTCTCATGGACTGATTCTATTTTATATTTTTAAGAAATGTAATATGATACCCCTGCAGGCCAACAATAATTGATCTTGAAAACTCTATTTTTAGATTTCTAAAAATTGTAATATGATGACATTTGACATTTGGACCTTGAAGAGCTGCAAAAATTTAAATTTCTCGACAAAAGTTTGACCTTGACGGGCGTTGATTTCTTACCACCAGATGGCGAGTGACCTTGAACAGGTCCAGAACCAGCTCTATATGGCACTAGGATTCTTTTGCGAAATCAGCTTTGTTAGGTTTTTTCAGAATCGGTACGTGAGATCTGGAAACTAATGGCGCTGTTAGTTTTAATATCATGGATGACCAATTCAGTGATATAAATTTTCTTTCCGAAATTCTAACACAATGAAGAATTCAAAATGCGGAGAAAATCTTCTTCCCGAATTCAGTGACATTTTGGGGAATGGAGTCTCAGTTACAGTTAAACAAAAAAATAAAAAAAGGAGTCAAAATTTTTATACCTTTAAACTGCAGGTCTTAAGGTGCCCGAAAATTGATCCCATTAGCTAAAATTTTGTGGATTCCTAATTATCGTTAAAATAATTAAAACTGTAGAAATGGCAGAATTTTAATATTTAATTCAGTAAAAAAATTAATCGAGTCGTTTGTTTTTTGATGACTATGGATGCATAGCAAAAGTTACCAGCGGAAAAACGAACATCATTTTTCTTTGGACAACTTTTTTCTTTTTGGTGCATCAATGTTTATGTGTGTAATACGTTTGACTAATAAAATTTGTAAAAATTACCGCAAGTTCTCAAAGCGCCCACTTCCTTGAGTAAAGCAAGCCCGACACCTTCATCCAACTGAGTAGGTTGCGGCCCTGATGACTTCATGTTTATCTTGTATCTCCCCCGCTGCAGCTACTATCCTGGCAACTAGGTCTTATTCGCTTGCAATGTCAGTCACGTCATAGACTAGACTCTTCACACGGTCCCAGAAATAGAAGTTTAGTGGCGTCAGGTCTGTAGAATGTGTTGGTACCGACCTAATTGGATCGATCTAGCAGCTTGTCGACAACTTCTATTTGACAACCCATAAACAAAATGCATGTCTACATACTCTTCTTTAGAAAAATGTATATCAACGTAATTTTTAAATTAAAGCAATACTAAACTGGATAATAATAATGAACAAACTGGAGAAATTTTGATTACTGTCATTTGAAACAAATGATTCAACGAACCAAACGACTCGATTTCTGCCATTTCTACAGTTTTAATTATTTTACGCTGAAATTTGGTATTATTGATAACAATAATTAGGATTAATTACCCACAAAATTTCAGCTAAATGCTCAAGGAGGTGTACACTTTGAGGACTTGCGGTAGTTTTGGACAGATTTTGTTAGTCAAAGGTATTACGTATATAAACATTGATAGTTTTGTTTATTACAATATTACAGATAAATGCGGCTACTGGAAATTGCACCGAAAAGACAAAACTTGTCCACTGGTGATTTTTGCTATGGTCCACAAAAACGAGCGACTCAGTTAATTTTTTTTACAGAATTAATTATTAACATTCTGCCATTGCGAGAGTTTTAATTATTTTACGCTGAAATCTGGTATTGTTACTAAACATAAATAGGATTAATTATCCACAAAATTTCAGCTAAATGCGACCAATTTTTTGGGCGCCACAAGACATGCAGTTTTCCTTAAAAGTTAAAAAATTTTGATTTCTTTATTTATTTATTTAAGTGTAACTGAAATTCCATTCCCCAAAAGTCACTGAAAGATGGGGAAAAAATTTCCTCCACCATCTTGAATTCTACATTGTGTTAGAATTTCGAAACGAAACAACGCTGAACTGGTCACCCATGATATTAGTAGTAAGTGTCATTAGTTTTCAGCTAGCATGTACCGTTTCTGTAAAAACCTAAAGAAACTGATTTCGAAAAGGAACCTTTACCACACTGCAGCACTCAAACGAAGCGCCGAAAAAAATTGAATATCAAAACATATCTAGTTGTTGTCCTCTACCCCTGTCTTCGAATGTGCGTCAGCTCCGGACACCTTATACATATATATATATATATATATATATATATATATATATATATATATATATATATATATATATATACATAAATTTCGACGTTGTTGCACCAAATTAGAGGATATATCGCCGTTCTCGAAAATTAATACTATGGCGTTGCTCATTATATATCATATACAAATATTAAGTATTAAATTGCAATATCAGATTATGTATTGTTTTTAGTCAACGTTGAAAAGGGCATCGCTGAATCGAGTTTATCTCAACACCATGCAGGATTTGCATGTACATACCTTTACGACGCCATGGAGTTTAAAAATAATTTTAATTTTTTTGTTCTTAATGTCCTTATTTACTATGTTCAATTTTTAAATGTAAAAATTGTATAAAAAAACAATTTCATTCAGAGATTTATCAATCACGCAAACTTTTTTTAAAAGTTAAACTGAATTCTATCAATCCAGTGATTCAGAATAATATTATTTCAATTTATTTATTGCCCTTCTTGAAGAATTTCGAATAGCCTTAAATTGCTAAAGAATTAAAAGTTAAAGTACTTGTACAAATTCTTACTTATTTTAGGAAATCAGTTGGTACCTCGTATTGTTAGCCATCCGGTTTATTACCTACCTTCAAGAAAGCTCATCGATAAACAAAAATGTATCTTTTCTCAAATAACGCTTATACAGTGCACTCAATTCATGATTAATACAGTACATACAAACCAATCAGCAATTTCAATCTATTACGTCGTTTCTCCAGTACCTTTTGAAAAAAATCCATATTATGACGTTGCCTTTTCGTTTTGCATCGGTCACCATTTAAAACGGGTGTTAAAATTTTCGATTTGGAAACCGTCACAAAACATTCAGCGGTTAATAAAATTGCATAAATTTGTAGGAACCCTTTTTTTCATCCTATATTTTGACAAATTATTGTTTTACAAAAAAAAAACACCGGCATCTTAAGATGAGCTACCGCAGCGGATATCTCGGAAAATATATTTTAGAAAATTTAAGAATTTGACCGTTACAAATTTAAGAATCCATTGCATACAGTATATAATAAATTCACACCATACAACATAAAACTGATATAAAGTTACAAATATAATGACTTCAATAATTTGTAATAAATACGCCGTTAAAATAGAGAAAAGGCGTTTGCAAAACTTCGTATCTCTCTAAATAAAAAAAAAAAATGTATTGGGTAATTCTACGTTTCCTTTGTGTTATGATGTAAATGTAGCAACATGTTTCAGAGAGGATGTAAATTGTATTGTATCAGTAATGAAGAAGGACGATCGTTAAATTTCACTTGCATGGGATTACACTAATCAACTCAGGTAATTGAGGAATTACCTAAACTGAAATCAAAGAATATCATGACAATATTCTTTGTTAAATACTACAAACAATTACAACTACACAATTGTACCTATGAGCAAAAACTAACAACACACAGTAATTTCCAAAACTTACTTTACTTTACAGAACGGTGATTTTAGTTTTCTTTAAAAAAATTATTTTGAACACATTTTTTTCTTAAATAGAAGTTGTTTCTAATCCAGTTATGTTTATACAGTTTTTGTTTAAATCATGTTTTGATCTGTTAAATAATTACTGATATATGGCAATCATGTAACCTTTTTTTACAACGAATCTGTTGCAATGTGGAGTTCTGGGACGAGTGATTTGTTTATTTCTATATTACTGTTTAATAGTAAACTGTTTTAAATATTTAGTTTGTAGAACAAAATTTACATTAAATACTAGGTTTTATTAAAATTTTTCCAATACACATCAACATTAGTCATTGGTCATTAAGAGTGGTATAGAACAGCATGGCAAATGAGATCGCTCCAGGCTGTTCAGAACATTACTTAAGCGAGCCGTCAAGGATTTTCACAGCCAAAAGCTAGACCCTGCTGTGAAAACTATTTACGACTCGCCCAATAATGTTGCGAACAGCCTGGGGCTATCTCAACTGCTTTCGCGTCCTACTTATAAATGAATTTTTGTTTTCTAATCGTATTGCTTGCCTCCACACCACACGGTCTTGCTATTGTTTTTAATTCACCAAATGATATTGGCAAATGGGTAGTCGCTTAGTCTTTCTTACTTAATTACTTGTTCGATATATATATATATATATATATATATATATATATATATATATATATATATATATATATGTATTGGCGCCACTGCTACTAAAAAAGATATCACCAAAAATTTGTTCTTCGATTGGAATGTCAACTAGATCAAAAAAATTACTACAAAAGGCTCTGAAACTTTTTGGTAACTAATTTCTCTTATGCAACTAGAACTGTATCATTTAAAGACATAATTTAGATATAGGTACCTATTTTAATAAAGTTTATGTATGTGATGTCTTCCTACTTACTAGGGTAAGCTAAATACTTAAATGACATGAATTTTCAGATTTATTTCTGAAATTTTCGTACGTAAAGCTATGCATTAAAAATACAGTTTCAAAATTCGCCACTTTAGGAACATTGATCATTTTATTTAATTTAAAGGAAAAAAGGTTTAATTGGTTTTAGTGAAATTATAATTGAAATAAAACAATTGACAACCACGTTATGTTTTTTTTTATACTGAAGTAGATCTGTTCATAACAAGTAAGTATAGGGAATTATGTAGATAATGTGTTTCAATTATGTTTTCAGATTTTTTTTTTAAGTACAAATATGTATATTACGAACGGGATGTGAGCAGTAATTAAGAAAAAATGTTTAGTGCCTCTTAAAAAAACTTTAGCTTTTAAAAAATTTTGCTTAGCATTAGTTAAAAATTTCGACACATATTTTATTTAAAAAAAACATTTAGTTACATTATTACAAATCACTTGCAGTCAATATATCAAGTTTTATACACTTTAACGAATGATAACAATAAGTAGGCGAATTAATATGACAGTAAATTAATTTTAACAAATTACAGTAGAAGGGGAGCAGCATAAGGACGTGACGTCATAGTGGTGGGGTCAAAGTGGGGGCTGGATGCGGGTGTGGGTGGGGCTAAGAGTAGGGTCGGATTCTTTTCGGGGGCCCTTTTCAACCCCTTGGCTGAATTTTAATCCCTAATTAAGGTCATTTTGGCAATATCAAGAGCCTTTTTGGCAGTCAAACCCTATGGTTAGGGGTGTGGGGTGCCACCGTGCCCCTAGGTGAGGGGCGTGGATAGTAGATAAAGGTCATTTTGGGTGTGTTAAGGAGGGACTAAGACTAGATAAGGCCCATATGGCTTCATTAAGGAGGGGCTAAGGCTAGACCACACCCATTTATTTTACCTGATTGGTTGTGTGAGCGCCCGCCCCTATGGCTTCTGATTGGCCCTTAGCTTCACTACTCAGCCGCTGTGCTCTGTCTGGAAGACTAATTCTGCATTCTGATTGGTTATGGAGGGAAATTTGAATTTGTATTCTGAAAAGGGACCTTAAGTCTATCTTGTAAGACAGTTATAGGCCTTCGGAACTTGCTTTCGGGCCATAGCCCCATTTTCGTGCCCCCATTTCCCCAAAATTTGTATTTGTTTGTTG
The DNA here is from genome assembly GCA_036346205.1 of Vesta saturnalis. Taxonomy (NCBI): domain Eukaryota; kingdom Metazoa; phylum Arthropoda; class Insecta; order Coleoptera; family Lampyridae; genus Vesta; species Vesta saturnalis. Next base: position 811,583 of record JARFJB010001947.1, read on the forward strand.
CGCAATCTACTTGTATGTAGACTAACGAATGTTTTCTGTAATAGAAGTGGCTTCACCTAACGGTATATTTTAAAACTACATAGTTAAGAGGGAAATCTGAAATAAGAGACCTTAGTTCCAACTTGTGAGGTAGGTATAAGACGTCTACACCATCTTTCCGGGCTTAGTCCACTGTTACGCACCACCTATTATGGTTTTAATTATGGGCCATAACTAAATTTATAAATAAAAAAGATATAGGGTTGTAATGATTTATTATAAGTAATACTATTTTGAGAATTAAAACTAATGAATGTTTTCTATAATAGGGACTGGCGTTATTGAAAATGGAAAAATGATATTTAAAATTTTTACATACAAGATTTGCCTTAGCGGAAAAATTTCTGTCAAAAATGGTCTTAGATTTATAAGCAAGCCTGAACGTCCTTATTAATCTGTTGTTAAGTGTGACTCTTAATTAAACTTTGACAGCCATTTTGTTTTAGCGGGACATTTGAAATCGCCACTTGTCAAAAGACAAATTAATCAAATCGATAGATCGGGCAATAAAATCAGCCGAAGCATATCAAACCAAATCAACCAACCTCGATCAAATCAAAGCAATTAAGCATGTCACTCTCGATCAAACCAATCAAACAATCAGCTCAATCACAATCAATCAATCAAAGCAATTAACCAAGTCAGTCAACCTCAATTAAATTAAATAATAAGCTGAGCTAACAATTCTTTATAACCTTCAGGTAACAATTCTCCCACTGTATATACCTAGCTCCTATGAACGACCACGTACTTTGTAGATAAGGCTAACCGACACTTAGAGCTGGTACTCTCACTAAACGTGAGTGCACCGGCGTGAGAAAACAGTCGATCATCAGCAAATCAATATCAATCAATTCAATCTCAATCAATCAAATCATAACTTACAACTCGAAAAAATCACCTTGCAATTCAAAAATACCGGTCTGGCTCAACGTACAGGTTGCTAAAACCTACCACAACTCAAAGATACATGAGAGAGTCTTGGGTATTGCTGTCAATATACGAGCATCAAATTAGCTTGTAACACTGCTCACGGGTTTTGCATACAGTGATAAAAATACATTTTACAGTTAAATCATTAAAAATTCCCAACAAATATAATCAAACTTGAAATCAGGCCTCTAGCAATTATGTAAAGTAAATAAAATAATGGTTAAGGGTTAAAATAAAGAACGAGCACTTACCAGTGTTGCTGTCGATAATCGTATTGGAAGAACGCATTGACAAGGTAAACAGCTGCTTACAATCACAACACATTCACTTTAGGCGTCTTGATTATAACTGAATAATATAAAGTACTTAGAGTCTTCCAGCAATCGTTAATATAATGTAATTATTTTCTGGATTTCCCCAGTTATGTCACCACAATAACAATCTTTCACTGTTCAAGTACATCTAATGTATTTGGAAAAAATAACAGTCCTACATTAGTGAAATCTTTATGAAAGTTAAATGGATTCGTATTATATGTTCACTTTCTTTGCGCGTGACAAGGAATCTCTCCAATTAGACTACAGTTATTTTTAAAAGCAGACGTTTTTGTTTTGACGTCATCTACTGGTGTATTTTTAAACTAGTGCATGTTTGCTGTAATGGAAGTTGATCGTGGCTTTACCTATTTACCTATTTATTTTTAAATGAGCAATATAAATCACTTAATTCTTTTCAACAATTATTAATATAAAGTAGTTAACAACTTTCGCTATTCAATTGCTTCTACCGTGTCTGGGACAAACCCCCAATTACTTAATTACGAGAAAGACAAGTAGACCTTGAAAAATGCAATTGTGGTGTACATGTTCTTTGTTCATGACTAATTAGATTACACTTATTTTTAAAAGTAAGTTTGTTTGGTTGAAGATAAACGAGTTGACCTTTGCTTTTAAGAAACTACGGGGAATTTGAATTTGATCATTGGACCATTTGCTTATCTCACCCCAGACATTTGTCTATTTTGAATATCGACTTATTCAAAAAACAACCTTCATTTCAAAAACGTGGACCTGGTTTAAGCTACAGCTTGCGAAAAAACAGCTCTCACTTCAAAAACGGACTACAATTCAATTGAATTAAGCTATAACTTCCAAAAACTAACTCTTAACTCAACAATACTAACCCTAAGCAGTAACTAAAATCACTAATGCATATTAACTCATAAGACACCGTCAAGTAAATCGGTTAATCAATCAAATCAATTGTTTTTGTCTGACAACACTGTAGACAATTTAATTATAAGTTATAAGTGTTAAATAGCTGTTATTGATTTTCTGTTACCCTTAGACGTACAGCTTGTTTTTGTTTTTGCATTAAATCGAATAAGGCTGACAGAAGCTGATTTCAAATCAGTATCTTAGACTTGCACCGCGTTTTTTAATCCCAGGCGTTTGAATATTTGTTTACTCACCCACCAGGCATTGGTCTACTTTCAATAACGACTTTTTAGCGTAATTTATTTGTTTGATGGATGAATTTGCACACAAGCATGCACACACGCTCATACCCCCTATACTTGACTTACGAGATAGTCTTTGGCATGGGTGTCCATATACGAACAATTTTTTTTTGAAATGAAGTTTGTTTTTTGTATAAGTCGTTATTCAAACTAGACAAATGTCTGGGGTTAGATAAACAAATGGTCAAATTCAAATTCCCCACAGTTTCTCAATAGCAAAGGATGTCATGTGTATTTGAACGTCATGTATATGTATGTACGTATTTTTTCTTCTTTTTATTATTTTTTTTTTGCTAGTAACTCAATTTACGCTAACGAAACTTGTTGGCTTTTTTGTGTTCATCAAGTTACAAGTGAAAGTAATAATAGATTGTTTTATTTTCTAAGTTGTAGTGGTTTTCGAGTTATACTTTTCGTATTGCCATTTAGATTTGATATCTGAAATTGGCAATTATATGCGTTGTGGATTAATTAATTGGAATTAGGAAATTTTAAAGTTGAATCTAAATTAGTTTTCCTCTAAATTTTTATAAAAGGTTTCGTTAAATAGAATGTAGTTGTAGATAAGAAAAGTACGCATGTAAATTGTAGGATGAGATCATTCCTTGGTTTGCTTGTCTAAGTAGGGGCTGTTGATGTTAATGTTACTTATTGCGTTTTAGTAATTGACCCGTTTTTCTGCCGGAGTATAGTATGTCAATCCTTTAGTGTTAAATAATTATCGTTATCGTTTAAGGAATAAATCTGTGGACGACAATTTGCACTTGAGTCGTGAACGCCGCAATGTCAGCAGTTTTCTTTCAAGTTAAAGCGTGGTTGAGATATGCGGTGTAATATTATGAGGAATCGGTTTGAGCGGTGAATTGTGCGCCGGGATTCTTGATCTGACTTTCGTGAGTAAAGGATGGGAAGTTGGGAGTTGAGGGCGTGCCTTTTTTTCGAATACCTGGAGGAGAAGTTGATTGCAACTAAAGCACGAGTTTGGTGGATATTTGTGTAGACGTTCATCCTTCCTGGTTATTTCTTTTGAAGTTACGGACTAGGAGGTCAATTAACGAGCATTTCACAAAGGGATGTGTTTTATATAAGTGCATCTTGGTGGTGAATTTGGAGACGCGCTAAAGCGGATTTATATTTTCGAATAAAACCATTGTAAAGGCACAAAGTTTTGTTCCCTCCCCCGTAATAGATTAGCTGCAACAAACGAAAGTCTCACTGTAAATAATTTGTAAATAGACATTTTTCGTTTTAATATTAAAAGGACTTGTAAATAGAGCTACCGAATTAATGTAACATTAAACAGGTAGGGTGTAAATATATCTCGTGCGTAAAAGCGATTTGTTTTGTGCACATAAACTATATACCGTCCTGGCCAATTAACGTAAGCGTATTGCTATCGAAATTTAAAACTGGGAAATTGCCGCATGGGCTTGCCTTGCCGATCAAAAACGTGCAAAAGGTGTCCTGAAGCCGATCTCGTCCATTTCACTTTCATTGCTATCTGGTGAAGACGTATTCAAGAGTTCTGTGTAGAAGGTAATTCAATATTGTACGTTCATGTGATTGCTTTATCATAACTTTGTTTGTAAATATGGTGATATTAGTTGTTGATGAGCGATTAAACGCAGTCGTTATATTTTGTTGTTATTTTGCGGTATTTGATGCCCTCACGTTAATCCGAATTAAAAGTTAGACGAACTGATTTTATTTGCGCTATCTTTGGTATTTTGTTTCTTATTATTTAATTAAATGTACTACAAATTTATGTTTACCATTATAATGCTGTCATAAAAATTAAGTAAACATAAGGGAAATAAAATGATACAAAATACCCAGCAAATGTGCAATGTGTGTTGCATGTCTGCAGGACTTACTTAAATCGTTTTCCACTTTCTACATGTAAATGCATGTGTGTTAGAATGATAACAAAATTTATATTAAAAAGTAATCAATTCATGAATTGAAACAAAAAAAATTAGTTGAATTAAAGTCATACACTACCCAGGAGAACAAAAGAGGTGTAATAATTTTATTAAGCACTGAAATAATGAAGGTAAGGCAAAAACACAAAGCATAAGTAATCCTATATTTTACACTAAAAATACAAATTAAGCAAAAATAATTAGGTCGTGATCTAAAACAAAAAAAAATCAGTTAAATTAAAATAATAAGTTATATAGATATACCTTCATCAACCACATAGTCGTATCGATGTCCGCGTCTATGAGTAATTGAAACTTATTGCAAATATTTAATAAGAGAAGGGTCCCGTTAAATGAGGTCCCGTCCCCTTCCATAAAAACGATATCGTACTAAAACAAAAATTATTTCAAACTGAAACAACAACAAAAATTACTCACTTCCGGAGATATATTTCTTACAAAATTAATAACTACTTCATCTGAAAATTGAAGTTAAAAAAATAAATTACGTATAATATTCTACTTACCCCCTTCCGTTCTGCTGAACCCTAAATCGACAAATTCAACAAAATCTGTAATAAAGACGTTAAGTTTGAGTAAAAAAAAAATGTTTATAAATTATTCTTGCCAGCCATTATTTTAGTAGATTAAGTAAAACTTCGCTAATGTATAAAACGTGTATATGTCTGGAATATGATATTATAATGTAAGGTGAACAACATTATTATATAAATTTTTCATATGAGTATGCGTAAATAAAATTATATTATAAGTAACTGTAAAAGACGTACGTGCATGTAAATAAAAAAGAGACATAAAAGAAGCCAACGAGGACGTGCTCGAGCTTAGGGTTAGGCGGGTGTAGAGGGGAAGGGATTCTAGTCCTAAAAAGCGCGGTCTTCAATTTCTAATTTGCCCATAGGTCCAAATCGGAATTAATATTTTTGAAAACGTGATTGCGTGTTACAAGCGGCTCTTTAGCTATTGCGTTTTTTAATTTGTCAAAAATATGAAAAATGGTCCTAAAATTTACCTACACAATTTTGAAACGATAAACTGCACTTAAAACGCAACTTTTTTTTGCTTTACTTACCTATACTCATAAGAAACACATCTTACAGCTCGACTTCAACAATTTTAATTAGTTTAGGACCACCAATTTTTTAGTTCCAACGCGACGTATGTGTAATTTCATGTAAAATCAGTACTATAATGAATAAAATGTACTTCAACAGAAATGAATGTGTATGGTCAGCATTCTCGTCTCTAATTTTAAATTAATGCATATTCCATATAATATATGTTATATTTTTGGAGCGTAATATTTTAAATAAAATCAATATTCGTATATTATATACAGCAGTAAAGCGTCTTCGTTTAGTTAAAAAATTTTCATGTATATACAATTCTGTTGAGTATCTTTATTTCATTTTCATTTTTACATATTACAAACACATAGGTAATAGTTTGTTTAAAGAATGCGGTATACACCACTTCACAAATTCCAATAAACTATAAGTTTTCAGGACTATTCTTTTATAAAATTAAAAAATTAGGGAAAACAATATTACAACAGTTCACAAGAATAAATAACAATTTTTTTCTAAGACAAGGTAGTAAAAATCTATTCAAATTTTACTAACAGATCATAAGTTTTTAACTTTTGATTTTAGTGCTGCCAGTATAACACGAAACATAACAATGTCTTGATTGTTAGCAATTTTACAATAATGCATTAATGACAAAACCTTAGTATAACCTTGCCTTTTTCAGCATCCGCTGCACTTCATACAACTCCAAATCATATTTTAACTTATTTATTTTGCGTATCAGGTCTTTTATTTGTTCCCTTTTTGAAGACCTCTTACAAATTGTTCCTGATGCAAACTTTTGCATTGATTTTTTCATTATTATATTGTATTTCTGCAGACTTATTAACTTCAATGAAACCTACATTTGTCTAAAGGCCAGTTTATATCTAGTTACGTGTGTCTAGCACAGATACGTACCACACATATCTGGTTATTTCCTTTTGTGACATATTTGCATAGCAGAGATTCAAACTACAGATGTGTTTGGTCACCTACTATTTTTTAATGATGACTCGCATCTTAAAGATGGTGCTGTCACTATAATTTTTAGCTAAGACGCGAACCGACTATTTTTAGCTATGATACAACTACATTCTAGCGAGGACTCGAACCAGCTATCATCTGACCCCCAAGGCGATCATGCAAATCTAGTGATTTCTCTAGTGTCTTTTTGGGTTAGGATTGGCCTTGTATTACTACTCATAATTAAAATAATTTGACTTTGACCTATTAATAGCCTTCTCCCACCGGGTTACGTTTGCTACCCTCCAGGGACTGGACTACCAAAAAGTCTCCTAATACTGACAACAGGTCCCTATTTAGAGCGTGAGTACCCCAAAATACGTCATGAAGGGGTTGGCAATGACGCCGGAAAAGAACCCGACAAAAAGGAAGCGGCCTACGTGACTTCCCCCACTCCTTGTGGGCGTGACCTAGGATGTTACAAAAAGTGGTGGGGAAAATCTGGACCCCTAGGATTAATTGAGATGAATTAAGGTGAATTAAAATGAATTAAGATGCATTAAGATGACTTAAGATGAATTAAAGTGAAATAAGATGAATCCCTCCTTCCCCACTTTTCATTATGACGTCATAACTATGGTCCTTAGGGATGTAGCCCTCGAACTAGCGCATGGAGGCTGGGCGATGGACCAGTCAGGAGGTTGGGCTGAGTCTAAAGGCCAATTAGAAGCCAAAGGGCGTGGCCTACCCTTAGGTCCTCCAATCAGAACGCTGTATGCACGCGGATCACCAATCAGCTGGAAATGGGCTGGAATTAAAAACTACACCGGAGATTGGAGACCCGATTCGATTTACATATTTATGTAAAAGTGCAATAAAGTATAATTATTAATGCTAGCTATGCAGGATGATGCATTTCAATACGCAGTATAAGGATATAACTACTAATTAATTTTGTAACTATTGGTTCTCAATGCTTTCGTTTAGTGTCGTTTCTGTTATGTCGTACCAGATTATACATGATTTTAAATAAATATTACACTTAACATGAGTTGATCTGGCTTGAGAAGAAAACAGGAATAATTATTAACGAACATAACTTTATTTTTCTACTCTTTTTTTATTCGAGTCCCTTTTGGCATATACACTATTAAAAGAATCCCCTCAGCGCCCCCGAAAACTGTGACTATCCCTTTTCTCCCAGAAAAGTGCGTCTCGCTTTCTTGGGCGGTGGAGAGCCCTTATGAACCCATTTTATATACTCTTGTTGGAGGATCCCAGTGGTGTAGCCACGTCTTATGCCCAGTTACAATTCTATAGAAGATGTTTCATCTTGGGAGGAAGCACCTACGTACTTTTCGGCAATTTGTCGTCAGCACAGTTTTTGTTCTGTACTGAGCAGCTTTTGAATTCGTTGTGCCGACACTTCACTCATTCCACAATGTGTGAAGTGCAGAAACACTCGTTTCAGACATTCCTATTTCTCTACCAATAACCGAAACTTTTACTGGGCGACCAATCAACACCAAATCTTCAACTTCCTCCATAATTTCATCAGTTTATGCTTCAAGAGGTGTTCCACACTTTGCGTCATCATGAATGAATTCCCTGTCCCATTCGAACTGGATCAATATTTGACTCGCTAATAGAATGAGCTATTTTCTCCATGCACACTGCCACCATTTTCTCATGGATATAACTTTAATGTGTATAAAGTGATTCCTGTGAGGTATTTTTGGATATTACGCTTAGGGATTACATTCTATTAGCATCCTCCTGTACATTGTTTATCTCTATAATTTATTTCGTCCCATGTTACAGATATTCAATTGCGTAAGATGCATTTATTCGATGCAAATAGTAAAAGATAAAATAAAACTTGAAAAAAGTAGTAAAGAAACACTACCGACACGTAGATAGTACAATATTCGTTTCATTTAGATAGTATTCCTCATCGGTTATGTTCAACTGCTTTAAATTCGTCTACGAAAATATGCTTACCAAACGCTATTTATTTTCACTAGTAATAGTGTCAATAGTCAATTTTCTCCGTTCCAGTCACCAAATTACAAACTGAATGTGCAGCACCACGATTACATTAACCTCTTATTTTGAGATTCAGGAAATCACCCGAAAAAGGAATGTCACATATATGTGAATTTAGAGTTCCTTGATATATTTCATTTTGTTCCTTTGGCAGTGCAACAACAATGACCATTACATATTCGTTTCGCATCACCTTTTATTCGTCTAATAAACTCCTCCGCAGTATTATATTCCTTTCCAAATGTATAAATTATACTAAGTATCGTTTTCATCAGACTTGATGTAACAAGGTTACTAGATACAGAAACTTACAAGGCCGGAATTGACTTTTACATCATTACCCAAACGTATTTTTAAGTCGTGCATATCGGTACTTAATACAAAAAAAAAATTATGTCCATTTCAATCTCCAACAAATAAAAATACTAGTTATTGCTACATGTTAATTTATTGAAGCGGCGATTATATTTGCTTACGTTAACAACCAGATAAGAACAAAACAGACACATTTGAATAAGTGTTAACACGCGACTAAATATAATATAAAAACTTCAATAAAATATTCACACATAAACAGAAAAAAATAGTTGTCCAGAAGATGTTTGTGGGATAAAATTCCTTGTAGCAACGAAATCTAAAAATAGGGCACTTAATTCACCTATATACATTAAATGTATCGGGTGGCCAACTAAGAACGGCCGTTGGCCATATCTCAGGAGTGGATTATAGTACAGGTTCGGGAAAAAAAATTTTTAACGAAAGTAGCCTCGAGTTTATTTATTTGGCCACCAAGGTCTCCAGACCTAACTTGTTTAGATTTTTATTTGTGGGGGCGTATATGCCGATAGACCCACAACAAGAACTGACATGATTTAAAGAATACGACAGACAATACGAAGTATTTCAAGGGCAGAAATTGAAACTGTTGTTCTCCCCACCCGTCAGCGATTGATTTCATGCATTGAAAATGATGGACGACATTTCGAACATCTAGGGCGACACTAATTACGTAGTTATTTATTTAAGGTTTTAATTGTTAGGTTTATCACATTATTATTTTATAATTTGTTCTCATTGTTAGTAGCGACAGCATTACATTTAGGTAATCTAGCGGCAACCATAATATTAGTATGATAACAGTTTAAATTACAGCAGACCAATGTAAAATCTTTTCATCCAGGCTAAATTTAATAATTTCCGTTAACGCGAACTAGCCTACTAGACGTTGGAAGAACAATTCCCGCCATTTACCTGTTTCTTACGATATCTCAGGATAGGAAAAAGATATCTACTTGCAGTTTTCACTGTTTTATTACTACTTTAGTCTACTTTTTAAAGACCTACTTAAATTTTTATATTTCCATTTAAAATTGTAAAGAGAAAACACAATACTAAAAAAATATTAAACAGCACCCTCTAGCATTTATGTTATTAAACAGATTGCTTCAAATTTACAAATTTTCTATTGTTTAACAAAAGCTCTTTCAAACAACATCAAGTTTATTAAAATCGGTCAAGCAGAACCTGAATTAAAGGCGTTTTTTCATAACAAAGTTCCCACTCTCCCCCACTCCTTATTTGAAGAGATAGACGAAAACTTGTCAAATAAAAAATATATAGAATTTGTCGAGGAATCTGATTATAGTATTTAATATACCCCTTAATTGAGTAAATTTTGAAAAATATTGCTTTTTAGAATTTCAACTGTCAAATACTACAATTCTGAAAATAATTTCCAGGCGTTTCTCGAGGCCACTTTCGTTATAAAAATTTTTTTCCCGAACCTGTGCTATAATCCATTCCTGAGATATGCCCGACGGCCGTTCTTAGTTGGCCACCCGGTACAATAAATTGTAAAATAGCACAACTTACTATAATGATCCAAACAATTATGCACTTATTAATAATTCAAGTCCACAAAAGCAAAGATGTAATTACCTTTACGTCAAATAATAGACTCGATATTCAACTCGAACTCACTTTTATTTTAAATTTGTAGATATGTCCTTAACGGCAGTTATCACTTTATACCCGCTAAATGGTAATTTCTTATAACATTTTTCATTCTGCAGGTAACTTAATTAACACGTGACCTTGACTCAGCCAAATTCCAAGCATTGCTTGGTGACCTTGAACAAACTATGAAGCGGGGGACGCGTAGGTGCATGGTGAGTTATGATCCGTCTAGCTATACTGACCTTGAAGAATATACAGGCAATGTGAGCGACCTTGACCTTGAAAACCAATCTAGTGACTTTCTCAAATCTAGTCACTTTTCTAGTGACAAAAGTGCGTTAGAACTGGGATATGAGCGACATTGACCTTGAAAACAAAAAATCTAGTAACTTTCTCAAATCTAGTTACTTTTCTAGTGACAAAAGTCGGATTAGAAGTGGGATGTGAGCAACCTTGACCATGAAACCAAATCTAGTGACTGTTTAAAATCTAGTTACTTTTCTGGTTACGACAGTGAGTTAGAAGTGACATAGCTATACTACTTGTGGATGGTATAGGTTCGATACTCTGTACGCTCTCCTTCCTTGTAGCACCGCGGGATTTATTCTCTATAGGGACTACTGCCGCCGGTTTAACACGAGTTTGAGGTGTAATATTTAGCACATTTTGCATTTCAGTTCTTATAAAGTTTTTTATTTCTGACATCAGTTCTAGGCAGTTGCAGTACCAGGTACTACTGCAGCAGGAGTAAGCACTGCCACTTCCTCTTTAATTATTTCTATGAATTCAGTGATTAATTCTGCTACTGCTACTTATCGTGACACAATACACTAATCCATTCCACCTATTACGCGTTGGGTGAGGTGTTCCCTCTACTTCAATATCTGCTATTTTGACTACTTTCAACAATTTTCCGGATTGTGCTCTTGACCTAGTTTGTATCAATAACATTCCTTTTGCCTCTTGTGTCTTATCTACTTCTCTAATCAAACCAAAAAGAACTTTCGATATTAAGAAGGGATATACTTTGGTAAAATCTCCTTTCCTTTTAAGGAGCAGGAACCGGGACCAAGGAGTCTCCTTTTCCTGCCTTCCTTTCTCAGTGGTTTTTCTAGAGGAAACCGCCAAAACCTCAATTCCAGTTCCATTAACCGTTGACACTCATGGTTCAGTGGCACTTAGCCGAACCACTAGTGACTTCATGGTTGCGCTAAGTCACCAGGACGAACACACATATGGAACCTTTTGTAAACGAGTGAGGTCCCTGATTAATATATAAACACTAGACAATACTTTACAAGAACAAAACACAGACAGTCGGTAGAAACAAGCCAGGGAGTGGACACCCGACATATGCGACCAACGTTAGCGTTACCACGTGGAGGCGCTGGATCGACTTTACTTGTTATTTTTATTTTTCTACTTGGGGTTCTAATATAACACTGGCTCTAACTGCAAAAATTTCCTTGCTATTCTGCATTTATTCAGAAGAATTGCTTCGGGATTATTCCAGTCGTTGAAATCACAATGGGGACTATTATTACTTTTTCGATTTTCCATAATATTTTGACTTCCTGTTTTAGTTCTGTATATTTTCTAGTTTGTTCTAGTCTGCTTCAAGTTATTTGTGTTTGGTACAGCTATGTCCCTCAAATATGCTTGCTTCTTTACTTTGTCAACCAGGGTTATAATTGGTATGTTATTGTGTATTGCATAATCGGTTAATGTAGCTCTATCATAGTACAATTTAAACTGTGTATTTTCCATAACCTGGTCCGGGATATATTTGTGGTATAGTGTATGATGGTCATTTTTTAGTGGATGTTTTGGTACAATTTTCTGATGGATAATGTTTACAAGTTGATTGTGTCTGTGAGTATAATCACTTTGAGTGAGAATTGTACATGCTCCTGCTATATGTTGTATTGTCTCAGATTTTATTCCACATTTCCTGCATATATCTTTTTTTACTGTCTTATCTTTAATTATATTCTTTCTATAGTTCTTAGTTCTGATAACCTGGTCGTGGATAGCTAGAAGAAAACCCTCAGTCTCCGGGAACATTTCACCTAGATCAAACCATTTATTGGAAGCTTCTTTAACCACATGAGATTGGTTCAAATACTGGTGGTGTCGTCCATGCAGTTTCTTGTTTTCCCACTTGTGCAATCTATCCAAGTATGATTGTCTGTTTGTTTCTGTAGTTTCTTCTTCTATTAGAATTAATGGTGTATAGTTGTTGACCATGTTGCAAATTGTTTCGTGTAGTGCACTAGAGGCCTTTTTTCCATGGAAAAGCTTTTTCAAATTTACTATTTCTCTTTCATGTAACCTTTTTATTTCAATCAGCCCTCTACCCCCTCCTTTTCTAGGGATTGCCACACGTTCTATAGCTAATTTAGGGTGGTGACATATGTGTTGTGTAAGGATAGTTATTGTTTTGATTTTAAGGTGGTTTAGTTCCGTTACCGTCCACTTAATCACACCAAAAGAATAAGTAAGCATCAGTATTGCATACGTATTAAGTGCTTTAAATAGATTTGTACTAGAAAGCTGAATTTTACATAGAGAGTGAATACGATAACTATACTCTTGTTTTAATTTTTCTTTAATTGATTTGTGATCTAATAACTGTGCTTGAATGTATCGTAAATAATTATAAAGCTCATCATTTTCCATTGCCAGAATCTCTTGCATCCCAAATATGTATCCACCTTCTATGATTTTACCTTTTCGAATATTTAATTTTTTAAATGTGTCTAATCCTAAATCCATTCTTATATCTTTTGACAATTCTGTTGTTATATCAAATAATTTTGTGATGTTTGTGTTAGTGTTTGCAAACAGCTTTAGGTCGACGATATGGTGTACATTTCTTCTATTATTTTTTATGCTAAATCTTAAATCGGAATCTATTAGTTCGTGTAATAGAGGATTAAGAGCAAGACAAACCCATAACGGGCTCAAGGAGTTACCCTGGAAAATACCTTTTTTTATTGCTATTTCATCAGTTACAATGTTATCTGTTCGCTTATTTAACATGATTGTGGTGTTCCAGAATGGCATAATGTTTTTCATAAAATTAATAATTTGTGGATTAATCTTGTACATTTCTAATACTTGTAGGAACCAGGAGTACGGTGTACTGTCATAGGATTTTTCACAATCTATGTAGGCTACAAATAAATATTTTCTATTTTTTTGTACATATTTTAAAATACTGGATTCAATGATTAGTTGCTCCTTACATCCCATATGGTTTTGACGACAACCCTTCTGCTCTTCTGCTAAAATATTTTGGGTTATTATATGGCGTTTATTCGACAACTAAAACACGATGTAATGACTTTATACAATTTGGTCTATATTGTGAAGGATCTTGGGTTCTTTAACTTTCAGGGAGCATATACGGTATTCGATGAGTAAGAAACTCAGGAATAATACCGGTTCCATTTATTATTTCATTGATTCGTTGTACTAGTTTTCCATGTAATACATATAGCCGTTTCAACCAAAAGTTATCTATTCCATCAATCCCTGGTGCTTTCCAGTGATGTGTTTTCATAATTATATACCGAATCTCATCCAGAGTTATAGTCTCAAATTCCAGTCTATATTTTGTACTCTATTTCATTATTTGTTTATCCATTCAGCTTCTCTGTTGTGTTCAATGTGATCTGACCATATATCTTTCTAAAATTGTTCTAGGGACTGTTTTGTTGGTGGTGCACTATTATTGACATTATTGCCCTTTACTTTCCTATAGAACTTCTTTCCATTTGCTGCAAACAATTTATTGTTTTCTTTTATAACCTATGTTTTTTTTGTATCTTGCCAATGTATGACTTTTGACTGAGAGCTTCTGTTCTAGGGTATCCGAATACTCTATTACTCTGTTATTAGGTTCAGAGTGAGAACAGTGGTGTTTCGTTGACTACACACTGTTTTTACTTTCTCTTGTTTATATTATATTATTACTATCATGATTATTTTACTATTAATATTATTACTATTTTGCTCAACTACTAATCAGCTTTTAAATACGTTGAGGAAGAATTTACTTTATCCATGTATTTACAACGATCAGAACGTCTTAACTTTATCACACGTTTGTAAGATAACGCCCTTCTATATAACCAGGCTCAAACTAAGTTATAATCCTAAATTTTCAATATTTTGTTTTAGATGTTGAAGTGCAACATTTTGTTAGGTTATAATAATCATTAAGTTAAATAACAATATTCGTGTATAAACATGTATGTTTTAACATAAATTGAAATATATAAGAATTAAGCGACGCCACGGCCGTTTTTATAAGAAAGTATGTCAAATAAATTTCTGACTGACTTAAAGTTATGTAAATAAATTTTTTAGATTAAAAGTTCAATAAATAGTGTGTATGTGCACAAGTAAACGAACCTATATTGACAAAGGATTGTTCTATACTCACATCTTTTAAGGAACAAACAAATAAGTAAATTCATTTATACTTCCAATATAAAGAATTGGTGTGGTCCATAATTATTAATTATAATCTAATGGCTTAAGATTGTTAACAGTATTTGGACTTGGAAATTAACAATCAATTACGTGAGTTTCAATGGTTTAATTAATTATATCTTAAATAGAGATGGTAATTCCAGTTGACGTAAGTAAGGTTATATATAACCTAAGTTGTGTATATAAGAAAACAGCTGATTGTGATTCGAGTAAGTTGCATTGGTTTATCGAAGAAATGAATGGAAAATAAATTGGTTTGTCAAGAAACCAATTATAGATGATGTGGTCAAGGCATGGTAAACTACAGTTATCTGGGAATATATAATAGTGGTGGAGCTAATAATGAACCAAGAAGTAGTAATTAATAGTGGACTGTTACACCAACGATACAAGGTATTTCATGTTTTATATTGTGTTGAATAACTCAACGTTTATGTACAGGAAATATATTTCATCATTTCTTAGTACTTCCATTAAATTAATGATAAAGTAAATAGACTGAAACGGAACTCGACCATTGAATCTACATATTTTATGCACCAGGATTAAAATAGATGGATTTAGGGATAATAGGCTAATATTTATGATTAAAATGATAGTGTCTGTGAAATAAATATAATAAATTTGTTACACTTGTATTTGGTGTTTAGCTTAAATTAATGTAAGTAAGCTGCACCTTGGAATTTATTGTCCCCGCTTAGTGTAAATTTAAGAAGACACTACCACGATATCAAGTGGAAAAGAAATCAATAGATTAACTCAATTGTAGTAAAGTATTGAGCTTTTGATTATAATTGATGGTGGCATGGATAGATTTTAAATACATCAATTGTTTGGTTTAAGGAGATCAACGGCATAATATATTAGTTGACGTTCCTAAGTAAAGGGAGTATGTAACTCCAGAGTATAGTACTGGTTCAGATTAATAAATTCGAGTAAACCAATGTTTATAACCCAAGGTCAGTTAATCACCTTATATTATAAATAAACCTTAAAGTAACTGATAGCTTGAGGGACCTTATTTGAATTCTGGCTACCTTAACAGTAACATTTCATTTTTGCATTAGGTTGACAATTTTGAGTATTAATAATAAGTTACAAAATTACGTCAATATAGTTTGATTCATAGTTGACTTAGACTTACCTCAAACCGAACAAATATTAAATTGCAATTTCGATCATAACCTAGTCTCGCTACTCGATATCGGAGATAATCTTGAATCATTGTGTTGTTAAAATATTATAATTTATATTGAAAGTAAAACTAGATGATTATCAAATAGTAAATGGCTAGCCGAGGCATATAATTATTACAATTTATTAAACTAATACGTTGCATATTGATCACTTATTAGATTTGCTTTTTAAGACAAACCATCGTGTGGGGGACAAATAGTTAAAGTAACATTACCAAAATAACTATAGGAATTATTTTAACTTCTGTTAATTTCACATATTCCTTAAAAAGGTTTTGGCACTTAACTGATTCTTCTCTTTCAGTTTTACATAAATTCCAACTTCAATAATTTATGATCTTTCGTTTTTCTTGTCTATACAGACTAGTCCCGGGTGATTATGTACCGTTCTGTCAGTTCTTGTCAGTCAATCCCAATACAAAGTCGCATCTTGATTCTAGAACTGCATCAGGGATATATATGTAGTACGGTTCAGAATTAGTGATTAAATTTGTTTCATACAATTTGTATAGGAATTATTTTTGCGACATGATTATTATATAAATAATCACTCTCTGATAAAGTATTACATCCCCCAGTAATATGTTCAATTATTTCACCTGAAGAACCACATTTTCGACATCTATCACTAACGCTTAGTTTGAGAACGTTTTTTGTAACTTATCCTGTATCAACGAAATAAATCCTTCAGTAGCAGGATATAAATATATTTTCTTTTAATAAGTTAAAGAACTTATTTTAACCATTTCTTCTGAATAAAGTTGATTAGGATACCTTCCATGCAGTCCATTTTCTTTCCGTGATTCTATTCTGTTAGTGTTAGTTTGTGGAAGTATATGTGCTCCATTTTTCTTCAGATTAAGGGGAGTAAAAGAAGCATCAGCCGAAATAATTCTTCTAATTTTAGGATTTGTAAGAGATTAAAAGTAGTTGCGCATCTTGCAGATCAGTATTTTAGAAAGACAAGATAAATTTATTAACTCTCGTTAACCACCTTCAGCCACCTTCAGAACGAGATAGATAATGATTTTGGATCATGATTAATAAATTTAGTAATCATTATACGAGTTAATCTACCTAGTTGATCAAGACTAGTATTGTTCCGTTTGATTATACCAAATGTGTAAATGCGTTAAACAGATTTTTGGATTTGAGCTTCGTATTAACTACTTTAGTCAGCCGACTTTTTTATTTGCTTACAGATTCTGCTTTAAGAATTGAGTGATAAATACCTTTATTTTATCCCATACCAAGGTGTTTGTATGTTTCTTCCAAAGGCAGTGAATTAATGTCATAAATCACATCTTCAGAGTGATGTAGAATATAATATTTTCAGTTATATGGAACGTAGAACATTTATCTAACCCAAATCGCATTGCTATATTGTTATTAATATCTCTGTAATATTAGTTAAAGATGCTAATTGTTGCTTTGACTCTGCAATTGCTTAATATAACAGATCTAGTCTGCATAAGGAATTGGAATTATTTAGTAAATAAGAATGACAGCAAGACAAAACCATAGATGACTTAAAGAGTTCACCTTGAAAAATATCTCTGCTAATGCTAATATCAACTTCTCATAAAACATTAGCATTATTTATCAAAGTCGTTTTCTAGGAGATCGTCAGATTGGATAATGTTAGGGTTGACTGTATATATTTCAAATATTTTAATAAGCCAATTATGGGGAACGGAATCAAAAGCTTTGAAGTCTATGTAGCAGGTATATAAATTACGTTTCTTTCGAAGAGCGTGTTTTATTATGATAGCATCTATTGTAAATTGTTCTTTACAACTTAAACTGTTTCGTATGCATCCTTTCAGTTCTAAAGAAAATATTTCATATTGTTCACAATGTATATATACGCTGTTGTTAATCAAAGCGTTAAGTAGCTTATAAGATAAGTGACAGGTCTGTAGTTTTTTTGGATTGGACGGATTTCCTTTCTTGAATATTAGGTGTGTAACTCCAACAGTAACAAATCTAGCTAATGTATTGGATCTTGAGTAGCTCTAGAAAAAATATTTGCAAGAGGTTGATGGATAGCAGAAAATTGTTTTAACCAAAAATTTTGTATCTGATCAGGACTAGATGCTCGCCAGTTTTCTTAATTACAGTTAGTATATCATCAGCAGGTAATTCTAAAGGACCCATGTCAGTTACGATAAAAACATTATTAGTAACATTTGTGACCCAAGGTGCATTTAAGTTAGATTCTTCTGGATATGACCAAATAGATTCCCAATGTTGAATACAAGCTTGAGAGTTAATTTTTTTAGTAGACTTATCAGACTGATTTCTAGAGAAATTAGGGAAGAATTTTTTTTAATTGACGACTTTTTTTATTGGTTTTTGGCACATTCATTATATCTACGAAGTCTGAATCTTTAGCCTTCTAGGTTACTGACATAATTCATCTCGATAGTTGTTCAAAATGAAATAAAGGTCAGGATAGTTAGAAACTATTTTCAAATTCTTTTTAATGGTTTCTATTTATCGAACAATTTTGGGCGACCTAGTTCCTTTTAAATATTCAGTAAGTTCATCAGCAGTAGCACGAGGTTTTTGAATTTTCTTTTTTCAAGGGTTCTGAGTTCATAACAATGTCTTAATTTTGTGTTTTAATTTCGGAGTGAATTAGTTTTTGTCAATTCTCTTGGATCATAGTTACTGCTGCTGCATAAGTAGCTAGATGTACGTCTGTAATACCGTTCAAAAGATGTTTTTTTAAAGCATTGCTTGTTAAATCATTTGTTTGTTTGAGGCTTGAAGTTTGGAAGTTTAGGTCTTATTAAAGGATTTGTGCTTTCATAATAGTTTAGACTACTCAAAAATACACTCTCTAGATTGTTTTGAGATTGGGATTCCAGGGCTGTTTTCTCTGGAGCACGTGTAATACTATTTTTTTATTTCAGTGTTGATGACATCGGCTGCTGGGGTCTTTCGCCATTTGTCTATTTTTAAGTTAGATCTCTTTAAACATATCAATTAACTGACGAATGCTTTGATAGTTATCACTCATGTCATTCTGTCCGTATATTTAGCTAGACTTAAAATTTCTCTTTCCTTATCATAAACAGGACGTTTCAAGAGTATGTGGTGCACTGTGTATGGTGTACGGCAAAAATTACATACCCTACGTTCGAGTACAAGCGTATCCTCTATGCCTAACCTTGTGTACACATGTCATTTTTAATTTTGCTTAGGAATGTATTGGAAGTTGACAATATCATATCCTATTTTTGTATAATCTTTTTCCTTTCGTGTCGTTTCCAAGTGTTGTTGATCAGTGGTTCTATGTGTGGAGAGGTACTTGCAATTACGTATAATTCAGCAGATTGCACGGACCAGGTGTAGGATTCATTCTTTGTACAGATGTCACTTCCAACTCCTTTATTCGTTTTAAACCGCCTGTATAAATATTTGTATAGTTTTTATACTTCTCTACCATTTGAATGATGGTATTCTATTTTTAGATTTTCTTCGCCCAGCTTTTCCATTGCCTCTATCCCTCTTATATGTCAAGTCTGGTAGTCGTCTTGTATTCCAACAGGTTTTTGTAAGCTTGCAGGTATTGGATAATTAAACTTCTACTAGTAGCCATAATTTTCGATAAATAGTTACATAGTAGCATTTCTTGGCTTATATGTAATAGAAGGAATTCTGCATCTGCAAAGATAGAGGGTAGTGAGCTTGTTCGGAAGACTCCAATAGACGTTATAATGCCACACGCATGTATTTTGTCTAGTTTTTTTTGGTGCATTTGTCGAGCTGACGAATACACGATAGAGCCGTGGTCGAGTGAACACGTCACAAAAGACTTATAAAAACAAAGGAGAGCGTACATGCCCAACCTCCAGTTAATGTTGGAGAGGCATTGAATGATATTAAATCTTTGATTCTAGTATGTCAATATGCTCTTTAAAGTACAACCTTTTGTCAAAGATTAGGCCTAATGTCTTATGGTTTCCCGATACTGGATTATGTTCCCTTTCATTAGAAGTGTAGAGTTGTCGTGTTGATTTCTCGCATCAAAAATGAATGGCGTTAGCTTTTTCCACAGAAAAATGGAATCCTATATTTTCGGCGACATCAACAAGATTATTGATACCTTCTTGTAATGCCAGTTGGACGTGATAGGTGTATTTAAATAAAATCATATCATCAACATATATGCAAACGTTAAGTGGTACTTTGACAGAGGATACCAAGCCATCTACTGCAATTAAGAATAGCGTGCATCTTAGAACGGAAGCTTGATGAATTCTATTTTCCGTAGTATATGCCTTGGACGTATAATTTCCTATTCTTGTTTTGAAAGATCGATCGTGCAATGTTGTAATGATGTTTTCCATGCAACGATTTTCTTTTACAATTATCAATGAGGCCTTTAACCATTTCTTGTATGTTCAAAACTGGATCTACTTCAGGTGTCGACATATTAAGTAGGGTATAATTGTGTCTGCCTTTGTTATAGCTTTAAATAGAACAGCCTCTTGAGCTTTTTCATTAAAGTGTCGGTTTAGATTCTTAATAATATTGTTATGTAAAATTTCTTTAAATTAAGAATACCCCTACCTCCTTGGGCTCTTGGTATAGTTATCCTCTCGATTGCCGATTTTTGTTGATGTGCATGGAACTTTGTTAAAGCTGTCCTAATACATCTTTCAAAAGGATCAAGTTCTGCGATAGTGCATTTAATTACTCTAAATGTGTAATGACTGGTATTGCATACGCATTGAAAGCTCTCGCAATGTTCTTAGCATTTACATTTATCTTTAAAAATTCTTCTTTAAATAAGATCATTTAGTAGAAGTAAGTTTATACTATTCTTATCGTTAATTCTTAAGTTTAACTTTTATATTAAAATTCTAGTTCTATTGATAAATGTTTAGATATTAAGTTCAATATCAGATCTAGTTACTTTTATTGTAATTCTGTCATTTGAGTGACAATAACATTGTTTCTAGTGCTAGCTTCTATTTTTGGTTTTATACCGTTACATATTGTTAGTTACTTTTAGTTTATTTCATAACATGTACCTATAAATTTTGTTTCTAGTTGCCCTGATAAAATGTTAATCAAACAGGAAATACATTGGCGTAAAACACATTAGGAGTTTTCTTTTAAAATAAAAGACTGATATACCTGAAAAATTAAATTTATTTTATAATCGGTTGTAAAACTTATTATTATTACTATTATTATTATTATTATTATTATTATTATTATTATTATTATTATTATTATTATTATTTTATTTTTTATTGGAGCGTCGACTTCTGAGGTCAATAGCTCATTTATAAATAAGTATACGTTCCTATACCACAGGTAAGGTAGATTTCAGGTATGTATATATTATTATAGCACAGGTAATATGATGATGATTACTGCAATAGAAGGAAAGGTGCCAGAACGTATTGTTGTTATTATATCTTAGTGTATATATTAATATGTTTCACATACTGAAAGGTGGTTAGTATTTCATTTCTTGCACTCAAGTTGTCTGCAATATTTTTTTTCAGATTATGTCCCCTCTCACACACAATATGCCGTACAGACAAAGAAATGTGACATTGGTCACACTGGGGTGCAGGTTCTCCCAACAGTAAGTGTTGGTGCGTGACAGCTGTATGCCCAATGCGTAGGGGTGCAGCTTTACCATCTGTTGCCTGGTAAGTTTAAATTGAGTATAGGGCGCCATCAGAGATGGCTTTATTTCTTTCAGTAAGCTGTTTGTTTCATATCATTATCTTTGCCATTCATCCATCACCTTGTGTTTGACAGTATTAATAACGTCAGTTTTTTGTTGCTGTAGTATATCCTGTTGATCACAGTTTGCTGCTGTCCGTGCAGCTTTATCAGCTCGTTTATTGCCTATAATTCCAATGTGGCTTGGCACCCAGACCATGGTAAGCGCATATCCTTCATCTGCCAGATATTTGTATAGTGATTGGATCCACTGCGTAATAGGGTTTGTTGCGTATATTTTTCGTAGGCTTTCTAGAACACTCAACTAATCGGAGGCAATAAGGTAGGACTTTTCTCCTGTATTTATTGCGCAGTACAGAAGCGCTTGCCAAAAAGCGTACTGCTCAGCATAATATACACATGCACTGTTAACAAGTGTCCATGAATAGCAATTTTCACCTACTACAATGGCACAACCTACACCATTTTCCGTTTTGGACCCATCTGTATAAATGACTTGTCCAGGGGGGGAATTCGCTTTGGATTTCAGCGAAAGCTTGGCGATATAGCTCAGGTGGGGTCTCTTCTTTGCCTAATGTATTTAGCGGAACTATTTTGATTTGTGGAGTTATCCATGGGGGGATCTCATTTGGACCTTACGGTATGATTTCTGGCATCTGTATAGCATTCCTCTCCAAGTACTCACGAAATCTTATTCCAGAGGGCCTGGTTATAGTAGGTCTATCCTGGTACTGGTTTTCATTACGAAAAAGAAACGCATTATTTGGGTGCCCAGGGTGGGCCCTAACTCCAATCATGTAGGTAGAAGCAAGCTTTTTTCTGTGAATATCTAGGGGTTCCAAGCCAGTTTCACAGTGTAGGCTTTGGATTGGACTGGTTGGAAATGCCCCAATACAATACCGGATACCTGCATTATGGATACGATCTATAGTTCGCAGCAGACTTTTACGTGCAGATGAATATACTATACAACCATAGTCGATTCGAGACAGTATAAGTGACCGATAGATACGCATTAGGCTTATGGCATCTGCTCCCCATGCAGTACGGACCAAGGCCTTGATTAAGTTTAGACGTTTTCGGCATTCTCTTTGCAGGGATAGGATGTGCTCTCTCCAAGTAAGTTTCCGGTCAAATATAATTCCCAAAAATTTGACAGAGTCAACGCATCTTATACCATGATTTTTAAGGTGCAGCAAAGGATCACAGTGTGGAGTTCTGAAGCGACAGAAATGGACACAGTGGGTTTTCTGTTCAGAGAACTGATACCCTATGGATTCTCCATTTTGTAAAATTACATCGATTGCCCGTTGCAGCTTACGTACAGTTTCGCCGACCGTTGTTCCGGAATACATTATAGCGAGATCATCTACGTACAGACATTTAATTATCATTTCATCCGTGTTTAGCGCTATCTCATTTACGGCAAGTGCAAATAAGATGCAGCTCAGCGTTGAGCCTTGCGGCACTCCATTTTCTAATAGGCGGGATATTGAGTAGCTGTTGCCAACTCGTACTCGGAAACCACGATTGTTTAAGAATGACGTTATAAAGAGCGGGAGCTTTCCTCTAAGCCCACATCTAGAGAGCTTTTGCAATATGCCGTACCTCCAAGTCATATCATATGCACCTTTTATATCAAAGAAGACCGCCACAGAGTGCCTCCGGTCCCGGAAAGCAGCTTGGATGAAATCCTCAAGAAGTACAAGGTGATCTGTGGTGCACCTGTTTTTCCTAAAACCAGCCTGATACGACACTAACACATTACGCTTTTCCAGGTACCATTGAAGCCGGTTGTTAACCATCCTCTCGAGCAGCTTACCCATACAACTGGTAAGACTAATTGGAATATAGCTACTCGGGAGTAAAGGATCTTTATCTGTTTTTAACACCGGTACTACAATTGCCTCTTTCCATTTCTCGGGGTAGATATTATTATCCCACAAGTCGTTGAAGATTACTAATAGTGCTTCTTTCATTTCAGGTGTTAGGTGCTTCAACATGTCATTCGAAATGGCGTCAAGGCCAGCAGCTGTGGATCTCGTATGACTTAAAGCTTCATCCAATTCGCGCATAGAGAAAGGCAAGTTGTAATCCAAGTCAACCTCTGTACTAAAATTTAGGTCAATTTCTCTATTTACCTTTGTACGTAGGAACTCACTATTATAATTTTCAGATCTACTAATACTCTCAAATTGTGCGGCTAGGGATTCTGCTATTTCAGTTGCGTGTTCAACTACGTGTCCGTCTTCTTCCTTAATACATGTAAATGAATTTGCTTGATAGCTATCAGCTATAGCTTTAACTTTTATCCAGGTATTCTTAATGCTTTCCTCAGATGTTGTGGATGATGTATACTGGTTCCAGCTGTTACGCTTACTTTCCAATAAAACTCGTCTCGCCTCTGCCCGTGCCTTCTTAAAAGCAATCAAATTTGTAATAGTTGGTTGCTTCTTGAACAAATTCAGCGCCCTTTTCCTACAGTCAATTGCTTGTTTCACTTGCACACTCCAACAGGGGACGGTACGCTTCAACGGTTTAGTTCCTGCTTTGGGCATACTCTGTGCTGCTGCTTGCACGATAGCGTCAGTAATCGTTTCAACACTTAGAGTATGAGGAACAACCAGGGTTTGTTTAAACTTATGCCAGTCAGCCTTGGTCGTGATCCATCTCTCAGCTACGTATCTCTCCACTTGGGATTGCTCAGTTTGTACCAAGTTTGAGAAATGATCGCTGTTGTACAGATCATCAATAACTCTCCATTTGAGATGGGGTACAACATCACTCGTAGCGATCGTTAGATCTATTGCTGAAAAGGTGTTCGCTATTGTGTTAAGATGTGTATGTGAATCTGTATTCATTAATACAATATCATCCCTTTCCAGCCAGAGCTCGAGAATTCGCCCTCTTGCGTCGGTTTTTGGAGATCCCCACAGGATGTTATGGGCGTTAAAGTCCCCCATAATGATAGCAGGAGGGGGGAGCTGTTCAACAATGTGTTCGAGATCCACAACCTCCCAGTTCCCATCAGGAAGATAAATGCTACATATAGACATCTTCAGAGGTGTACTCATTTTAATAGCCACTGCCTGGATATGAGTGTCTAATATCAGCTGTTCACATTGTACACCATCTCTGGTAATAACAGCAACACCACCTGAAGCTCTTTGCCGTTGGGCAAAGTCATTGCGAACAATATCATATCTTCGGAGAGAATACGGCTGATTAACTTTGAGGTGTGTTTCCTGAAGGCATATACACATGGGATTCAGTTCTTGTAAGAGCATTTTCAAGTCTGTGTATCGTTTCACGAGACCTCTACAATTCCATTGGAGAATGCAGTTTTTAGACGCGAATGTTATAAATATCTTAAAAATTACGGTAGTATAACATATAAAATGCTCACGGACAAATAAATAAAATTTTATATAAATAGATAATATGCACATACACAAACATAAATATCACAGAAAAGGTTATAATTTAATATAAAATATCACAGATAATATCACTCGTATAAGTTGACTAGTCATTGGACTCATTAGTAGTCCGTTGCCTGCTAGAACCGCTAGGTTTACCCTTAGGCCACCCTTTTTTCTTTTTAGGGTTTTTTGCCTCATTCAGGGTACTATCATCTACGGATGTAATGCTCGAATCCGTTGGTGGGGTTCTTGTTAGGAGGGTTTTTCTCTTCGCGCCTCTGGACTCGTCCTCCATTTGTACCTGATCCACGTTGGTCAGCGTTGAGGTAGTTGTCTTATGAGGTGAAGACGGGACTAGGAATGATTTTTCCGTACTGGGATCAGAGGAAATTTGTAGGAGAGGAGTAATTGCTCCTACTAAAAGAGGTAGCAGTTCTTTTGCTAGAGCAGGGTCGTCAATTCTGGACTGGTTATCCTGAGTGGAGGTAGTAGCTTTGGCATAACTAATACCTGCTGTAGGCGACGTAATAATAATTTTCTTTTTAGCTTCCATGTAACTTATGTTCTCTGTTGCTCGGAGCTCTTGTATAGCATTTTCTGTTTTATACACGGAGCAGCTCATAGCTCTAGCAGAGTGAGCGCCACAACAATTCACACATACTATTGGTTGTGTACACGGCGACCCTTCGTGTTGCAATTTGCCACAAATGCACATTTGCTGTGGTGCTTCGCATTTGAAAGATGTATGGCCAAATTTGTTACACCTGAAGCATCTTAACGGAGGTGGCACATATAACCGAACACTTAGCGAATAAAATGCAACTCTTATTGTTTTGGGTAATATGGGGGTATTAAATGTTACGATGTGATTAGCGGTAAGTTCCCCATTCCGTTTTGATTTTAACCGTCGCAACTCAATAACTTTTTGACCCTTTAGTTCCTCACAAATGTCCTCTACAGAACAATTAAGTAAATCCCGACAGAAAATAACTCCCCGAGATGTATTCATCGTTTTATGAGGAGCGACTACAATCTCAAAGTCTCCCAACCTATTTGTGGCTAGAACTTTAAATGTCTGCTTATTAGACACAGTTTCTACTAGAATGCCATCTTAAATTTTCTTTATCATTTTTAAATCACCATACAGACCATACAGAGCTTTTTGAATGTAAAATGGACTAACTCTATCAAAGTTTATCCCGTCTTTCCTTGTAAGAATAAGGAACCGGGGCGTAACCTCCGTCACCATATTCTTGGCGGCGGGTTTTCTAGGTAGACCCTCCTGCACCTCCATGTTTATAGAGTTGGCACTCTGCAGTAATGGGGTTTCGCTCATATCGTTCCCACGAGATCACTCGGAAAGAATGTCACTTGCAGCAGAGCCGGTATACTACAAGAGGGCATTTATACTATGGAGGGCGCCTCTTCCCCTACAGGCGTGTCAACGCTAGAGGCCAGGCTTCCCCCTGGCCACGCTCAGGCTTCCACTCGCGCAATCCCTTCAGCACCTAAAACTGCCAAACGATCTTGGGATTGGGGGATTTTTTATAGAGGTTACCTTCGTCGTAGTCCGAGCGGTAAAGCCAAGACCACCGACCGCTAGCTGTACGACGTTCCCTAGCCACGCCCTGCTAGAGTCTCTGAAGTGCAATTCGCGGTTGCGGTATTAGGACACGGCTAGCGCTCAGCCGTCCCCAGCAAGGAGATCCCGGGCTTGCCGCACCCGTATACGCTTTTGACGGCGCATGTCCTGGGAAGAGTAGAAAGACAAAGGAAAGGTCTCTCAGCTTGCTGGGAGCCTGAAGAGAACAAGAGTTGAGTAGTGCCTCGACAGAAAGTGTTAAAGCAGGAAGCCACTCAAGACTAGTGTAAGAAATGCTTCCAGCTAAGGAGAACGCAGGATTGCCATCCTTAGCTGGAAGCACATCTTATACTAATCTTGAGTGGCTTCTTTAACACTTTTCTGTATATAACTTTTGTTCTCTTCAGGATTATTATTATTATTATTATTATTATTATTATTATTATTATTATTATTATTATTATTATTATATTATCATTATTATTACTATTATTATTATTATTATTATTATTATTATTATTACATATTATTATTATTATTATTACTATTATTATTATCAAACTACCCCAGTTAATTTGTTAAATAATAATTATTTGTTTATAATAAAATTATACAATTTATGAATCTGCACCGTTCGAATCCCGACACAAGGAGGATTTAAAAAATGAATTAGTTAAACACTACAAAATTTCATTTTAATACGTTAAAGTTTTATTTAGAAAGTATTGAGAAGACAAAGTTTTCATTCTATAAATAGAATTATAAAATGAGATGACTTGTTCTAAAGGCAAGTTGTTCAGATAAACATTGATTATGTTTGCAAGAGAGCCTAAAAGATACACATGACTTTACCTTTCAACATCTAACCTAGTGGAGTAATAAATCTCAAACGGCAAAACTAAATCAACATAGAGTAGAAAAGAAAAATCAAACTTCCTTTCCGGGTTGCCTGTAGGCTTCAGTTAAAACTTTGCTTATCTGTGACTACTAGCTTTCAATCTAAGCAAGCCACGGGCATATATTAATACGCTCTAGAGTAAACTTATAGTACCCATCTAATGTAATTTAAGCAAATTATCCAAAACTGATATCAAGAATAATTTTATGATACAACAAAATTTACCTTTTCTCCATATTCTCCTTCCACTGCGACAGTTGAAACGTATTTCCAATCAAGTTCTTTTATAATTTCTACCATAGCTTGTGCTTGAAAATTATCAGGAGGCACGACTCGACTGAAGTATTCGAATCTTGATTTATCTGATAGCTCGGTACTTGTAGAAGCGTAACTGACTTGGGGAATCTGAAAAGAGAAATAATGGATGTGAATATAAACGTCAGGTTTATAGATACAAAAGAAACTAAAACTCAGTAAAAGACACAATTCAAAAGGTAGATACAGCGTTTGTTTGACAAAATGTATAACATAACAATATACTAACAATATATATCCTAATGGTATGCTACAGCGTTATTAATTACGCTTGTGCCAAAAAAAATCGTGCCTACTTAACAATGAGGTGTAGTAATTTCATAGATAGCGGAAATGTGTTTTATATACATAATATTACACAGTACGTAAAGAAAAGACAAACTTTGCATTTAAATTTTCAGCAACTTTCAGCTAAATATGCCCTGTTATCACGTTTTGTCCTTAGTTGCCATCACATTTCCATTGAATTTAAAATTTACTCTTAGAAAACCACTGGCGCGGCAATTCTTAATATTAATGCTTGAGTATATAAGCTCATCGGTTTTATCCGACAAGAAAAAGTAGCAAAAAGAACAATGACAGTTCTTTTGTTAAAAAAAGTAATTTAAAAGTAAAACTAGTAAAGAGCACAATTAACTTTAACAGTAATCTAGCTATTACGTATCCACTTCAACAAAAACGTCAACAACCACTACAACGTTCAAATTAAATATGTGCAACTGTAAGGACACTTTATTCCTTTGATCTTTGAAATAAAATGCTATTAGACTTTGGACTATTAACCACACATACTAAAGTAAAAAAAAAGTAGCGCACAATTTGAAAGGATACCGAGTACATTTTAGTGTATAGTAATTTTTTAATGAGCTTTATGCAGCCAAAAAGAAAATTAAGCAGAAAAATAGTTACCCAACCAGAGAACCAAATAATGTAGTAACAACAAAATGACAAATAACGTGAGTTATTAATATTAACCCCTAGTAGTGATTAAGGGCCGGTTCTGGACCAGTTCAAGGTCACTCGCCCTCTGGAGGTGAGAAATGTAAGCTTTTGGATTTCTTCAAGGTCAAATTTTTGGCGGGAAATTTAAATGTTAGGAGCTCGAAATTGCAATGTCACCATCCTCATTTTTGGCGGTAAATTTGTCAAGGTCAGAAGCTAAAAATAGAAATTGCAATGTCATCATATTACAATTCTTAGAAGTCTAAAAATAGTGCGGTCAAAGGTTATCGACCTGTTGGGGTATCGTATGACATTTCTTAAAAGTATAAAAATAGAATCAATCCATGGAAACAAGAAGAATGCGTTGTCTATGCTAAAAAGTAGACCAAGGTCAAATGGTGCTTATTAAATTGGGTCAAGGTGAAATAATTTACTAAACTAAAAGTAGGTGTGTGTATTTAACAAGTTGTCATAGGTACTTAAGTCAAGGACACATTTTTGTGATATAAACCACAGCGAGGTGTGTTGAGATCAGTCAGTTAGCAACTTGTAATTGTTAAACATGGAATTAGCAGGGTTAAACCAAAGCACCCACTGCAAACTTTTTAAAAGTGCATGTGACTTCGAGATATCAAAAAGGTATAAAGTGATTAATGTGGGAGTAATAAATACTAAGTATGGTGAACGTATAGTGATGGAAACGGATGATTTTAAATGTATATTACCTCAACGCTTTTATGAGTATTCGAAAGAAGAAAATCGAATGGAAGGATTTAAAACGCAGCTAAACACGAGAGATGTCTTCATGAGTAGTTTGGGTGCAGCCGGGAAAACAACAAACGTAACATTTAGTTTTTAATAGTAGTACCACAACCCCACCCGCATGATTTAACTAAAATCATTTCTTAAACAGCGTTTAGTCCTAGTGCAATTGCAAGCAAGTACAGTCGTTATAATGCAGGCAGCAATAACATCATTTCTGGAACGATCCAAACTCAGAAGTTCACCGTTATATATGGATACCCCACATAGTTGCAATAAAAATTTTACCTTGTGTTGTTGGTGCTGTCAAAATAGTGATGGTGGTAATAGAAATAAAAATGAAGAGAAACATGATGAAGGTTATTCTTCTAACACTGACAGACAGCCATATGATTTATCTGAGGTGTGTAAACAAGCAGCTAATGAATACTTAATCGATTGTATTTATTATAAACTATCGAACGATACTCACATGCAAAACATATGGAAATTGAATACAGTACGCACCTCAAGCTTGCACCAGTAGTGCGTATTGGGTGTGCTAACTGTGATCAAAGCAATAATGTAGTGTTGGATATGAAGGAATGGAATGAGTTTCTAAGATGGCATTCATATGTAGAATTACAATTTTTCCGATCCCAAGAAATTGAAAATAAAATTGACTGGTCAAATGTAAACGAAGAAGAAGATATAATCTATGATCAACGTTATGAATCCCTATCTAGCAATCTTGGTATTTATTACAATTGGGAATTAATTAAAGGATATGACAGAATTTTGAAAACTGTTATGATAGAAAACTACAACTGCTGTTCTTGCACATTCAACTCACATAGTATAGAAGAACTATTCAATTTAAAGGATATAATAAGCTATAGATTGGAATTTCTTGAATCTTACAATCTGGTGTGTTTTTATGAAAAGTTCATACAACAAGTTGTTGACTACCGTCGTTTTCGTGAGAAAGAATTCCATGGTGGTGATGATGACATTTATAAAGATATTGATGATGTTATAAATGATAAGTATAATATTAATTCAGATAACACTGTATGTTTAATTAAATTTTGTATTATCGTCCTGCTTATCTAATGTATTTCTTTTACTGAATAAAGCAATAACTATGATTTGTTCTTCTCAATTTAGATATAAATACCCCGTTTTATCCATCCAGGTAAACAATGCTAGTTAAGAAGCGAAAGAGTGTAGGTGGTGGTGGTGGTTTAGTGAATGGTCTAATCAATAAACTTCCGTTTGAATTGCATTTACCTGGTTACCAGTATTGCGGTCCTGGTACAAAGTTAGAAAAACGACTCGCACGCGGTGACCCCGGTATTAATCAATTAGATGCTCAGTGCAAACTTCATGATATCAGTTACAGAGATTACCGAGATTTAGAAAGTAAACATAAAGCAGATAAACTTTTCCAAAAGAATGCTTGGGAGCGCTTTAAATCATTAGACGCAACGTTAGGTGAACGAACTGCAGCTTTAGCAGTCAGTACCATCATGAAAGCAAAGAGAAAATTGGGAATGGGGTGTAAACGTCGATCTAATCTGAAGAAGAAATGCAATGGTGGAAATTTATTGCATTTACGAAAAACAATAGCTAAAAAAATTAAAACTAACGGAAATTTCACAGACAATAAAATCAGCGCTTTCAACGGCAAAATGAGCGGTAAAAAGTTTAGGAGGAAAGAAAAACATTAAAGTTCCTAGAGTAATTCCCCTACCTAAACAAGGAGGGTTTTTACCATTTCTTATTCCGTTATTCGCAGGATTATCAGCAATCGGTGCTTTAGCTGGCGGTCCATCAGGAATTGCTAAAGCAGTCAATGATGCTAAAAAATTGCAGGAAGAGACATCGCGCCATAATCGCATGATGGAATCGGTCGCTATAGGCTCCATGAATAAGAAAGGCGGTGCACTATATCTGAAACCAAACAAATCCGGTTGTGGTGCATTATACTTAAAACCGTTTCCAAAAAACTGAATAGATTACCCGAAAGACCGTTAACGGATACTGATTTAAAGAAATACACGTACCGTACTTTAGGGATATTTTTATGAGAGATAGCATGCCTACATTGCCACGGAAAAATGAATCTGGAGTTATTAACTTAGATAGCCAAAGAGGACCAGGTACCCATTGGGTTTGCTGCAAAAAGCGTAGTAAAAAGGTATGTTATTACGATAGTTTCGGTAATATTCAACCACCAAACGAAGTGATTAACTACTTTCGGGGGTGTAAAATACATTATAATCACAACCGAGATCAAGAGTTTAATACAATTATTTGCGGACACCTATGCCTACAATTTTTATATAAATAATCAGCACATCAAATTTTCTCAGTTATGTCAATAACATTCAGTTTAGAAGGTGTTGGTAACACAGCTAGCTACAACTTCTATCCACCGATAGAGCTAGATTTGGGGAAGAAATACGTTATTGGATTGGTTGGATTTTACGGCTGCAACAGCATTAGAAACATTTATATAGGCAACGATAGACTTTATTTTAGAACAAATCCATCTCATTTGCAAGTGATTAATATTCCACACGGTGCATATGGGTTAGATGAAATTAACGATTATCTAAAATCTAAAATACCCACAGAAAAGTTTATCATTAGAGCAAACAACAATACACTTAAATGTGAGATAAACAGTTTATTTGATATTGATTTTACTAACGAAAATTGTATTGGACGCATGCTAGGGTTTGAGTCTAAAATATTAGAACCAAATATTTTACATACATCTGCGTTAGACATCCAAATACTTAAACACACTAATCTACACGTAGAGTGCAACATTATAAAGGGATCTTATCGAAACGGGAAACCTGCTAAAGTATTATATGAGATTGATGTTTCAGTTCCTCCAGGTTATCGTCTAGATAAAACTCCAAGCAATACTCAATATTTAGAAGTAAACACTGACATTATTAGTAATATAACAATTAATTTGACTAATCAAAGGGGTGAATTAATAGACTTTGGTGAAAGTGAACCATTCACTGTACGCTTAGAACTAAAAGAACATGGGTCTGAGAATTAATCCAGGACCAATTCCATCTTTCAAAACTCATATAAAAGACATCATCCCTACAGTAAGTCATTAATTAGTCATCAACCTTCATTGCGGTTAACATCTGCAGAGAAATACTTTTTAACGTCAATTGGTTTAAAAGTTCTCAACCACAATGGTAGAACCGTTAAACGTCTTTCAAAACGTACATTTCGATGATACTATAATTAAATCAGATATTCACACTTATCTTCCATATGGATCTTCTAAATATGGACCTTCCGAAGAAATACGAATCTTAATTCAAAGTCAAGATCTAATTACGGCTACTTATGATAGTTTTCTGTACATAGAAGGTAAACTTGAGCTCAAAAAAGAAGATGAAAGCTTAACCAACAATTTCCCGAACTTTCTTTTCGAAGAAATTCGTCAGAGAGTGGATGTTTGTAGAAATCCACGAATAACATCTACGCTTAAGGGATATATTTCTTATACGGCAAGGAAAAGCAAAGCACTAAGTCATTTGGGATGGTCACCAAAGAATGAAGAACCATTACAAGTAGAATTCGATGAGCAAAATGGAGAAAAATCTTTTACAGTATGCATACCATTGAACCACATATTTGGAATAATGGAGGATTATCGTCAGGTAATCGTGAATATGCGCCAAGAGTTGGTTTTAATTCGATCTAGAAGCGATACAAACTGTTACTATGGTGAAGTTGATGCCGCAATAACCTTAAATAAAATTCAATGGAAAGTACCGCACTTAACACTTAGTGATGCTGCGAAACTTAACTTGTTTCAAGGAATCAATAAAAATTCTATTATTACTGTTCCATTTTGTCAATGGGAGTTATATGAATTACCTTCTTTAAAACAGGCAACCTCAGACATATGGCCAATAAAAACATCAACGCAACTGGAAAAACCACGTTGGATAATTGTTGAATTCCAACAAGGTAAAAGGTATACAAGGTCAGCAAGGGCCGGAAATTTTGATCACATTAACATCAGAAATCTTAAAGTACATCTGAATTCTGAGTATTATCCATATGAAGCAATGCATTTGAACTTCAGTGCTAATTAATATATACCTGCCTATGGCAATTTTTTGAAATTTCGATGTGATTACTATGGTGAAGATGATAAAGATGCATTATTCAACTATTCCGAATTCAAATCAAGTGCAGTATTCGTAATGGACTGCTCTAAACAAAATGAATCCTTAAAAAACTCAACAGTAGACATCAAATTGGAAATGGAATCTCTAACACCTTTAAATAATGGAATTGTTGTCTATGGTCTCATTCTCCATGACGCTATTGTGCAGTACAGCCCACTCACTGGGGAAGTGAAAAAGTTAGTTATTGTAATATAGCCTAGTATATAAATAAAAATGTTGTAATTATGCGTTTAGTTTTATTTCATCCACTAACGATGAAAGTAGTTGCTCAAAAACAAAAACTCTCAATTCAAAATCATGACTTTGATGAAAAGTCTATTACTTAAAAACATGGTGATTTACTTCCTAATAGTATACGTGGTATTATATGTGGCCCCTCCAATTGTGGTAAAACGAACGCAATGATCAGTCTGATTACCGAGAAAAATGGCTTGAAATTTAAACATGTATACGTATACTCTAAGTCATTGTATCAAAGCAAGTACAAACTTTTACAGGAAATCTTACTTCCAATGAGGGATATGGGTTACTTTACCTTCAGTGATAATCAAGATGTCATTGAGCCTAATTGTGCAAAATCAAACTCCATTTTTATCTTCGATGATATCGCTTGTGAAAAGCAAAATAACATAAGGGCATATTTTTCTATGGGTAGACAAAACGATATTGACTGTTTCTGTTTGGGTCAAACTTACAATAGAATTCCAAAGCAATTAATTCGTGACAATGCGAATCTAATTATATTATTTGAGCAAGATGAATTAAACCTAAAACATGTGTATGAGGATCATATAAGTCCCACCATAAGCATGAAATCATTTCGGGACATGTGTTCAAAATGCTGGGTAGATCCGTTTGGTTTCATGGTCATAAACAAGGATGCTGAAGTTAATAATGGTCGCTATAGGAAAAGATTTGATGAATATATAATACCTTAAACTGCTTACAGTAGTTTAGTAGGTACTGATCTGTTTAGGTATTAACAGCTATCTGTTTGTGTAAACAGCTATCTGTTCGAGGTAAACCGGTATCTGTTCAGCAAACCCGCTTTACTACAATGGATAACAAGGAAATGATATTAAAGAAAAAAATTATTCAGGCTCGTAAAATAATATAGCAGAAGTATAACAGTATTAAGACTGCTCGCATTGATAATGAAAGAACATTCGAAAGTACTTATAAGCCTTTAATAGAACCTCTAACTGAAATAGTAAATAAAATCGATAAAAAACACCTAAAAAGGAGTCTATTGGCGTTAAACCCAAAAAACCACCCGTATTCATATTTCCAAGGAAGCACGCTACTATCCCCACTAGTCCGCTAGCTCAAGTTCAACGGACCCCAGGCCTCACTCCATTAGGTGATTCAAGTAAGGGTGCTACTATTCCACCAGCTCAGCTTCTGTTTTTTTAAAGAAATCCTCCCCCAAGTCTTCCATCTTTCTTAGATACATCCGTCGTGGGATAGATTAATACTGGGGAGTAAGAAGAAGAACTGTCCAGTATCGCAGATGATTCCCATAATGAACCCATCTCAGAAGAATTTCTCGAGCAGTACAATGAATTGCCGCGTATATATGTTGAACGTATTTTGAAGAATGCTGAAGGTGATATTAATCATACGTATGGAGTCCACTATGATACCAACACTGACAAATGGACAATTGGTAATACGCCCATCACAATTAAAGGAGACGATATAATTATTAAAGGTGTCACGTATAAAGGGACTCCAGGATTATATGATCTGCTTATTATGAATGAACCCGATTTAAGTCTAGTAAAGTCAACAGATAGAAAAAAATATAGAACTATTTTAGAGGCTACGAATGTAGTAAGGCGAGATTATGACGTAAGTGCACAGATTCGAGGAAGCCGCAGCAGAAAGTATACACAAATAATAAAACTTTTGCTATCATCATCATCATCATCATCCACGACCAAGGGAGGTGGAGCTATGTTTTTTAAGGAATTAACAAACAGACCCATTGAATATAAATATTGGAATGATATACATGAACTAATTCGTGATCTGGAGGTATTGTGGGCAGAAAAATTAGCGGGAAACACAGGTGTTGTAAATGACATAACATCAATTGCTGAAGAACTATATGAAGATGGATACATTGAAAAACCGAACAACCGCTTTTTAAACAATATAAATGAGAATGCATTGATGTCGACATGTCACAACTAAAATGCCCCTTGACAAATTTGGACGTTCATATGACCAGTATCAATTAAAGAAACTAACCCCTCAGTTTAAACTGATTGATGCTAATCAATTTGATATTGAGAATAAGAGACTCAGCAATGTGGCCGATCCCATAGATCTTCAAGATGTCATCACTAAGCAATACCATTTATCAACAAGGTTCGATTTGGATGGAAATCGTTTGACACAGTTGGCTGACCCTGAAGAAGATGGTGATGCTATAAGTAAAGGATACCTTGATTTCCGTTTACAAGCAGTTCAGAAAACTTTCAAAGGAAACGCTAACGCTCATCTAGCGCTGTAGGAAAAACTACATCAACTTAAAGAAATGGTGGATAAATTAGCACCATGTCCAAATTACAACTCGTCAACAAATTGCACAAACTTGCACGAAAAAATTTTAAACGAAGGCGAACAATAATTAGAGGTTTTGATGGTCTTTGGCAAGCAGATTTAGCTGAATTTAACACATATGCCAAACAAAATAAGGGTTATAAGTATATATTAGTGGTTATCGACTATTTTTCGAAATACTTATGGACTAAAGGATTAAAAACGAAAACAGGTCAAGAAGTTACTAAGGCCATGCAAACAATCTCTAAAAAAGGACGGAAACCTACCAATTTGCAGACAGATGCAGGGAAAGAATTCTACAATGAGCATTTTACTAAACTAACGGATCGTTATGGAGTCAATCATTACTCTACCTATAGCACAAAGAAGGCTGCAATTGCGGAATGTGTTATCAGAACCATTAATGGTGCTCTATATAAGTCATTCAGCCTACAAGGCAAATACAAATGGATTGATACAATTGATACCATAACCATGTATTAATAATAATAATAATAATAATAATAATAAATATTTATTGTGTGAACGTGTTGGTACACTTACACTCGTCGGGTTTAGTAACACTTAATACAAGAATAACACATACTATTACAATAACTTACAAACACAGTACACTCGACCTACAGTATAAACTTACATTTCGCAAAAAATTCATCCAAAGAGTAAAATGCATTAAAATTAAAACTCTTTAATTTTAGTTTTAAATTCAGAGCAAGGTAAACATTTAGTGTGACTAGGAAGTCGATTATATAAGGAGTGCGATAGATAGACAGGTCCATTTTGACTTTTAGCTAATCTGCACAATGCTAAACGAACATTTTCCTTTTGTCTAGTATCGTGGTTATGTACATCAAATTGGTGCTTAGCTTGCGTAATGTGTTTTTAGCATAACGAGAGATTCTAAAATAAATAGACAGGGAAAAGTTAAAATTCTTAGTTCAATAAAGGCCTTTCGACAATCCTCCCTAAATTGAAGATTAGCCATAATTCTAACAGCTTTCCGTTGAAGGCGGAAAATGCTTTCATGAAGCACTGTGTCCCCAAACTAAAATTGCATAAGACAGAGTACTTTGAATTAAAGCAAAGTAAGCTGTACGTAAAACTCTTGTCGAAGTGTTGTTTTGAAGTCTTCTTAATAGGAAGATTGATTTGTTAATCTTTTTCGAAACATTACTACAGTGTGACTCAAAATTTAATTTATTATCGATAAAGCATCCCAGAAGTGATGTACCATCACCAAATACTATATTAGTATTTATTTTCGATAGGGATAACGGCACAAAGGTTGTCTTATCGTCATTCAATTTCAATTTGTTATTAATACACCACTCGTTAACAGAATTAACACTCTCCCGAGCATTGTAAAACGCAATATTAATATCAGAGCTAGTTGCAATCAGAGTTGCATCATCTGCATAAAGGATGCAGGATATGTTAGAAGAAATTGACACGGGTAAGTCATTAATATAAATTAAAAATAGAATTGGGCCAAGAATTGAACCTTGAGGTACCCCATTGTATGGGAAGAATACCAGATAAAACGTTGTTCAAAGTACGTGTTGATATCTTCCCTCAAGTAGGAAGCTATCAACGCCGCACTCTTATCCCCAAAATTATACACTAATTTTAGCTTACGAATCAGTGTTTCGTGTGAGACGCAATCGAACGCTTTCGAAAGGTCAATAAAGGCAGCAACCATGTGATGTCCTCTCAAAGCATTCAATGCATCATTAATAAACATTATAATTGCATCCGATGTACCTTCCTTCCGAAAACCGTACTGCTGACGATAGAAAAGATTATTAGTTTCAAAGAAATTAACTATTTGGTTATAGATAATTTTTCAACTATTTTACTAAACACCGGTAATATAGAGATAGGTCTATAACTACCTAATTCGTTTTGGGATTCCTTTTTGAAGTACGGTAACACTAATGCTGATTTAAGAGAATCAGGAAAACTCCTGAATTAATAATAATGTTGATCAAATATGTTAGCGGTTTAACAAGTACGTTAATATTACGCTTAATTAACGTAGCACTAAGTCCGTAAATATCTTTCGAATTACTGTTTTTTAAGTTAATTATTACATCACGTACTTCAATTTGTGAAATAGTGTGAAATTCAAAAGTCATAGAAGTAGAAACATTAAATGTGCAATGACTGATAGGATCAACATCCGAACTGGGGAGATTAGACATTATGTCAGCTGTGACATTGGCAAAATACATATTAAACTGGTTAGCCGATAGGTCGCAATGCGGTTCGATATGCAAATTTCTTTGAGAATTTATTATCGTCCACATTGCGCTAATCGGATTTCCAGCATTATTAATGAATCTATCATTAGCTGCAATTTTGGCTAGTTTAATCTCTTTAGCGTAAATTGCACGAAGAGATTTTCTGATTTTATAAAGATTGTCTGTGCGGTAAATGACGTATAACTCGCAGATTAATTGTAAATTATTTCTTATTTTACGCAGTTTATTAGTAAACCATTCCCTATCAGATAAGCTATCTTTCCTTATCCGTTTGACTTCAGGAAAGCAATACAAGTAACAACTAGACACAAAATTTAGAAAATTCGAGAAGCGACCATTGCAATCATTTCCATTATTATGTTCAATGACACTGTCCCAATCGCACTCTGATAACATGTTAAAAAATAAGTTAAATCCCATCATAGTTAGCGGACGTTGGGTTACGGAACGCAAGTATTTGTACAATGAGTTTCAAAATCATTTAACACTACATTCTGTCCTAAGTGATCGGACAAGCCAGATTCACTGATACTTGTGAAATACTTATTGGTGGAGAAATTGATAAAATATTATCCAAACAGTTATCTCCGAGTAGCACAGAAAACAGTTTGGATGAATCCATAAGTATTAATAGATCGCAAAGTATGCGTGACTTTTATCTTTATTAAAATGAACATTGAAATCTCCCAGGATCACAATCCTGAAATTAATCAGTTTGCCAAGCATTACCTCAACATTATCGTAGAAAAGATCAAAGTCGCCTAAAGGTGAACGGTAAACACATATTACAGCTATGTTAAAATCAATCTGTACACTACACAATTCACAATGTAATTCGATGCTTAAGTCATTAATAAAAGATAATGGTTCAGATGTAAAGTTCGATTTACAAGATAGCTACGCCGCCATGAAACTTAGTAGTTCTACGGTAAAAGATTTCACTATCCATTCTCCAATTTGTAGACCGTCTAACTGTTCAGAGTTGGCAACCCAATGTTCACTTAAACAAATAATATCAAAGTTTTTATCCCTTATAAAGGCTTCTAATAAATTAACTTTATGAATCAGAGCTTGAATATTTATATGAAAATAGACAAACTCTTCCTTTTGCACATTACTGGATGAAGTAGGTGTTAAGTGGTGGTCAAAGCCGTTGTTCTGCGGAAGAAAAACGGTTGATACATGTACCTTTAGGCCAAATTGAGGGATCCATTATTTTGTCAAGAGATGTTGAGTTAACGGACACCTTAAAAGACGAGTAGTACTCAGGATACTTCGACTCCAGCTTTTCACAAGAAACATCAGAAAAGATTGGTTGAAGATAATTTAAAATATTGGTTTCACTTGTAGACGGATCCAATTTATACACATGTAGATGCGATCGCGAAACGGCGGCTTTAATTGCGCAGGACGCTTCTTCGACATTAATGCCAACCACGGAGGATTCAGTTTCTTATTTTCAATTTTTATGCACCGTTTTCCATTCAGCTGACCTACCATCTGCTTTATCAGAGACATTCTGCACAATACTAGCGTAAGTTGCCGTATTATTACTAGGAGCGCACTTACTATCAGTGTTACTAAGAGATAAATTATTGTCATTGATAATTCCATTAGAGGACTTAACATCAACATCGGTTTTTTTCCCAGTAGGTTTGGCACACGTATTTATTTGTGCATCCTTGCCATTCATACTTGATACTGGAGACGTAGAATTCGTTGTATTAACCTTATTACTATCATCAAAATGTAACTTATTTAAAAGTAATATTTGGTTTTGAAGTGCATGAATTGTTATATCCTGATTAATGATCAGTTTGTCTTTTTCAACAATTAACTCTTTTAAAAATTTTATTTCTAATTCATACAATTTTATTGAAGTTATATAATTGCCAACAATACCGTTATCAACAGGTTGAGCTGCGCTATCACCATCACAGCAATCCAACTGCTTATCGTCAATAAATTTAATGTATTTAATTTGTTTCGCACATCCGGGATGAAAAACTGCATTGCATTTGATACACTTTAAATAAAATTGTGGAGTTTTATTGCATCTTTTACAATGTTTATCAGAGCACTCGTCCGACACAACCGTACCGCCCGGCGCCATTACTTATTTTTTATAACAATCGTAAGCATAGAACTATCGGAATGAAGCCCAAAGATGTTGGTAATCATACAAAGCTAGAGGCTTACACTAACATAAAAATATTCGATAGGAATCGATATTCTGCGGGTGACATAGTACGAATCAGTAAATTTAAAAATATTTTCGCCAAAGGATACACACCCAATTGGTCTAGTGAACTATTTAAGATTGTGAAAGTTCGCATTACTAACCACACTACGTACATGCTGGAAGACATGAAGGGAAAGTCTGTACTGGGAGGGTTTTATGAACATGAATTACAAAAAACGAAGTATCCCAATGTATATCTAGTAGAAAAAGTGCTTCGCTCCAAGAATAATAAGTTATCCGTAAAGTGGTGGGGATTGTATGAAAGATCACGGATCAATGAGGATGATATTGTTTTATAACATTTAACCTGTACTTTGTGAAACGAATTACTTATATTAGTTATATAGTTTGTAGAAAAGGATGTAGCTCTTAGATGAATTAAAACACACACACAAAAAATAATACTATTTTATTTTTTAAATATTACATTTATTTTTAGAATTTCATTATCTTATAAAGTGAACCTAAAGTATTTCTATAATCACTTAAATTACTGGATGGCCATATACCCGAATCTGGCCCACACCTCCATCCCAAGCAGGAATTTGAATTTGTTTCACCTTTATTGATGTCTAGTATCCAGTAATAAATTTTGTGGTGCTCATCGTTTTCCCACGGTTGAAACTCATAGTTGCAAATGATAAAGTACAAGATAAGAAATACAGAAACTGACGGTTTCTCTGAGCCTGAGGTAAAAGAGGCAATAATAGCTGCAAAAAATGGGAAAGCGCCGGGACCAGATGGAATACAGGCGGAAGTTCTCATAGTTCTACAACAAAAACTTATACCAACTATGACGAACCTAATGAACGAATGTCTAAGACAGGGGAAAATACCATCCATCTGGAAGCAAGCTGAACTAATTGTTATATGTAAAAATAAGGAAAAAGACCAGACAAACCCCGACAATTATAGACCTATATGCCTCCTCAACACGTTGGGAAAGACATTTGAAGGACTACTAACTAAAAGAGTACAAGAACTAATGAAGGATAAAAAGCACCCAAATCAATACGGATTCAGGGAAAACAAGTCCACTGAGGACGCGCTCAACAAGGCATTAGAACATATACAAAGTTCGAAAGACAAATAT
Source organism: Vesta saturnalis (assembly GCA_036346205.1). Taxonomy (NCBI): domain Eukaryota; kingdom Metazoa; phylum Arthropoda; class Insecta; order Coleoptera; family Lampyridae; genus Vesta; species Vesta saturnalis. The sequence continues at coordinate 853,765 of JARFJB010001947.1, forward strand.
TGCCTTGCAATATTTGTAGACATAAAAGGGGACTTTAACAACTTATGGTGGACCTCACTGTTTGCAGGACTGGCTGAATTGGAATGTCCCTTAAACTTATATAAAAGTTTAAGGAACTATTGCCAGGACAGGTACGTCATAATGAACTATGAAACACATAAAGTACAAAGAGAATAACCAAGGATGCCCGCAGTCGATTTGGACCACTGTTTTGGGACATTCAAATGGACGACCTACTGAATTTGCTCAGAGCAACAACAGAAGTATCGCTGGCTATGCATACGCCGACGATGTTCTGGTTCTTGTGACGGGCAATTCAGTTAGGAGATTCAACAAAATCTAAAATAGCTCTAGACAAAATGCACAATTGGAGCACGGAAAATAAATTGAATCTCAAAAGAAAAGACAACATATGCCCTCTAAAAGGGAGACTTAAGGAAGACTTATGATACATATGGACCAAAAGCCCATAAAAGAACCACTACGACTAAATATTTAGGAATAAACATAGACGAGAGACTAAACTTTGAAGAACATGCAAAGCACATGCGCAAAAGCTAAAACAATAATGCATGGTAGCGAACATTGCAAAGGAATTTCAAAATACCACTGGATAGGACAAAAATATATCTGAACGCAATACTAAACTCAATAGTGTCATATGCAGCAAGTGCATGGGCACACAGAGTCAAAATAGTTAAAATTAAACAAAAGATAAACTCAACACAAAGGGGGATACTAATTAGACTCACGGGGACCTACAGGACAACCTCCATGGACCCTCTGGGTGTAATACTAGTATACCACTTGATACAATTTTACAAAGAGCCTCAAACTACTGGAGGAAGAAAGATAATCAGAGAAAAGTAGAAGAATTAATTGGCATAAGAGCATACACAAAAACAGAGATAAAAGAAAGGATTATAAACATATGGCAAGATAGGTGGGATAATGGGAATACAGGAAGGAGAGTATATAACTTTATACCAAATATCAAAGAACGGTTGGGCAATAAACACATGGACCCGTCAGAGGGGTTGATACACTTCCTAACAGGACACGGCCCTTACCCTACCTATAGGAAACGAATGACACATGTAGATACAGACATCTGTATATGCAGTTGTGTCGGAACCCCGGAGCACATAATATTTGACTGCAAGGCAGATTAGGACAAACTGAGCACACATAGAAATAACATAACAGAATACAACATCAAAATCGCACTAACAAGAGAAGGTTTCGCAGCCATAAACCAACTGGCAGAAACGGCAACAAAAATCGCCAAAGAAAAATACGCGGAACTCAAGCAACAAAAAGAGAATCCAAGAATAACGCCAACACCAACCCATGTAGACGAGCTGGAATGCCAGAAATGTAGATTTCTGAGACCAGGGAGTCAAAGACAACAAGATACAGACAATATAAATAAGAAAGATAGACAATATAATAACTAGTGTAGAAGTGAACGGACAAGTAAGTAGTATGTAGTTAGATATAAGTAGGTAGATTAGTAGATGTAGTATAGAAACTGCATGCAAAATAAAGTAATATATAGTGCAAAAATAGAAAAGGTGCAAAATAACAGACTATAAAGTAAAAAGTAGAACAGCATGCAGGAATAGTTGAGTAAGAATAGTAGTATTTTAGGAGCACTCGAGGGCATGCTTATAACTCGAGAGCAAAAAATGTACAATTACAAAATAGGGGCTTTTAGATAAGTAGGCAAATGTAAACAAATAAATGGGCAAATAACGGTATGGCATATAATCACAGACACCATACCAGTAATTCAGAGGGCCACTTGTTTGGTAAACCCATTGTTTAAATGGGCGCCAACTACGTCCTTTAAAAAAAAAAATACATTCAGTTATAATAAATACAGTGTCCTTGTCAGCAATATTTTCTAACGTAGATTTAACATTTGTTGAATCATGAACCCTTAATAAATCGTATAGAACATTTTAAGCGGTATGTCACCAAGTACACTCATATCGTCTAAGATCCTATCTACTTTATCAAAAGTTAATGAATTGTAGCCTTTATCGGTACACAATTTCATAAAACTTTTAATGGTATCGTCTAATTTAATTTTTTTATCAAATAATGTCTTAAAAATTTCATTGGCACACTTTGAGTTTATAGCACACTAGTAAAAACGCTCATCAGGAATAACAATATATTGCAATATATTCAGTACAAATAAATAGGTTTCGGGGGAGGACTTCCCCAACAAAGAACGCTTCAGGTATTTTCTGTAGATTTTATCACTACTGTACCATAGCTCTTCCTGCAATTTGTCTTCTAGACTGTTCATAATGATAAAATTGTTTTCTGAAATAGAAGACGAATAAAATATGTAAAGTTAAATCCCCAAGGTCTAGTATCAGTGAAATTGAAATTTACTAATCGTTTATCATCACAAGGATTAAGTACTACTTTATTCTGTTTGATTGTAAACACATCATGTCTCTTTGATCTTATCAGATGCTGATAACGCCTTATAACGTCACCATCAAACAAAACATGTTTATGATCATTTATAGTAATCTGTTTGACGCTTGCGCGAGTAAAACCCTTTAATTTTTTTACAACTTTTTCATCAACCATGTAAGCATACATTTTTGCGCAAAGTCCTACAAATTCCAACATAATCGCGCCATGATTTTCATCTTTCATTAAGCCAGGGACTTTTTTATTTACTAATGGAATTCCAAAGATATTGTTGGGGCTATACTCAGATGTATCGAATTTATCAATGTCCTCTTTAATGCATTCATAGATATCGGGAACTGAAAAGGCGTATATGAGGCTATCCGTATCCATGTACAAGAGCTTAGCATTATGATCAAACTTGGGTAGCGTGTAACCGTAATGAAAATTGTATAAAAAAGTTTTTGAAACGTCTAAAACACTGAATCCTTCATATATAGGTTTATTGGAATATACTTCTAGCTTATTCATTTGAATGATAAAATTTGGTTTTGCTATGTAAGCACGAGCATCATACCGGCCCTCCCATTTCGTTACTAAACGTATATCCTTATGTTTACGTACATTTTCCATCAGCTTCCCAAAAACTCTATTAATCATTAATTTATAAAAATTCTTATCAAATTCATTTTGAGATTGCTGGCGCATGGTGGTATTTAAATCGATATATTTTTTTAACCATGGGGACTGTTTAAAACGTAATATACGGTGTACTTTTACCAACTTTAATCCATATTTTAAATATACTTTCAAATTTCTGTAATGAATTACATAATTATGTTTAGGATACAATGTAAGCAATAATTTTTTCATTTTGGAATCAGATACGGGTGGTACCATATGTTCGGGTGCCAATGGTAGATCACTGTGACTCTCATGTAATTCTATGGGATAGTCTAAATCACACTCGACTATATAGCCAATTTCCGAATCATCGGGATGGTTTATTAAATCTAAAGTTTCAAAATTATCAACAAAATAAAATCACCAAATGGTAGAAATTCTGACATGGTGGCTCCATATAAATTATTTACGTCGTAGTACATTAAATACACACTTTCGGAAGTGGGATCAAATTTTTCCCCATGTACTTATTGTTAGCTTTAGCATACGATTAGAACATTGAGCACACCACCTCTAATCCTCTCTCAATAAACATTCAGCATATCAATGTCTGTAAATAGTTCTAACTGTACTTGTGTAATTTTAAGCATAGCATCGAACGCCAAACCGGGGGCTGTATAATAGTGCAGAGGATCAAGTTTGTAAGTACTTAAACAAGTTTGTCGAAAGTTTTCTAAAATGTCTGCTAACAATAGAACGTCCGTTTTTAGATACAAATCTGAGTAATCCCCTAACGATTTAATATTAAATCTGTTCCAAACATTAACTGCATGTGCAAAACTTGCATCATTGATTCCCTCATTAGTGAGATGACTGAAAAACGCTTCCTTGGGAGGGAGTCTGGTCTCGCTTAATTTTTCCCGAGAATCGAGATATTCATAAGGAGACACCTTTGAGAACTAGTAGTAGCGAAAATTCCTCGGCATTGTTACAATTAGCCTGGGTAATCATTTTTTTACTATTTTCCAAATAGTCCGACAACTTTTCAATACTACTACTCATAAATCTGAAAGAATCAATAAATCTAAACCTAATTTTAGTGCCTTGTATTACTTTCGTGAAAGAAATATATCTTTCTTTGTTTATGGGTAGCAGTGAAATCTCACCGGGAACAGTAGTCAATTCTCTAATGAGGAAATGACTATCATAACCTGAAAAATTATAAAACACGACTGGCAGAATGTGGGAGTCTTTATAGTTTAGGTTACAATTCTGATGTGATGCTCCCCGAAATGCACCAGTAAAATGGTTATGATCCCTAATTTTTATATCGTAATCAGTAAATGGTTTTTCGCAAATGTGGAAAATCGCGGTGCTTTCAAAGTGCTCAACCTGATTGGGAGTTAAAGTATCCATAGGTATTATTTTATTGATTATTTCGGTAGTCCACTGTGCAATACTTTGAAGCTCTTTAACAAACCATTGAATGCAATCGTTTCTTCTATAAAGTCTAAATCGTGATTAAGAATCATTGTATGAACACTTCAAGTAGTAAGCAATGCTGAAGGGTGTGTGTTTGGAGTAAAATATCGTATTATTATCTATGTCCGTTAAACTTGTACACTTTTCCAAAATACTTTCTAAATCTGCATAAATTACAAACGGCACCTTTTCCTGAAATGTAAAATTTTGAACTGTAGAAACTTTTCTGCTTCAATGGGCAGCTTAACAGAGCATCGATTAAGTTGATGATAGTGAATGATGTGTTTTGTAGAACGTGATCTGAGAAAATGGTTTAAACATCGATAACAAATGAATTTCTTGTGCTCCTTATTCGATAGTTGTTTAGAAAAAAGAGCTGACATATTTTTAATCCACGTGAAATGTTAAACAGTATTATTTTTTGTATTAATATCGCCAGCAGCTTGATAATTAGCAGAAAGTACTAAAAGATTTATGGGTTCCCTCGCACTATTTTGATTTTCACTTAATACAAGTGGTAATATAACTTTCCCCTGAATGCAAAACAAATTAATGGAGAGATTGTTTAACTGTTCAAATTTTTTTACATCATCTAGTATAATAGGGAAGGGAATTGAATCATAATTCAAAACATCCTTAAAATGAGGATAACTGTAAATTCTATCTGAATGATGGTGCACGAGATATAGTGCCGATACAACGACCCACAGGAAGCAAAACTCATCGTCATTTTTAACATTCACTACCGCATGCTTTACTGCTATAAAGTAGGGAACTTTAACGTAAGTTGAAAGGCCGCCCCTAAATGGGACATATCTATTAATATTCACCTTTAAATGTAATACTTCATGTAATGCCCAACCAGAATCCCTTTCGGAAAACTCCTCTAATTTTTTCTATAAATTATAATAAACGTTTTCATTATACCACTTACGTAAATTCGTCGCAATATTGATGGCATGATTTTTTATGGTAAATGTCTTCAACTCGGTAACGTGATTTTGAGGATGGACAAAATTGCAGACTAAAAGGACATTCACCTTTAGCATCGATTTCCTTAGCATTAATTTAACCTTTCGTGCAAAACTATTGTACGCATTTTGTAAAAAAATAAGAGGGTCCTTGATGTTTGCTATATTGACTATAATTCCAGTAAGTAACCTACCATTAAAACATGAATCTAGAGAGTACCAACTTAATTTGCGTGTACGCTTTTTAGTGACATTGACAGTTCCACTACCTGTTTTCTCTGAAGCGCCCTTTAACTGTTTAACTCTTATAAGATAACACTTTAGCAATGATAAATTACTTTCGAGTTTAAGCAAATTTTCGCATGTCTCTAAATAAATTTTATTTTGAATTATATCTTGCGATATTAGTGTTAATTATACGGATGTGCTTTACAAATTCATTTTGGTTTTCAACAATGGAATAATATTTTGTTAAATTAACAATATACTACTACTGGTATACCCTTACTAATAGTTACCTTCAAAACTGTATCCAACACTGCAAGAAAATTGAAGCACACGCGCTGTCGATTATGTAGTAATGGAAACAAATATTATTTATTATAACTGATATGTAAAAATTAAAATTTAAGTAACTATAGAAGTACTTTAGGTATACAATTGCAATTCTAGTCGAGTGCAATATACTGACTGGTACAAAACTGCTCTTTATCTCTTATAGTAATATAAACCCAGAATTCAAGGTCAAAACTGCTTATAACTTGTTGCAAGAGCTTCAGTGTTTATAGACAGATGCATAGATTGCATTTTGTAGCGTTTACTGGGAACATCTATTAACCTTGACATCAATACTGTTCTCATGACTTATGCTGCATCACCTTTGCTTGCAGAGGTCATACATTTCACTTTGTGGCGTTTACTAAGGATATGCATTACCTTAACCTTGCTGGCATCATGAGAAATGCCTTCTCATGTCTAGATTATGCTGCATTCATTAGAGTTCGTCACCTTTGCTTACTCAGGTCATTGTTCTAACCACTTCCACTTGTTATCAATTTTGTTAACGTTAACAGATCTATGTGTATATAACGTTAAAGTTTTAATTGAATACTCATTAATTATTCACCATTAGTAATGGCTTCGTCCAGTAAACAATCTAAACTTTCGCTAAAAAGACAGACAAAACCTTTTGAAGAGACCATCCCCATCATCTCCATGAGCGACAGTGATGTAGAGGATGAATTTTCGAAGTATTTCAAGAGGTATGTACAATTTTAGTTAATATTATAGTTTCCTTTCATTAATTCATAGAGAATTTTTAGTACAAATAAAATTATTCATTTTTTCAGCATAACGCCAGCAACCACGGTATAGCAACACCCCCACAACCACCACCGTTGCGAAACCTGCAATATGGAGGAAAAAATTTGGCTCTCATAGAAGGGCACCTCACACAGCAGGATGATGAGCAGGATCCACCAGATGAGCAGGATCCACCAACCCTTCAGGCCTTCAGGGAAACAAGTATTCGGTGGTTACGAAAGCTTCACAATGACTATTTGACTCTTTGAATAGGTAGTGGGGATGGGGCGAGTGGAAAGACTGAATAAAGAACTGAAGGAGGCTAATCAATATTTAGAGTGTGTGCGGCAAAATATACTAAAGACTGAAAATATATGCTTACGTTGGAAGGATGGATGTGATGTGTTTAATATGTTTTTTGTGGAATTTATTGTCTTTTCATTGTAAAAAATAAATGTAAATTGTTTTTTATATTTTTATTATTTTTCGTGAATTATTCTCATTATCCAAAAAAAAAAATTTACTACAGCTAAAAAATGTGTGTGATAGTCCAAGTTGCGCTAGAAAAGTGAAATTATCTACGTTAAGGAAAAAATTGAAAACATCTGGAAGTCTGACTTACTCATGTAGAAATTTCTACATCAAAGTAAAGCAGTCCTTTTTGCAAATTTTAAGTTCATGTTGCGTTACAAATTTATTTATTGTAAAATATCATGCAAATAAATGAAGTATGAAAATATAGTACAGCTAAAAGTGAGAAACAGCTTGCGTTAAATAAAAGTCAAAACAGTTCCCAAAAGCATGTAAATCTGAAAACTTTACACCATGCATTTATGCAATACAAATGACACAATTGCATTCATACATTTGCAAATCCCGTTTCAATTTACAAATATGTTAAAGTTTTGGTATAATATTTTGATGCTCAAATAATATGGTAAATATTAAAAATGTACGTTTTCTATCGTGATAGTAATATTTCACAGTAAAAGAATGTTAAATTTTTCCTCATTTTTTAGTTTTGAAATTTTGAACTGCTATCTTTTGCGCTGTTATTTGTTTAGTCTATATACAAAATTCAGAATTTTCACTTAACCATTAAACTGCTATGTAACTTATAATTATCACATAAGTAAAACTATTACAAAGAAAGATGAATAACATTATGAAATGTAGTAGTAAACAATAAATTATGTTTTAAAATATACTTTTTATCATAGCAGTTTAATCGTTAGTCAAAATTGAATTTGTATATAGACTAAACAAATAACAGCTCAAAGGATAGCAGTTAAATAAATTGAATTTTAAAATCTACAAATGACACAATTCCATTCATACATTTACAAATCCCGTTTTAAAGTTGTAATGTAATTTGATGACATAAAAATAGAATGTTCGCTAAATGCTTAAAATGCTTTCAAAGCAAAATAACTGCGTTCATTATCCTACAATTATTATTAACGTTGCATCGAAAATTAAAAACAAGTCATGTTTTAAGTGCTGTTTGTTTCAAAATTGAAATGGGTAATTTAAAGAGCATTTATATACATTACATGGATAAATTGTATGCATATGTCTTCTTAGCTTACGTAAGTACAAAAAGGTGTGGTTTAAGTGCTTTTTGTTGTTTCAAAATGGAATTGGCTAATTTAAGTGTTATTTTTTCATATTTTGATAAATTTATACATTAAGTTGATAAATCGTCACTTATAAAACACAACTGCGTTGGAAAAAAAAATTTTTCTGAGAATTAGGTGCAAATTTTAAATTTTCAGGAGCGCGTCTTTCTAGGACTTTACTAACCCCCTCCCCCACATCACCTCCTACACCCTGCGTCAGAGGAAGTCCACATCGACTCGTCTTTTATCTCTTTCTATAGATATGCACATCCATCTTTACTTACATCACACACATTTAAACATACATCAGTTTCATAGTTCAAGTACACGTCTATCGTTGTTTATACAACAATAATTGCAATTATACATTCCATTCTAGTACAGTACTTGTAATTCAATTTGAATATAATATTACAAGTCATACTGATAATACTATATGGGTGCATTTTGCAATTGTATGCTTTTTACTCATTACGAGTACAATCCATTTAACATGAGTTGTAATTGTGTATATATATATATATATATATGTAAGATGTCTAAAGATGCATTGTGAGAGTTATTATTACTTTATTTCATGAAAAATCGTTAGAATCTATTTTAGAAAAAAACCGTATTATAAATAGTTTACAAATTTGTTAAACTATTGTTTTACTATATCAAATTTCATATTCATGCTCACTTTATTTGGGAAAAATTAAAAATGTACGTTTTATATTCTAATAGTAAAAGAAGACCTTAAAATTTTTCCACATTTTTTTTAGTTTTGGAACTGCTATCTTTTGTGCTGTTATTTGTTTAGCCTATATACAAAAATTAAGAATTTTTGGGTAAAGGACTATCGAGTTGTGATTTATTAAGTAATTAAGACCGTATACTTACATATAATTGTCATTGATAAAATATATTTCTTTTCACATTTTTTTTGTTTTGAGAAATTTTGGAACTGCTATCTTTTGCGCTGTTATTTGTTTAGTCTATATACAAAATTTTTTTGTGTAAAGGACTATCGAGTTGTGATTTATTAAGCAATTAACATCGTTTACATAAATGACAGTTCTATTAAGTATAATTTTTTTTTTCAAATTTTTTTTTTTAGTTTTGAGAAATTTTGGAACTGCTATCTTTTGCGCTGTTATTTGTTTAGCCTATATAAAAAAATTTTTTGGGTAAAGGACTATCGAGTTGTGATTTATTAAGCAATTAACATCGTTTACATAAATGACAGTTCTATTAAATATAATTTTGTTTTCAAATTTTTTTTTAGTTTTGAGAAATTTTGGAAGTGCTATCTTTTGCGCTGTTATTTGTTTAGTCTATATACAAAAATTCAGAATTTTTGACTTAACGATTAAACTGCTATGATCAAAAGAGTGTATTTATTTATCTTTAAACATTTCACAGACATAAAATTGCTTACTTTTACATAGCTACGATAATGTTATTCACCTTTTCTTTGTAATATAAGTTTTATGTGATAATTTATAAGGTTACAGTGTCATTTCTTCCTACATAATTTGTATAATTTAATAAATCATCATAAGAAACTCGTTTAATATGAAAATTCGATTAAACCATACGGAAACTTATTTTAAATTGTTTTTTTACTTGTAATTTTTCCTTTTTCTCCTTCTATGTCTACACACACTTTATTTTTTTTTTCAAATGAATACTGTTGAAGTGCCTTTTCCTTATGCAATATAACATGCACTACTGTAATTACTTATTTACTTTTTAAAGCGTCTTTCATTCAAATTACAATGCACCTTTATTTAACAGTTTTCATGGCAAATTCACTCGAAGTTGCATCATTTTCTTTTTTAGCTCATACAGCTCTAAATCTATCTTCAATTTTTTTATTTCCTTGATTAGCACCTCGAGTCTTTTCTTTCTCTCATCAATACTTAATAATTCTTTTTTTCTTTCTCTTATCATTCTTATTACTTTCATCATTTCTAGCAATAAAAAGTTTACTGAATCATGCAATCCCGGAGAAGCCTTTTTATTATAAACATGCATCCTTTCAAAACTGCTAACCTACTCAAAAAACTTTTAGATTTCTAAGAATGATTACCTTGCAACTTTTATTTTTAGCTTTGACCTTGACCAGCTTGAAAAATTTATATTTCCCGCCAAAAAATTTTACTCTGAAAATTCTATTCTTAGATTTCCTATTTTATAGCTTTTCACCTTTTTATATTTCTAAGAAATATGACATCATCGTAGGTCAATAACCTTTGACCGCACTATTTTTAGACTTCTAAGAATTGTGATATGATGCCATTGCAATTTCTATTTTTAGCTTCTGACCTTGACAAATTTACCACCAAAAATGAGGATGGTGACATTGCAATTTCGAGCTCCTAACATTTAAATTTCCCGCCAAAAGTTTGACCTTGAAGAAATCCAAAAGCTTACATTTCCCACCATCAGAGGGCGAGTGACCTTGAACTGATCCAGAACCGGCCTTTAATCACTACTACCCCTTCACATCCAGTACTCCACATATGGATATTTTGAATATGCTTTCTGGGTACCATAATATCCACGTATGGATATCAGTCTTAATGAAACATATTAACCAGCAGAAAGTTGGTATGAAGGGCGGCAATTAATTTTACCGACTGGTATGGTACATAACCAACCCCACCACTTTTTTTCAACATCCAAAATAAATCGGTAGGAATATTTTTACGATTAGTATTGTTTTAACCACGCTGGTATGCGGTTGTATAAACCTCTAAATTACGTTTTGGCGGGAAAGTAAGTTTTGCCATATTTTTGCGTTTTTTTCGATAGAGAACTGTTTTGTTTTAAAAAATAAGTATGAGTGATCAAGATTTTTCTGATAGTGATGATCCAGACTATGAGTTGAGTGATTATTCGGTAATTAGTGACTCTGATGAAACATATTCAGAAACTGATGACTACGAAGTTGGTGAGAACTTGATCATGGACAATTGACAAGTTTTAAACGACCCTTTTTCTGATCAAGTTCCTAGACCACCGGTGAATTTTTCTCCTGAATACGATTTTCATCCGGCCATTGATTTGGAAGAATGCAAAGACCCAGTGAATTGTTTCTAGTGTTTTTTTTAGTCCAAATATCGTTACCAAACTATGTGAATGGACGAACAGAAGAGCAGAAATGTACTTTGATCAAAATACAGGTACCGTAAAAGTTTATGGTCTTCAATGGAAGAAACTTGAAAAAGAAGAGATGTATATTTTCATTGCACTTAATTTTTTAACTGGATTAGTAAAGTGTCCTCGTATAACAGATTACTGGTGTAATAACATTTTGTGTGCCGGGCCAAAGGTTTTTAATAAGTCTATCATGAGTCGAAACAGATACCTTTCTATACTCAAGTTTATTCAGTTTCCTCCACTTGAAGCAGCAAAAAAAATGCTCCATTGAGCAGACTTGGAATATATATGGCTATACTTAGAGATAACTGCATAACGTTAGTTGATCCGGGACCGGTGTTTGCAATCGACGAATATTTGATGCTTTACAAAGGCAGATTGCACTTTCGACAATACAAAAGTCAAAAAGAAATAGGTTTGGCATAAAAATTTTTGCTATGTGCCGAAGCTCCCCACACTTGTGAGGTTATACTTGGAACTTCTGTTTATACATTGGAAAGACAATTTCGATGTATCTCATATTCAGGCACCGAAAACCTTTCGGTTTCTGAAAGAATTGTCGTCATTTAGCCCAAAATGTACTGAACAGCGGCAGAAGTTATTTTAGATAACTGGTATACTTCTGTGCGCCTTTCACAATTTTACTAACTCAAGGAACCTATTTGACTGGATCTATAAAGTAATCTGGAGTTCCCTGAGTTAACTAGAATTCATTAGAAACCAATCAATCATGTTTTGTGCGGAAAGACATGCAACTACTTGTTAGGTACAAAGACAAGAAGGATGTATACTTGTTGACAAGTAAGGATACTGCAGGGTTTTGTGAAAAATCTCGTTACATGGTGGACGGGAAATTAGTTTATTTTAAAAAACCTGCTCACATCGAATTTTATAATCAAAATATGGGCTCCGTTGACGCCTTCGATCAAGATTTGGAACCTTACAATTCTCGACGCAAAAGTTACACGTGGTTTACAAAATAATAATGCTTAGATGCTTCTAAATTCGAAGGTTATATACTGTAACGCTAAAGACAATTTGCATATTTCAATGTATGACTACATAAAACTTTGCAGTAATAGTATTTTGCATAAATACAGTGAAGGATATCGCAACATGACGGATGCTCGTTCAGGTGAGAATCGACCTTCCACTTCAAAGCAAACACAAGAAGGACATGTTATCGTCAACTTGCCAAAGGAAGAAGGAAAAAAGCGGGCATTACCAAAATCTGCGTTATTTGCCGAAAACATGGCCAAAGAAAACTGACAAGAAACATTTGCATTGAGTGTCTAAATAAACCAGAGCTATGTAGTGCAGAACACTTCCAAGAATACCACAAATAAACATTATTTATGCTCTTTATCAATGTTACGTTCCATTTGTATTTTTTTTATATTTAAAAGTGTTAATAAATAACTCACCGTCAAAAAATATATCTTTTAATTATTTTTACATGGATATCCAAATGTGGATAATAGATTGTACTATTATCCACATGTGATATATATTACTATTATCAAATGGTGGATATACTGGTATAACCCTAAAACATCAATCAGTGCCGCCATTTGGTTTTGATTTTAAATAAAAAAATCAACTTTGGTTCAAGAAGTAATACCATAATACGTATAACTATAATATACATTAAAAAAAAGTTAATCAATCTTGTATATTATACTGAGAAACGCAACCAAGAATTAGTGTCAATAAAGTATTATATAGTGATTTTCTTCAATGCCCACCCCCCTTCTACTATTTCTTGAACGGATTTGAAGCTTGGTATGGAGTAATAGGTACATAAATGCTATGTTTTTGGGGTAAAATTTAGGGTTGAAAATTTCAAGATGGCGACTAGGTACCATTTGGAAATAAAAATTGAAATGGAAAAGTAGTCCTGCGATACCTTATTTTGAAACTCTAAGTGAGTACTCTATAACTCTAGAATATTAAGTTCACAAAATACAATATGGCGGAATTTTTAGTGCTATGAAGCAAAAATAAATAAATAAAATTTGCACATTCATATCAAAGGAGACTGGAAATGAATGTGACAAATGTGTCAGTGTTGTACGTTTCAAGGTGCCTATTGTAATGTGCAAAAATCGATATAGGATCGATTGTATTATCTTATCTGGTTACTGTTTCTAAAAGCGACCTTAAATAAATATCAGTGACTTAAACTCTTAGTAATATGCTTTAAGCTTACTAGTTTCTATTTTCGGCACTAAATGCTTTAAAATTTCTGTATTTACGATCTTACTACTGAATATGATGGATTAAATGATATACAAAATCATTCCTGTACGGTAGTTAAATACATATAATTTTCTTTTAGGACGTGTACGCGGTTACGTTACACGAAAATTATTTCTCTATCGTATCTACTTCTGTATTTTAAAAGTTTACTCGTTTTCACAAAATTTAACTTCAATTAATACCTACAGCGCCATCTATGAGATGAACGTAGGTTCTGGTTATTTTCATAATTCTTACATTCTATAGGTACCTGTCACTTTTCTAAATCACCACTAAATGGTGATACCATTACATAACTGCATCTTACTTATCATGCTTTATTTTTAAAACAAACATCTGTTAACAACATTTAAATGTGATAACAAGTGAAGTTGTAAAATTGCTTCTTGAGGTGTTGGCTTTCTGTTCAAAATCGCCATTGCTGCAGAAGAGTAGAACGTTTCTAGGAAATTTTCTTGTTTCTATTTACTAGACGTTAATCATCATTTTTATGGAAAATTTTTACTATATAATATCGCTTTGTTGTGTAAAAGTGATATAATTTCCATTTAAGGCGAATGAAATAGAAATATTTCAATACACCTACACATTTTGGTAAGCCGTATTATATCTTGTTAACCTCGTTATAATTAGAACTTCTCGTTCAGTTTCACACACAAAAGAATTTCACATTACTTCTTCAAAGAAATAAGTATAACAAATTGTTTAAGGCATTTAAACTACCGCTCGTATTCGATTATAGAGGTAACACCTTATCACTGAATAAACATCGTTTTCATTCTTTACTTTCGTTTTAGCAACTAACTCGGGTTTCCATACACCTACGTTTCCATATATTTAAGTTTCCATCTATTGAAGTGTCTCCATATAGCTTTACCGTTACGATTACATCCAAGTTCATGTTTATATTTGGTTGTATTCATTAATGTAACAGGAGTATCCGTTCTGTATCTCTTTAGGTTATTGTTTGGATTGTGTTGCTGATAAACTGCGATCAGTTGCGGCTCACATACTGGGGACTGCTTGCTCGTTGCTTGTCTGCTTTGAAAAACGCATAAGCATTCACAACCACAGGTCCGTTCTTTCCTTTTTCTTGCATGTATAAATAAATTGCCCTCTACAACGGAAATAAGTACATTTACTTTAGTTCCGTTAACAAGTATTTGATAAACATCTTACCTCTGAATAAGACTAGTGCCCAAATTGCCTTCAGCAGGTTACGATTGCCTCCAAGGAAATTAAATATATTTATATAAGTTATATCAACAAGTATTTGTTAAACATATTTACCTGTAGTATAAGTTCGGTGTCAGTTGAAGACCCGCCTGTAACTAATTTTAATACCATTTCTCTCATGTACAATTGCTATATGTTCATTAACCATCCTTTAACATTTCACGCACAATCAACAGCCAATGTTTGAAAAATTTTATTAAAGTTGGATTTATATACCACCCCCATGAATGTATAACCTCCATTTGGAATAATTACCTTTGTACTACTGGTTCTGTGGTCGTGCGCAATAGCATTGTTGCAACTGTTATGTATACCAGATGTAACTTTTTATGTATACCAGATGTAATACTGAATCCGTTGGCGCGAGATTTCGTGCTAGTTTAAATTACTTGGTAGCTCAAATATATAATATTCTCTTCTTTACTCGAATATGGATAAGGTTGTTCGGATCAATTTCTGTTTCTAATTTTAAATTGCTTAATTACTATTTTTCTTTGTTTCTTGAAATAAAATTGGGACTTAACAAGCTTTTCACATTGTATTTATGTAACTTAATCAAAAAGGGGTTTGTATTCAGTTTTGTTAAACGAAAGGCAAGCTGAATTATTTATATAATAAGTAACTGATTTATTAAGTTTATTAAATTGGCCTTTTCAGGCTAAGCCACGTAAGATCCTACGTCGGCCGGAAGGGGTTTTGTTTGTTTTGGTATTCTAAACTATAAATTCTTGTGGGCGTAAATGCAAGCTTACGACTAGCCCTCGTCAAGTTTATTTTAACTTATATTATTTTTTATATAAATTTTGGCGACCTAAATGCAAGCTCACGACTTGCCCTCTTAAACTTATTTCAATTTATATTTTATTTTCTTTTGGTGAGTAGTAAACCGGCACCATCCCCTCCACTTTTTTTACGTCAAAAGCCCCGCCCCTTTCACTTTTTATATGCTCACGTGGAAGTCCGCATTTTCCACCCTTATTTTTACTCGCTTACGTGTAGGACCTATTTTTTCACCCATATTTTACACAGCCACGTGTGAGACCGTATTTTTAACCCTTTCTTCTCGAAGGCCCTTTTCAACCCTAATTAAAGATTTTTTGATTTTAATGGCTTACGTGAAGGACCGTGTTTATTACCCTTATTTTTATGATTTCTTTTAGGGGTTATTTTTTCAAACGTTATGGTTGTATTAAGGATCTTTTGACAGCTAGAACTTTTTTTGTGGTTGCTAACGTGAGGACTGTATTTAGGGGGTGGGGGCTGGTCTTGGCTTGGCTTAGTTGTATTTAGTGCTGAACGGAACTGGGCTGCATGTAGAGCTAGGGTTGGAGCTTAGGGCTGTGTTTAGGGGTGGGGGTCTGGGGCTGTATCTAGAGCTAGGGTTGTTTTCTGGTAAATATCTTCAGCCTTAATTAAGGTCCTTTTGGTTGTAACCCCTGGAGGCTAGGCAATTGTGCATGATCTTTTAAATTGTATCTTGTAGGACACGTTATCTCTCTCTCTCTCTCTCTCTCTCTCTCTCTCTCTCTCTCTCTCTCTCTCTCTCTCTCTCTCTGGCTTCTTTCGTCTCTCTTTCGCCCTTCGTTTCTCGCGCTTCTCTCGTTTCTCTCGCTTCATACAATCACAGGCACGGATACAAGCTCAAATCCGCAAACGCAAAAACACTAAAACATACAAATACGTGAACACCAAAACACTCATGCACACAAAACGAAAACACGCAAATACGAAAAATCTGCAAACACACGAAATGAAAAACATGCAAACACACCAAACGAAAAAACCCTAAAACATGGAAACACAGACACACACACACACACACACATACGCAAACGCACACACACGCGCGCACACACACACACACACACAAGCATACGAGAAATGGAAGTTAAAAAAAATCAATAAAAAGAGAAAGAATATTTAATCTATGTTTTTTGATTTTTGAAATGAATCAAAGAGTTGGAGCTCCAACTCAGCATCAAAATCGGACGGTATCGGTGTTGTTGCGAGGAACCATTCTAACACTCCATCTACTGTACCACCATCATTAGCACAGGGCGCGTCTGCTGTTGAAGCTGTAGACACCAATACCTGTTGATTTTGACGCTGCAACCGTTGTCAACCTGCAGTACAGGGATCTTCTTCTCTACGTGCTAGGCGTCGAGGAGGCAGCCGTAGGAGCTCATCCAGTATCGATGACGACAGCATTGATACAGCAGCAGTAGATGTTACTGGCTGTTGTTGACACACCCTCTTCACGGTTTCTTCATATTTAACTTGTGTCGTCGTGAGCGTCACTTCTGGTACCGGGTTACGGACTACGAATGTGTTTAACGTAGTCTGCTTATTTAAGGACTCTGACAGATGCTAGTGGTGGTGATTTTCGCATTTTAGCTTTAATAGATTTTAACCTATTCCCTTTAGCAGTAGTAGCTGTTGTTGTCACCATTCGTGTCCGCTGACGATGATGATGTTCATCACCCGCACTTAAATCGATTATTTCACTAGTTTTACCCTCGAGAGCGCACTGGCTTTGCATACGCGTAACTCTTAAATTTTGCGTCACACGCGACTCGAACAGTTCCAGGGCAATACTTCCCTCTATGTACCGTCGCTCCTGGCTCTGTATGCGCTCTCTGATTTGATTATTCAGGATCTTCCACCCTTTCACTATCTTCATTTATATTGTTCATTTTCGGTGTTACTGATTAACACTGTAAAATATAGTTGTAAGTCTGTGTGTGTGTGTATGTATATCGAACCCTGAGAGGGCTTATGCCCTCTCAGGGTTCGAATAATGCTCTATAAAGTAAAATCTCCACTTAGATAGATAGCAGTGTTTTCTTTCACCATTCATGGATCTTGATATCTATTCATTATTTTTTACAGATAGGGTAAAAAATTTCCCCATCACAGTTTTCTTTACAACATTAAAACAAAAAGTAGTGTAGATTAAATTCTTAATTCCCATGGGGATACATTATTTTCGTAGTCAGCATGTTATTTATGTCTATTATCAGTTATTTATTGCAAAATTCAATAAGGACCCTCGTGTCATTGTAGGACAATTTAAGTAAGTGATGGTTATATAATATATAAGACGAAACCCATAGAACTTTCTTAAAAATGTTATTATCACTTTACAATGTATTAATTAATCTGAGACATATTTATTTTTCCGACATTAGATCTGATTTATCATTAATATGTTAAAATCATTAATATTTTTAACGCCTGTACAGATTTTTAGTAGTATCTTAAAAACGTTTAATTAATTACGGAAAACAGATTCCTGTTATATATAATGTAGATTTAAACTTCTCTTTCAAAAAAAAAAAAAAATCTAACCATAAAATTCATATCATTTTGATATTACAGTTCGATTAAAATATACGTCATTGTATCTCATTTTTAAACTTAATTGTAGAATTGGTCCAGGTAAAAACAGGCTTTTCTGTTGTGTTCATTTTAGATCGCCAAAATAACGTAACATAAATAATACGTATGTTTTTTGGAAATAACCAAACTTATTAACAATTTGTTTTTCCCTCGTTAGAAGCGATGTTATCATTAACATATTAAAAAAAATATTATTTGTTACTTGGATGCCGACCTTCTAATACTTTTTTAATATATTGCCGTTATATAATGTAGATCTAAAACCTTGCTTTAAAAAATATTTCAATTTAAAACTTAATTGTAGAAGCAATCACGGTACTTAAAAAGGTTTTTTCTATTATCTTCATTTTAAATCGCAAAAAACAACGAAAGCATAATTAAAGGGTATGTATTTTTGGAAATTACCAAGCAACATAACACTTAACAATTTGTTTTTTGCCCTCATTAGAAGTGATGTTATCATTAACATAAAAAAATATTATTTGTCACATCGATACTGACCTTCTAATAGTTTAAAAACCTTTAAAGTAACGTTATATAACAACAAAATTGTTAACAGTAATTAACAATTTGTTTCACCCTCATTAAAAGTGATGTTATCATTAACATATTGTGTTATATAACGTACATTTAAAACTTTGATTTAAAAAATATGTTCTAACCATAATCATAATCATTTGATACTAAAAACGATTAAAATATACATCACTGTATCTCAATTTAAATTTAATTGTAGAATTATGAGAATCAGTCCTGACACAATAGTATTTTTTTTTTAATTATATCCATTTAAACTGTTAAAATATAAGAATAAAAAGTGTATTTAAGGATTACTATCAAAGACTGTTCTGTAATAAAAATGATGAAAAATAAAAAGGTCTTAGATTTTAAGTGTATCTTTACACCTAGTTAATTAAAATTATTTTTCAATGAATTTAAACGACTGGTCTAGTTTAACAATAAGTGTTTTTATACCGTAATGAATAATAACAAACGCTTAGCTAAAATAAAAACGTTATTAAAATTATTACATCTCCTTTAAGATTCATTTCTGTTACATATATACAAACTATCATTACCTCTCTATAAGCACTAAAACAACTTTAGCTCTGAAGCTCGAAGAAATACGTATCTTCTGAAGAAAAATCTGAATTTATGTACCCCTCACCCCTCATTTTTCAGCTGCGACACTTAGTTATATTAAACCCTTGCAATTATTGTCCTCGGCGCTAACAGCACTTTGGGCAAAGGGCATTATGATCTGCGGCGCTAACACCACCAAAATCTTCCGCGACGCTAACGACACGGCGCTAATGGCACGCACCGAATTATGTATATTTTAATCGTTTTTAATATCAAATGATTATGATTATGGTTAGAAGATATTTTTTAAATCTAAGTTTTTAATCTACGTTATATAACACAATATATTAATGATAACATCACTTCTAATGAGGGAGAAACAAATTGTTAATTACTGTTAACAATTTTGTTGTTATATAACGTTGCTTTAAAGGTTTTTAAACTATTAGAAGGTCAGTATCGATGTGACAAATAATATTTATTTATGTTAATGATAACATCACTTCTAATGAGGGCAAAAAACAAATTGTTAAGTGTTATGTTGCTTGGTAATTTCCAAAAATACATACCCTTTAATTATGCTTTCGTTGTTTTTTGCGATTTAAAATGAAGATAATAGAAAAAACCTTTTTAAGTACCTGGATTGCTTCTACAATTAAGTTTTAAATTGAAATATTTTTTAAAGGAAGGTTTTAGATCTACATTATATAACGGCAATATATTAAAAAAGTATTAGAAGGACGGCATCGAAGTAACAAATAATATTTTTTTTAATATGTTAATGACAACATCGCTTCTAACGAGGGGAAAACAAATTGTTAATAAGTTTGGTTATTTCCAAAAAACATACGTATTATTTATGTTACGTTATTTTGGCGATCTAAAATGAAGACAACAGAAAAAGCCTGTTTTTACCTGGACCAATTCTACAATTAAGTTTAAAAATGAGATACAATGACGTATATTTTAATCGAACTGTAATATCAAAATGATATGAATTTTATGGTTAGATTTTTTTTTTTTTTGAAAGAGAAACTTAAATCTACATTATATATATAACAGGAATGTGTTATCCGTAATTAATTAAACGTTTTTAAGATACTACTAGAAATCTGTACAGGAGTTAAAAATAATAATGGTTTTAACATATTAATGATAAATGAGATCTAATGTCGGAAAAAAAAATATGTCTCAGATTAATTAATACATTGTAAAGTGATAATAACATTTTTAAGAAAGTTCTATGGGTTTCGTCTTATATATTATATAACCATCACTTACTTAAATTGTCCTACAATGACACGAGGGCCCTTATTGCATTTTGCAATAAATAACTGATAATAGACATAAATAACATGCTGACTACGAAAATAATGTATCCCCATAGGAATTAAGAATTTAATCTACACTACTTTTTGTTTTAGTGTTTATGCCCTCTCAGGGTTCGAATAATGCTCTATAAAGTAAAATCTCCACTTAGATAGATAGCAGTGCTTTCTTTCACCATTCATGGATCTTGATATCTATTCATTATTTTTTACAGATAGGGTAAAAGTTTCCATCACAGTCTTCTATGTTAAAACCTAATTTAGGCAGGTCTAAAACGATTGTGCTTTAGAAAATTACCAAGCTTTCTATGATATTATATATATATATATATATATATATATATATATATATATATATATATATATATATATATATATATATATATATATATACATGTGTGCGTGCGTGTGCGCGCGTGTGCGTGCTTGCGCGTGCGTGCGCGTGCGTGCGTCGTGCGTGCGTGCGTGTGCGTGCGTGTGTGTGTGTGCGTGTGTGTGCGTGTGTGTGCGTGTGTGTGCGTGTGTGCGCGTGTGTGCGTGTGTGTGCGTGTGTGTGCGTGTGTGTGTGTATGTAAACACAATAGCGATCGTACGCTTTAAGCTGTACAATTGAAATTCGGCATGTAGGCCTTATTTCAAAGTCGTGGGTATATTGCAAATTTCGGGATAGATCCGAGGACCGAAAGCGGCACTTTACCTTAACACATTTGTGTCACGCTTCAAATAAGCTACTCCAAAATATCAACGTATCTGCTTCAAGTTTGGCAGAGGTAAATTATATTAGGCCATATATCTAAATGTAACGTTTCATCAAAATCTGTGTGTCGGAAGTGGCACTTTACCTTAATAGTAGTTCAACTAAGCTACTAATATGAACGTATCTATTTCGAATTTGGCACGGGTAAGTTATATTAGATGATACCCTTAAATATGATGTTTGAACAAAATTAGTGTACCGGAAGTGATACTTTACCTTAACCGATTTGTGTCACGCAAACAGATCTTGTGAAATATTCTATTGGTTTTAACGATCGCTTATGCGATTGAGCACAGACGTCTTGACCTTAATTTTTCCTTATTTAAAAGTGTTTTAACAGACACCTATTTTTAATTCACTCTACTATAATTGCGTTGGTATACGAAAAAGTCTAGGTAACCACAGTTCCGATTTTTTAATATACACACCTCAATTTTAAAAATTTATATTAGTTGGACATGGTTGTCATGGAAACGTTAATAAACAAATATTTGTTTGACACTGACAGTTTAAAAATTCAATTTAAACAATATTCAAATACTAAAATGAATTTTTCAAGAGAAGAATTGATACAAATGATTTATTGCATTGGCGCATCCGACGGAAATTGTTTATTAGCTAGTACAATTTACGCTCAAAACAAATACAGAAAGACATCCAAATCGCTTGGCATTTGAAAGGCTCAATGAGAGGTTTGAAAGGAATGGAAACATCAATTATGAATCAAATGGCGAACGATCAACCATTGCATCAAACGAGGAAACTCTGTTACATGTCATGCAAGCCGTCGTGGAAAATCCGCAAGCTTCTTGCAGGCAAATCGCATTGAACAGTAATATCGGAAAATCAACGATAAATAAAATAGTTCGGAAGAAAAGTTTCATCCATGTCACATCCAATTAGTACAAGAATTAACGGATCAGGATTTTATAAATAGGAGAATCTTCTGCCTTTGGGCATTAAATAAAATAGAGGAAAACCAGGACTTCTTTGATAACGTATTGTTTACTGACGAAGCTACCTTCCACAAAAATCCATTTGTAATTTCCATTATTAGAGTGATACAAATCCAAGATATGTGATGACATTAGATCATCAACATAGATGGACACTTAACGTATGGGACGGTATTATTGGAACAAGAATTCTGGGACCCTATTTTTGGTGAAACCTCTTTGATTTTTTTGAAAAACGATTTACAAGATTACCTTGATAATTTACCGCTTCAAGTTTTACGGCAACTGTGGATTCAATTGAATGGAGCGCCTGTCCATTTTAGTGGTATTGTGCGTAATCATCTAAATTTGCAATTTCAAAATAAATGGATTGGCAGGAGAGGTCCAATTTTTTACCAAATACCTCCCACAACAAAGGAAAACATGAAAGAAAGAATAAGAAATGTTTTTCAAGGCATAAATAGAGAAGTGCTTCAAAAAGTAAGCAATTATTTTGTTGAAAGAATTTGTTTGTGTGAGGACCAGCAGGACAGACACATAGAACAATATTTTTAGTTATTTTATCATATTTTATGATTTTTAGTTATATCGTTGTAAAAATATCTAACTTAAATTGTTTTTTGTATCTTTTGTTTATTTGTTATTAGTATTATTAGATAGAGTTAACGAAGATTTACGCCAATAAAATTATTTTTCACATTTTTCAGTATTGTTTAAATTGAATTTTTAAACTGTCAGTGTCAAACAAACATTTGTTTATTAATGCTTCCATGACAACCATGGCCAACTAATATAAATTTTTGAAATTGAGGTAGATTTTAAAATCTAAAATAACTCAATAACTATGAAAGATAGGTATAGGACATGTTTTATAAAAAAGTTAACTTATTACTTAATCAACATTTTTCCGTAAAAAACATGTCATTCCATTTAAAAAAATTGAAATTTTTTGTTTTGAAAATTATGATTTTGTGAGTAGTTTTAACGACACCTTGTATAATATTTTCAAATTTTTATAGGAACACTAAGTAAGTGTGTCTATGCACTAGTAACCTGCAAAATATTTTCCTTTAAGGATATCAAATAAAAAAAATATCCCCGTTGTCAATGACGTGGAAATATGATTTATTTTAAAAAACATTAAGTATCTCAAAAACAATTAATTTTAGATGATAATAGACCATAATAAAACCGATTCAGAATTTATAGAAAAATCAGAAAATGTAATAAAGTACAGGGTGTCCTGTTTAAAAAAATGAAGTTGCATGCTCTCCAGTTCATATGAGACACTATAACTTTCAAACGGAAGATTATTAATTGTTAAAGTATACACAACATAATAATGTTGTTTAAATAATGTGCCTCTGACTCAGTGGTAGATTGAGATAGGGAGAGTTCTAATAAATAATTAAATTAACCTACCTGAAATGCTAGTTGTTTCGATTCTGCTGGATTATTTTCACTTACTGGCAAAAATTGTCATCAAAAAATTATGAATAAATTCTCGAGCGCCATGTTATCTTTGTCCAGGAAAATAACAAAACCTAAATAATGAATACTAAAACATTTAATAGAAATAAAAAATAACAAGTTACATAAGTTTATTAAATAAATGGTTGTTGAAAATGAGAAAAGGTTAGAAGTCTTAAACTAAATTATATAAAAACTTTAACTGTTCTATTATAAACTAATACGGGTACTATGAAGCAGAATGGTTGATGTGAGGTGAATGTCAGCTTAAGTATCCATTAAGAAATTTCTTGAAATTTAAATCCCAAATTTATTTGTAACAGGATATAGTTCTAGCGTTGTAAAGGTAACTCATGTAAAACTTGCCATATAGAATAATAATAGATTAAGGTATACACTTATACGTGCCATTAAGATTAGTAAGTATACAAATTAAATTCTTGAAAAATTGCATACTTTAAAAATTAAGTATTTAAAAGTGTAATTAACGTGTTTAATAAAATTAAAAGGTGGTGCCTAAAAAAAACAAAGGCTTTAGCTTTAAATATTATAGGAAAAAACAAACTTACCATCAAAATATGATGGCACACTATATAAAAAATTAAGTAAAAATCATTTTATTGCTGTTAACAGTCAGCATTAACTGAATTACCAAAAGCTTTCTCAATAACTCAAGCGTAAAAGTTTTCTTGCGTTGCGCTGTTACATAATATAAATCCAATTTTTTTAAGAGAGGGAATTAAAACTATTTATGTAATATTACACCCAAAAGATTTGTTCTAGAAAATGCAATTTAAGTTGCCAGTTTTCAATTTTATATGAAAATAATTAAAAATTCCTCTAATTTTACGCCAAATAAATTAATGATCTTAGATTAATGTATTTATTAATACAACCACCAAAAAAGGTTGTTACACACCTCCTCCTAAAATTTGGACTCGGAGATCACCAAAGCGGAGATTCCAAACACTAAGCTAATAAATGAAATTATTAAAATTTAAAAAAAATACATAATGGTAAGCTAATTAAAATATAAGCAATATTTAAAAAATATACAAGAAAATGTACGAAGAAGTACGGAAAATGTGGTGACGTTGGTCAGGAAAGACCCCTCGCAACACCAAAAAAGCTAATGACGCGCTACCACCCGCACACGCCACTAGTCGAGAATCAAGGACCCGAAACCTTAAATAAAGTAAAAACTTTAACTGGTGGGGTTAGTGAAGCAAACCACCATCAGAAGAGCAAAATGAGTATCCGGTAAAAAAATTTGATTCTAAGGTAAAAAACGAACGGAAACCGTAACCTACCATGACCTGAAGGGACAGTGGGCAGAGAACCCGGAAACGGTCATCGTGCAACTTCACAAAAATCAAGGCTAAACGCTACTCTACTCGAGAGTATAAGTATTAAAAAAACAATCCTTTCGGACTAACAATAAATAATCGCGAGATTTGAGGTCGAGAGAGAGCGGTTCAATTACCCTACCCCGGTGGTCTCAAACCAAGCCTCCTAGGTACATAACACAACTACCACAGTCACGTTCGATAAGTAAGTCAAAATCGGTAAACCAAGATACGATTATTTTCATGGCAAATTAGCTCAGGATGCTTCGTCGTGGAGAACAAGAGAGGCCACTCTACCCTTCACGAGATTCAGGTTTCATGTTGTTCCACAGTCATCGTCCAAGAATAAACATACCCTAACTAACACGCACGTTTTATAAATAAATCGAAATCTAGGTGAGATAGCAAAGAGAAAGGTGATGCACTCTTACGAACACAACAACCCCCTCCTAAAACTACCAAAACGTCATAATCAGGAAGTGAACTAATCGAGGTTGACACAGGCGAACCGAAGTCCTCAAGCACCGTCCAAGAATAGTACACTACACAATCAGGAAAAATAAAATAATTAAATCAATCAAAAATAAAAATGTATAGAAGCATTACTAGTTTTCTTATCAATGGTTAGAAGTTTACACGTCAAATTAACGATCAGAGGTAAACTCAAAATAGTTATCTTCAATTTTACTATTGTAACAATAGCAAATGGAAAATCCAATAAAGAAAGATAATCTGCCTGAGAACTAATGTCCCACAAAGTCGGCAATTCAATCACACAATGGGATCTAAATATCAACCATCGTGCTAAACAAATGTAGCAAAAATCATGCTAACAAATGTAAAAAATAATTAAGTGGTTTGCAAAGCCACAACAATATAAAATAAAATAATGTGCGAAATAAGCACAAAATAAAATTATTTTGAAAAATTATCAAAATAATTAAAAAAATATAAATAAGAAAACCAGAATGTAAAAATACTAAAATCGAAAATAATTAAAAAGAATTCGAAAAAATAAGAACTAATGTGGTTTTAAATCCTTAACATGAAAAACACCTAAGGGTTTATTATCAATAGGGGTGGCCAATCGGTACGTAGTTGGACCTACCACTTCAATAACTTTTGCTTCAATAAATTTTGGAGCTAACTTTTGACTATAATTTTTAGTCGCATCAGATAAAGTAAAATTCTTTTTCCAAACTAAATCGCCAACATTTAATTTCAACGGACGACGTCGCAAATTGTAAGATTTTGAATTTCTTTCGTAAGCTGCATGTAAATTTTGTTTAACATGTTTAAAAATGGGTGAAAGTTCATTTAAATCTTGAACTAATTGTTCACGGTTAGTAATAAATAAATCATCCTCTTTGAAATCCTTTAGTCGACCATAAAAATCTCCAGAAATCGGAACTGTCCGACCAAACGCCAAAAAGGAAGGTGAAAATTTCGTAGACTCATGAACAGCGTTACGAATAGCATGCGCAATTTTGTGAATTTCAACATCCCATTCCTTGTGATCATCTTGAATATAAGATCTAATCGCATTACCTACTACTTTATTAACTCTCTCAACAAAATTTACTTGAGGGTGATAACTTGCATTAAACCAAATGGATTGAACTTTGTAAAAACTCATTAAATTTTTAAATTGTGAACTTTTAAATTGAGGACCATTGTCCACCATACAAATTTGAGGAACACCATAAACTAGAAATACATAATTTTCAATATATTGACAAATTCTTTTAGCAGTAGCACTGCGCATAGGGTGAATCAAAGTAAATTTAGTAAACCAATCACAAATAACTAATAAAACTGTGTTTCCACTCTTCGATCTAGGAAAAGGACCCACTAAATCAATAGAAATACATTGAAAAGGATAAGAAACATTTTTCTCTTTACCCATAAAACCATAATGATTAAATTGTGAAGACTTGCTTCGATTACAAACATTGCAATTCCTAATATATTTCGAAATATCTGACTTCATTTTTGGCCAGTAATAAAATTCTTTAATTTTTGAAAAAGTTTTAAAAACCCCAAAATGTGATGATGTAGGATCATCATGAAATTTTCGTAAAATATCTTTCCTTAAAGATTTCGGAACAACTAATTTCCATTCCACTAAATTCGATTCGATGTTTAAATCATTAGAAATAAATTTGTAGAGTTTATTATCTTCAACTCTCCAATTAGGAGATAATTCAGGATTTATAGTAACGTTGGCTAACATTTTCTTATACCAATCGTCTAAATCGACAACAGAAAATTCTAAAGAACTAACTTCCAAAGGTGCTCTAGAAAGTGCATCAGGAACTACATTTAATTTACCTTTACGATGAATGACTTCAAAATCAAATTGTTGAAGTTTAACACTCCATCTGGCTAATCTACCAGAAGGATCTTTTAAATTATTGAGCCAAATCAATGAATGATGATCAGTAATAACTTTAAAATGGGTAACTTCAATATAAGGTCTAAACTTTTGAATACCAAAAATAACTGCAAGTAACTCACGTTCTGTAATAGAATAATTTTGCTCGGCTTTATTTAAAGTACGAGAACCATAGGCAATAACAACTTCCTCCTCTCCTACTCCTTGTGTTAATACACATCCAACTCCACAATTAGATGCATCACATTGTAAATAAAATGTTTTAGAAAAACCAGGGCTCGCTAAAATTGGAGCATTTAACTAATAAAGATTTAATTTTCAAAATGAATCATTCGCTTCGTCATTCCATAAAACTTTCTGAGATTTCTTCTTACCTTTCAATAAATTATTAATCGGAGATAAAATAGTGGAAAAATCATGAATGAAACGTCGATACCAAGAACACATTCCAATAAAACGTTTAACTTCTGTAAAAGTATGTGGTTGAGGAAATTGAGTAATAGCTTCCACCTTTGAAGGATCGGTGTGAAGACCATTCTTATCAATAACAAAACCTAAATATGATAATCGAGGTTTACAAAATTCACATTTATCTAAATTAATATTCAATTGGGCATCCTTAAGCCTTTTAAAACTTCTCTTAAAATCGCAACATGTTCCTTGAATGTACTGAAAAATAATAATATCGTCTAATAAACAAAAACTGATTGAGATAAATCATGTCCTAAAATGGAATCCATAAATCGTTGTAAGTACTGGGTGCATTTGTAAGTCCCATGGGCATAACAGTATACTCAAATAATCCTCTACGTGGAACAGTAAAAGCAGTTTTTCACAACTCTCAGCGTCTAAAGGTATTTGCCAAAAGCTTTCTTTAAATCAATTGAAGTTAAATAACGAGCATCTCTTAATTTATCCAAAATATCGTTTAAAAATGGTAAGGGGTAAGCATCTTTTTTTGTAACAGAATTTAATTTCTTAGCATCAAAACAAACTCTAAAATCACCTGACTTCTTTTTAACTAAAACCATTGGAGAATTCCAAGGAGAAGAACTGGGTTTAATAATTCCTTGCTCTAACATATCATCAATTTCTCTGTTCGCATGCTCCAACATAGCAGGAGATAATGGAAAATAACGTTGTTTAATTGGTACTGCATCACCAGTATTAATTGAATGAAAAACTTTATTTGTCTTACCTAACTTTGTAGTTGATAAGGTTTTAAAAAGGTCAATAACTTGATTTAATTCAAAAACTTGATTATTATTAAGATCATCAATACTCTTAATCATAGAAAAAGTTGTCTCCGCAGAGTTTGCAACAAAAGAATTTTCACCAAAATCAGCTTTAATTTCAAATAAACGACAAAAATCTACCCCAAAGTAATTGCAGTAGTAATAAATTCAGAAACAATAACAGAAATAGTTTTAGTAATACCATTAATAGTCAAAGATAAATCAACACTCCCAAAATGGATTGTGAAGAACCATCAGCAATAACCAATGATGAAAAAGGCGAATTCCTATTTAATTTTAAATCATATTTATCAATCAAATACAAAGCAGGCTTACCTAAAATTGTTACGGTAGCTCCACTATCTAATAAAGCAATAAAATTCTCATTAAAAATCCTTACATTAATAAAAGGTCTAACATCATCATTCTTCTCTACAAATTTAGAACAATTTTTCGAAGTTCCAAAAAATTCCTTAACAGTAATCAACCACTCGTTAAAAACATGCTCGTCAGCCTCTGAAAAATCATAAGAAATGTGTCGACTAACGGAACACTTTCCTTTTACAAGTTTTTTGAAAATTTACACCTCGGACAATTAGAAAAAGTAACATTAGAATAACCACATCTAAAACAAAAGATTCTATCATCACCCTTATCACAGGTGTGAAAGGTATGACCCAACTGTCTACATTTAAAGCATGTTGTTGAAGACTTAGCTGTATTAATTTTTGTTGCAGTTGTAAAAGTAGAATTCATATTTTTTTGTTTAATACCTGAAAAATGGACTTTAGGTTTAATATTTTGTTTCACCGCCGAAGAAGGCTTATAATCAGATTGTCTTTGTGAATCTGAATAAGAATTAAATTTGAATTTAGAATTCTGAGCTTTCACTTGTTGTAATTTTTTACACAAATCTACTAAATGAAAAATATCATTTACACTAACAAGGGCTAATTGAGTAGCAAACCAAGGTTGTAAATTTTTCATTATAATCCTTAATTGTTCACCTTCCGAAGGAGGAATATCTAATTGAGAAAATAAATTAACCATTTCAGAAATAAAAGGGTTGGAATTTCATCAAAAGCCTGTTTACGATTTTAATATCATCTAACAAAACTTCGTCATGTCCTTCCGGTAAAAAGTCGCTTTTTAATTTAGTAATAAGATCGTCCCAAGTATGCAAAAACGGTTTAACTGCCCTATACCAAACCAAACCTTTCCCTGCAAATAAATCAACACCTGATAAAAGCATTTCCTTCCTAGATATATTTCGAGCAATCATTAGCTCCTCACATCTTTGAATAAATGTAAAAACTTCTTTCTCACTACCATTAAACTTTAAATTTAATTTATATACAGGAACAAAACCTTTTGAAATTTGCAAGTTATCTATTAATTTGGAAAAATCTTCTGTTGGAATGTTAACCGAAGTATTAACGGGGTCATTCTGTGACATCGAAATATTAGAAGTATCTAAATTTGAAGCATCATTATTTAATTCAATATTTTCATTTATAGATTCAATTAATTCTAACGATTCGTTACATAAGGTCAACAATTGATCATGTAAATATAAAAATTCATCATCAAAAGTTATGTAATTCAAGCGTTTCAAAATATGTAATAATCGTGTGTGTAGCCTAAGATAAACTGATTTCGATGGCTTATGTTTAAAAAGTTTAATTGAAGACTGAATATGATTTAACTTTTCCTTCAATAATTCCAATTCTACTGTTTGATCTATATCGCACTTCGGGTATGAATCAAACAAATTTGGATTGATTTTTTCTGCATTTAACAGTCGTCTTAAAAGTTTACGCTTCTCTTTCACAATTAACCGTTCTGCTCCACTTACATTGCGAAATTGTAGTTCAATTAATAATTCATCACTATAAAGAACATCAACTAAATAATTTACAGTTGACATCGTAACATATTATATAACACACTCAATAAAGTTCCTTATATAAACACATAAAATAGTAACCTAAATCGTAACACTCCTTAAAATTCGGTCTACTCTTAACATAAAATCAATTAAAAAATATAAACAATCACAAGTGAGAATAATTAACATTGAAACAACAGCATGTCCCTTTTCTGGCCCCACAAATATAACCCAAATGTAAATAAAATATCAAATAAGTAATAAATTTCAAGTAATAAATTTCAATGTCCCTGCACGTCGCGCCACTTGTATAACTTTCAAACGGAAGATTATTAATTGTTAAAGTATACACAACATAATAATGTTGTTTAAATAATTTAAATAAGGTGCCTCTGACTCAGTGGTAGATTGAGATAGGGAGAGTTCTAATAAATAATTAAATTAACCTACCTGAAATGCTAGTTGTTTCGATTCTGCTGGATTATTTTCACTTACTGGCAAAAATTGTCATCAAAAAATTATGAATAAATTCTCGAGCGCCATGTTATCTTTGTCCAGGAAAATAACAAAACCCTAAATAATGAATACTAAAACATTTAATAGAAATAAAAAAATAACAAGTTACATAAGTTTATTAAATAAATGGTTGTTGAAAATGAGAAAAAGGTTAGAAGTCTTAAACTAAATTATATAAAAAAACTTTAACTGTTCTATTATAAACTAATACGGGTACTATGAAGCAGAATGGTTGATGTGAGGTGAATGTCTAGCTTAAGTATCCATTAAGAAATTTCCTTGAAATTTAAATCGCCAAATTTATTTGTAACAGGATATAGTTCTAGCGTTGTAAAGGTAACTCATGTAAAACTTGCCATATAGAATAATAATAGATTAAGGTATACACTTATACGTGCCATTAAGATTAGTAAGTATACAAATTAAATTCTTGAAAAATTGCATACTTTAAAAATTAAGTATTTAAAAGTGTAATTAACGTGTTTAATAAAATTAAAAGGTGGTGCCTAAAAAAAACAAAGGCTTTAGCTTTAAATATTATGGGAAAAAACAAACTTACCATCAAAATATGATGGCACACTATATAAAAAATTAAGTAAAAATCATTTTATTGCTGTTAACAGTCAGCATTAACTGAATTACCAAAAGCTTTCTCAATAACTCAAGCGTAAAAGTTTTCTTGCGTTGCGCTGTTACATAATATAAATCCAATTTTTTTAAGAGAGGGAATTAAAACTATTTATGTAATATTACACCCAAAAGATTTGTTCTAGAAAATGCAATTTAAGTTGCCAGTTTTCAATTTTATATGAAAATAATTAAAAATTCCTCTAATTTTACGCCAAATAAATTAATGATCTTAGATTAATGTATTTATTAATACAACCACCAAAAAAGGTTGTTACAACACCCTGTATTAAACCAAAATATTTTCTTTAAATGCGGATTTGATTACTGAAAAACTTTTGTATTTAAACTTATTTTCTATCCCTATTGTGTAAGGAGATATCCTCCCTTGTCGCACTCCGCGGGCACTCTCTCTCTCTCTCATATATATATATATATATATATATATATATATATATATATATATATATATATCTCGAATCTGAGAGTAGTCAAGTGGTTGGGAAAAAATTATCCTTCTCAGGACT
Organism: Vesta saturnalis; assembly: GCA_036346205.1. Classification (NCBI taxonomy): domain Eukaryota; kingdom Metazoa; phylum Arthropoda; class Insecta; order Coleoptera; family Lampyridae; genus Vesta; species Vesta saturnalis. The sequence goes on from JARFJB010001947.1 coordinate 886,365, forward strand.
AAGCCTGATTGAAGCAGTGTCCGCTTCCGAAACGTCTCGTTCAAAAAGGAAAAGCTGTGGAAATAGGCCGATCAACTCAACTATTACAGAAAAGCACTGTTTTAAATATTAACTTATTAACTTATTTTGCAATAAATACCTTTCAAGATAAAAGCAAGGAACATAATTGGCGCAGTCGGTAGGATTCGAGAAGATCAGAATTAAAGCACCAAAGGCTGTTCTTGACCATTGTTTCAAACCTTTATGTTGAATCCAAGAAGTCCTACATCCATAAAGAACGTAGGTAAGAATCTAAAACTCTGAAGACTTCACGTAAACAAAGATGTACAAAAATCATCCTTTGACAAAAACCAGGCTAACCCTAAGAATGCTGTTCAACCATATAATCAATTGTTTAGTTCGAAAACTCCTAATAAACTACTCACTAAGTACCATTTCCAACATTATTCAATCTACACTTAGTTGAAAATAACTACAGATCGTTTTATAGTTAACCCACAAATGTACAGTCTTGGCAAATTACTTCTAATGTACAAGTACTTGGAAAAAAGAAAAAGAAAAGACCACGTATTTCATCCCCCTCAGGGAGAGGGCGGGATGCTTGGGCTTTTCGGGCTCTTTCAGCCACAGTCATGGATTCCCAGCATTCATACATGCATTACGTATATATGTATGGTGGGATTAAGAATGAGTGTGGCCAGGATAGGATCGGAATGAATGGAGTTAGGGTTCTGAGGGGGAAAATACTACCCCAGCATTCGCCTAAGTGGCCGCACATGGTGTGCATATACCCACTGACCATGCTGCTACATGTGTATGAGGAGAACCCCCTGAAAAAACGCCATACAAGGTAGACGGTAACGGTAATCGAACCCATTACCTCCGAATGCTAAGAAGGTCGTATCACCACTACTTTATTGGCTCGGTGCAAGTACTTGGTCAACGCTAGCGTATTCGCACTCAAGAACTCCTATAAAGCAAGCCACAAACCAGAACCAGTGTCAACCAGTACTAGGCTATCTCCAAATATATTTTAAAATCCAAATGGAAGTCACTTTGGTCCTACGTCACCTCGTAATTTTATTTCATATGATTTAATAAATATTGAAATGACAGAAACTAAAATGCGGGTACTTGGCCTTTCGCGTTAGTTGTTTTTTAATGACATCACGGAATTTCTTATACTGACATGGTTTTTTCAAGGTTACGTCATTACGTTGTTGAGACCTTAACTAGTTATTATAATTTTGCCCTAATGACATGTCATTCATTTGCGGATTTTATGATTAATTGACGGATTGGGGTTTAAATAAAAACAAAGTTATAGTAAAAAAATTTGTGAGTTTAGATTTTCTCAGATTAATGAGTTTTGAGGGCTGCATCTAGGTTCTTTTAAAAAGGGTCGTGTAGATTTTGTTCAGATTGAGACCGCCTCAGTTTCTGGATCCTTTGGAATCAATCAACACCTTGGGACTGTACCCGTATCTAGAGTACGTTTGGCTAGTTTCGATCCGCGCCTTATGTTGAGGGTTGCACCCATATATAGGGTCCTTATTGGCTAAAGTAGGTTTGAACCGGTACTTTAGGGTGATATCTTGGTGAGAAGTGTCCTTTATCGCGAACATAAGCCTATGCTAAACCAACGATCAACAACCGGGTGCTCTTTATTAAGTATTACTTCCAATAGCTGAGGCTGATTTTAATCAGCATCCTAGGACTAGGGTGTAATTAATGGGGAGTAATTGGCAGACAAATTTAACTTTATATGAACAAAATTAGAATACAATTGAAAATAGATACATAAAGATAGGTATACTTGCTACTATATATAAATTTAAATAAATATGGTTTAAAGACTTTACACATAAAACCATTACATCTACATATACACGTTTTGTATATATATATATATATATATATATATATATATATATATATATATATATATATATATATATATAGGTATAAGCTAAACGGTATCCCGAAAGTGTGGGATAATTCTTCAAACAAATATTTAACTTGTGTTACACACAAAACGTTAACCCAAAGCTTACACACTAAATATTTGTGCTCTTAAATACACTATAGCAAGCCACCCAGAATTATAGTCTTCAATTTAGATAATAATATCAAGTAAATGTAATTAAAAGAAAGAACCAAATGAAAAGGTAATAACATATGTATCTTCAAAGCTAGGTTATGATAGAGCATAGATATTAACATTTAAGCAGCAAAAGTATGTGTAATTTATGAATTCCTAATTGTAGAGGCACGTTAAAAATATTACATTATACATACAATCTTTTATGCAAGGTAGTCAACAGCACATTGCTACGAAAAATAGGCAATTTACACTTAACCAGTAATAATACTTACCATCCGCAAAGCCGAATGCATTCAGTCGTACAGTTTTACTCTTTCTACTGTTTAAATACAGGAAATATAAATCGGCATTGTAGCCATTTACCCCAACACACAATAAACAAATCAATGTATAAGTGAATAGTTAGTGAAGTACACAATTAGCTGTATATCAATTCAATCAACATATATCTGTACAATCTTACAGAATGCAACAATTGAAAGCATCAAGCTTAAGTAATATAAAAACAGGTGTAATCGGCAACTTAGCTTTCAATATTCAGGTAGCCTGTCCTGAGGATTCAACGCAACGACCAAATGTTTAACAGTTAGTCATCAGGTGTATGAAGTAAAACACTTAATAGGCAAACGGTAGGTATACGCAATTTATATACAGAATAAGTACCACATAAGACAACATATATCCAAATCTGTACAACATTCAATAAAAGGTATGTCCCAATATGTACAGTGCCTAAGACAAGATATATCCCAATATGTACAGTGTCTAAGACAAGATGTATCCCAATATGTAGAACGTCTAAAGCAGGATATAACACGGTATGTAGAACAAGTAACAGTATGCACAACGTACCTCTACAATTAAATATATCAACCCAAAACGAAAGCATGAAAATAGATCTTACCTTCAATGAGGTAGTTAATCGGAGAATGATTATACATTCTTTAAGAAATGAATTTAACCAAGTACAAGTTCGAGAACAGCTGGTGTCTGTTTCGAAAAGCAAAATAGTATATGGTTATCCCTAAAATGAATAAAGAAAAACTAACAGTTAATCTAATTAATTACACCTTACCTTACGATTTCCGATACCAAACTAATGTGTCCTTATAGAAAACCTGGTGAGATATGCATAACGCCTTTAGTTAATAAATTTATTGATCTCTTTTTAGTTAATTATCGAAAACCAGATATGTTGATGGCTAAAATTAAAAGCGACGTGAAAGGAGAAAAGAGCATTTTAGGCAGCTCACGTGTAGCATGTATTTCTTATCAGTCCGACAGAATAGTATGTGCTAAACGGTTGCAGAATGTCAGTACGTACTTAGAAAAATGATTTTAAAACCGGTATAACTCGATGGGCTAAATAAGTACAGAAAATTCATTTTTCTTTAGAAAAATACAAAATATCTGCTTCGCCAGCAACTAAATAGGAAGAGCACGTGCAAAGTCACTTATCACCAGGATGCCAATCCGCTGTGAACCAATTCCTCCAAAACAATACGGTTGAATGCAACGTATGAGTGACAATCAACAAATTTTAACAATTTCTTACAGAAATTTATTTACTTGAGAAAAGTAAAATTTTCAAGAAATTACAGAGAGACGAAATTTTAGAAAAGCAATTACTTTTAGAAAATAGTATATTCAAGAAAATACTAGCGAAACAGTAATAATCCACAGATTTTAACAGATCGAAAAATTTACTAAATCGTGCACCGTAGATAACGAATGTAACATATTAATCAATTGATTATTGCACTTAAAATGGTGTTAAGGGAGGAATAATTGATATCACAGGGGTGGAAAATAGTACACTACACATGAAGTGAATAGGCGAAGAGAACATGATATTTGTTTTTATTAGAGGAAGAGCAAATGCCTCAATTCATATTGAAGCTGATCTCGGAATATGGACATTGGCGCCACCTAAATGGTCAGGGCAGTCAATTTGGTTCCTCAGAATAATAAAAAGAAATTTAACAGTTGATATCCGACGTCTGTCATTAAATGAAAGTGGTGAATTAGCTTTTAAAAGAATATTATGATTAAACTCTCTAACAGGATAAAATAAATCCAAATGAACCCCAACAGTTTAATCACATTATGCTGGTTTTGAAAAATAAACAACCTCTGATTGAGCTAATTGGTATAAATACTTTGAGGTCATCTGGAATCTTTAATTTATTTGATCTAATCGTATCTAAACGGTCATGTATGAGCACAAGAAACAGTAGTGGTCCTATATTCGATACTTGTTGTGCTCCTGAAGTAGCAAGGAATTATTGAGACTCATAACCATTATATATACCTTTTTGCAGTCGCTTAGTTAAGTAGGTCGACTTAAGCTTTAAAAGATTATTTCTACACCTCAGCACATCAAGTTTACTCAACAGCAGTTGATGATCTACTCGATCAAAGCTATTGAGAATTCGGTGCATGTCACGTCAATTTGTCCTCGATTATCCATAATAGACGGAACATAGTGCATAAAAGAAGCCAAATTAGTAATAGTGGAACACCTAGATATAATTCCATGCTGGAATGGAGGTATAGATTTAGACAACATAGGACAAATTCGCTGGTAAAGCACCATTTCAAAGACTTTAGCAAAATCACACAATATAGCAATAGGCCAATAATCTTTAATTTCATACGGGTCGTCACCTTTGTATACAGCACAGATTGTAGTCACCTTCCAGATATCCGGAAAGGTGCAGGTTTTAAGTATTAAATTGAATAATATCCGAAGCGGGAAGCTAAATATGGGATCACAATCTTTTAATAAGGAACTGGGAAATAGATAAACACCAACAGTTTGGTAGTTTTTAAATTTGTATAAGGACTTTTTAGTTTCATTTTCAAGCAGGTTCGATACTGAGATGCAGTTACTGCAGTGTAAAATGTTTTGAGCGGGAGTAAAAAATGACTTGTAGGTGTCAAATGCGTAGAACTAAAGAAATATGCAAAACCATTAACAATTTTTGTTGCATCAGCTAAAATTGAACCGTTCATGCACATTTCAACAGGTATTCGAAGCTACCTTTTTTAGGCTGGATATATTGCCAAAATGATTTCGAATCAGATGAAATTGAACCCTCTACGTGTCGTATATAAGCTTTATACGTTGCAGCCAATTTAAGACTTGATTAGAAAACTTAATCGCTTAAATTCCTAATGGTAAGATTTGCAATAAGATTTTTTTGATTTACGGTGATATTTCGCCTTGAGCCTGATGTTATAAATATTTTTTTTAGAAGCCCATTTAGGATACTTATGTTTAGATGGTTTAAAGCTCATTCTTGAAGTTAAGATTTTATGGAATTCGGATACAGCTGCGTTATCTTCGGGATAGTAGTTTAGAAATGACTAGTTAGTATTCGTAATTCGTAAGACTATCATACAGAAGGGAAAAGTTTACTTTGTTGAAGTTATAATATGTGTAGTTTAAGCGTGTAAGCGAACACTCCTTTTCTAGTAGCAAAACTTGAGAAACCCAATAAACGGGAATTATTTTCTAATTTAACCCTATAAGTTTGAAAATATTTGTTTAACCAATGACAAGTATAACAAATAATCACAATATGAGCTTGGTACTGACAATATTATTTCCATTTTAGTAATAATTTACGTTGTTTCAATGCACTATTTAAACCTGTCACGCCTTTTGTATGTTTCAACCACAGTTTACCAAAAAGGTTTATCAGATATAAAATTTTATACGAAGTCTTTAGTGTATTATTTAATGAATAATGTGTTGATGCGATGTAGTTCAATGTTCAGAAAATAAAAAAAAATTATACATAATTATAATAATTTCAGTCGCTTTACTGTATTAAAGTAAAGTGTAAAAATAAATGGTGCGACAATGTTTCTTTAAGGAAATTCTTTCACGTCTCTTGATCTTTCTCTACGCACAAAGGAACGTTCGCGTAATTTAAAATGTAACATGAATTTAAACCTGTACTTTACGAAACATTTATTTCATATTTACGGGAAATCTATTGCGTTTATATCATGTAGGTTTCCATGCATTTTCTAGATTTCAATTCCCTTACATTGGTGTATGCTAAATTCTAAAGCTTAAAAAGATTTTGTAACGACGTCGAGTAACAAAATAAATTACGCTCAATGATTAAAGTTTTACAAGAAGCGGATAACATTACATTGGAGTAATGTTAAAGAGATTGAGCGCGACTGAAGTATTAGCAGTCATCCACTTTAAGGTGAATATTTTGAAAGGGGTTATCCATATTTTCTAGTAGACGGGGTTACAGGTAATCTAAATCCTATTCTGAAAATGCTGAAAATTTATCGATAGAGAAGATAATTGATCTCTCGTGTTCGATGGAACATGAATAAATAGGTTCAGTTGTAGTTTGACTTTGTTTTCGAGAAAAACACATTTTTTTGCTTTAGGCATATAAGACACTGAAACGGGTTTCAAAACGTTGTGACCGTAATACTAATCGTTCATCACATACTAGCGAGGACCTACTGTAAACCTGTATGTGCCTTTTTGCGTTATATGCAGCATTTAAGTTATTGCCTTTCAGTGAATCCTGGACTTTCTATTTACATCGTTGACCCACAAAGAGAATATTGATTACACGCTATACGAGACTAGATTCTGTTCTTGATCAAATTGCACAACGCTCTTGGTAGCACTACTTGTGTCAATTACCATGACAAACGTGAGTGGTGTATTATGCTTAAGTAGGGTTTTCGTAGTAATCTAGAATGTTATATGCAAACTTTAGCACCGCAATTAAGATTTGGTATAGAAATGATTTGTTCAGATGAGATCACGTCAGAACAGCAAATACACGGTACAAAGGATTAAAGGTGTTTAACAAAATAAAGGTGAGATCTGCTACTTACAAGCAAAACCACATATCGGTATAATTGTGGTTTAAATAGATACAGCCTGAATATAACTTTTAAAGCAAATTATCTAACAAATAAAATTTTCTTCTTCGTAGTAAATGCTGTATAGCTATGTATTGATAACGTGCTTGGGAATTCATCTTTTAACCTCAGATTGCGAAGATAGAGGTGTCCAAACATCCAAATTTGTTTATTGGTTATAGGTATCGTAGTAGCCAGAAGGATTGTTACGCAGTGAATTCACGCTAAACGTTGCGTAATGTTTATAAAAATAAGCGGCTTGTTAAGCTGGCTCACTGAGAAGGGCAGTAGGTGGTGAGATGTAAACTATCTTGAAGAATGCTTCAAAAACCTTACACTTATGAAATGTAACGTTAAATAATCGGTAATAAATGTCACTGGCGCCACAGTGATATGGCTTTTCGGTAAAAGATCTTAGGCTAAGCCTTAAAGCAATTATTGAATGATCACAGAGTACAAGATGAATGCCTACCCGATCAATAAATAATTTAATTCTCAATATATAATTCAGAAGCTTTGTAACAATAATTTCTCAATTTTTTATTTATTCATTTAGTTTGGATTACACTTATTTTTATTAACCTTAAGTTTATACAATTACAATCAGGATGGTAAATATGCGCGCGTTTGGCCCATAAAAGATCTAAAACTTAACCACACGGTTTCTAATACTGATTCTGCCTCTTTTGACTCTGAAACCACAGTTCCTCTCAGATGTTCTTCCGACAAATATCCTCGACCACGTAAACAACATAAACTCGTTAAATTGTCTTCTCCTTAGAGCATTTTTTCCTCTTACCCATTTTTATGTTTGTTCTTATTCTACTACCTCTCAAGTTTTTATTCATTCATTTAATTTGGATTACATTTCTTTATTAACCTTAAGGTGATACAATTAAGTATACATGGAAGTATTTTTGGCTGCCTACACCTTTATACAAAACACCTTTTATTTTTACGATGATTTTTTCAACAATTTATTATCTCTTACATTTTAATTTTACACTTGGCTATTCAAAATTTTTAATCTCTTTTCATTTTAATACACAGTTGGCTAGTTTATGAATAATTCTCTTTATTTTTACGTGAAAGTTTGTTTGATTTAGTTCACTTTTGTGTTTGGTTGCTGAAGCATCCCTAAATAAGTTTCTGAATTAATTTTCAATCTTCCCTAGAAGGATCTTTAAAAAGGAATTGTTTCACAAGGAAATTCAAGTTTATACTCGAGAGTGCTGAGTATTAATTGTTTTCGTCGCTTATTGCGGTTTTAAAAGTATACCATTCATACAAGTTATCACGAATAGCTCGCCTTCCATTTTAGAGATATGTGAATCTATTATTCTCTGGCCTTTTCTGATGACTCATTTTAATTTTCAGCTTGGAACTTTCCTTTGAACTTTCCGCCGACCTCACAGTTGCACTTGCAGTTATTTTTGTACTGGTTATTGTCGTTGCTGTTTCATATTGTTTATACAACCAAAAGAGGTTTAACTGTATACCATCTGTACTTGAATATATTGTAACTTACCTAGAAATTCCATCTTCATACATCTTTAGTTCATCTGGTAGAAAAATAACTGAAGTAGAATATCACCCATCATCGTAGAAATCAACAAAAGGTCAGGCGTTCTTAATCATAATTTGCTCACCTATAACCTCAGTTCCTTTCTACTCCTTTCGTTAATACTAAAATGAGAAAAACCACCAGAATAACTCCTTGCCTTCACTAAAATGTTGTTCACCTCTAGCCTTATCTGAATTCCCTTTTTCCAAGTCCCTTCTCTTCGGTATTTTTTTATTTGCAATCTATAATTATAATTGTTAAAAATAGTGTATTACTTTATCACTAAATTACTCACTTTTTCATTGGATCTTTAATTAATTTTTGTGAAGATCGTTCTTTTAACGACGACCGCTTGTAAACAACTGTTGACCATATTTTTCTTTTAACGTTTGTGACGTATCAAACATGCACACAGTAGTATAGCTTTAGATACTTTCCATGTGTCTTAAATTTTAATTTGATATTGGTAATTGATTAAATTTTGTTTTTCTTAACGTTCTCTTTCAAGTTTCTTAATTAAATTTTTGTTAGGACATAACAAGCATTTCTGAATTTAGATTATTATTTAACACATTAACTTTTTACGATTAAAATATAGTAACCTGCTTTACCTTAGGAAGGCCTTTCGAAATTAAACAGGTTCCTATTTATCTATAATTATATTTGACTATAAAATCGTTTCTTTCGTACTTCAATGTTTTACGCATTAATTTTGTTTAAACTTGTCTATATTTTTCTTTTTATATTGTTTTCTTTAATTTTGGACGTTAATCGTCAATTTATTTGTCTTTTGTTAGAATTTATTTACTTTGAAACAAGCAGATAAGCTAGGAGGGTTCGAGCACATTGTATACAAAAACCTCATGTACTTCTTATGGGAGTTTTCCAAAGTTCGTTCTGGTCATTTTTGGTTATCGGAGCAGTGCGCATGCGCGTTCTCATTTGACTGGAAGTATTGGTGGTGAGAGAAGCTACATTAAGCATTAGCTCATAAGGGATGTTTGTGTATGGTTGCATACTACATAAGGGGTAAGCAGGGGGATGACTGCGCGGGGATGGTTGCTGAGGGGTAGGGCCATGCGGGCATTGTTTATTGGGAAGGTGGCTTCTTCAGGTATCTGGTACCGGAGGGATGTGTGTGAATGGTTGCATGTCGATGTCTACATAAGGGGAAAGCAGGAGGGTAACTCGGGGTATTCTTAGAAATCAGTTTTAAGGCCAAGTGCCGGAATACCTACTACGGAAAATGTTGAAGAGCGTGGAAAATTTTGCGGAACTATATTTTGGCAATTGGCCGTGGCCAAACCCTTTGATGTTTGCCGACAAGGTCAAAAGTCAAAAAAGTCCAGCTTTTTCAAACAAAGTCAATTTTCTCGAAAACAGGTCAGAATTAGCCAAAAATAAATTTAAAAAACCCCCTGCATGGAATCCCCCTGTAGGCTTATATACGTATCTACCACATATATCAAATTGGGGCAGCTACTCCTAATATAAAAACTGCCCTTATGAGTATATGAAATATTTTTAAGCGGATTATTATATATTATAAAAATTAAATGTAATGCAACGTATTTGGAACGTTAGAATGTACCTAGAACAGAGAAAATATTAACATCAACTTCAAATTCAGTTTTACACCTCTTTCCATAACCAACCTAAGAGGTAATAAATTTGTATCAAAAGATACAACCTTATTGGAGGTGTTTACCGTCTTGTTATAGGATTCCCCATCAGAATTTTTATGTACAAAAAAAATATATATATATAAAGTGACCATATGACCATATGAAATAGTCTGTAATTAATATTAAACTGATCATGTCTTTCGTGTACACATCCAGCGCGTTATAAAAAAGATTAGGTAAATTAACACTCTATAAAATTAATTTAAATTAGTTATAGTTTCACTATCTACCCTCAATTATTTTCATGTTGCAGATCAAGAAAATCATTTAATACAATCTGGTAAAAATAATGCATGCTAATATAATAATAATAATAATAATAATAATAATAATAATAATAATAATAATAATAATAATAATAATAATGAATGAATGAATGAATGAATGATTTATTTTTCAAAATATGTACAGCAGTTAAGGGTCCAGCTAAGTTACTATAACTTAACAGCTAGTTCCCATCCTTATTCTAACTTAAATATATATACATAAATCAATTATATACCTATGAATACAGCTTAAACGCTTTATAATGCGAACGTTTCTTTTTTATTAATCTAAGATGAAACAATAAATAAATAAGAAAAATCCATTTCGATATAACCTTGTTATGTTTAGTTTAATTGAGGATTAAAGATTTACAACAGAGCTTAATTGAAATCTACACTATAACAATAATCTTCTTTTTTTTTGTAAATCTACTAACTTAACTTTCCAGGTTTCCTGTTTTGTATAATAATAGCATCTCACATAAACCGGTAACATATCTTAATATAAATAATGCAATATATTTTATTAAATTATTGCTATGTTGAATGTTTAGGTTTGTTCTTAATTTGCCAGTATTTTACTTAAATAATTAATAAACACAACAGAGACAAAGTGTAAGTGATATAAATTTGTATTAACATAGTTTATTATTCATCTTTATATAACTTGAGTAAATTATTAAGAAATTAGATTAATTTAATTTAAAATAGATAGCTCTTTATAATGGTATTTAATTTAAATAAAAAAAAAGAAAATGTTCTTTAATAGTATTTGCATTAATGCTTACTACTCAATCCTTAAACGCAATAAAATCCTATTCATAAATGCTAATCTATTGAGATTGTTGCAATACTTTAATTCAATATACCTTTAACCATATTAAACTACTTTATCTTAGTAATAATAATAATAATAATAATAATAATAATTTGAATTTGAATTTGAATTTATTTATTTCACAGTATTTACAGTTTAAGGTCCAACAAAGTCAAATGACTTTTCCGTTGGTGCCTTATTTATACAATAAAGTTTTAGATACATATATAAATTAAAATTTCTGCTTTTGGTGTGGCGTTTAAGAGTGTACACAATCATTGCAAATTACAATTAAATAGGTCATATTACATGTCTATACTTTTATTATTGATTTACTAGCCTATAAACTTTATTTATTCAAATCACTTTCTGTTATTATGTTATTTGTGTCTGTAACCAGTGTTTTATATTATATTTATACTTTATTGTTGAACTAGTTTTACGTCGTCGGGTATTGTATTGAACAGTATCGGTATTGTACATTTTAATGTCCTATATCCATAATTATTGTAATAGTTCGGCACTATATATCTTTTCCTACGAGTAAGGTGGTTATGATTTTCCGTCACATTGTATTTATTGTCTTCTTTGAATTGTGTTAGGTACCAATATTTAATATTTAATAATAATAATAATAATAATAATAATAATAATAATAATAATATTTATTGTGCAGCATGAGTACATAAGTACACTTACACTCGTCCGGGTAAAACAAACATATTCAAACATATTACAATACATATAAGTTAAAAAAAAACAAACAATAAAATTACGAACGAACTAACATTCAATTGACTTAGAATTGGTGGAAAACTCATCAAATGAATAAAATGCATTGTTTACGAGAAAATTCTTGATTTTACTTTTAAATGCCGCCAACGGCAATTCTCTTATACCAAGTGGTAATAAATTAAAAAATGCTTGAGACTGATACCACACATTATTCTGAGATTTCTTCAGCCTGCAATATTTAACTTTCAGATTATCTTTGTGCCTTGTATTATGCTGATGGATATCAGATTGATGAACAGCCAGAGAGAGATTCCGTTTAACAAAACAGAGAGCTTCGAGGATATAGAGGCATGGAAAAGTTAAGATCTTTAAGCCAATAGAAGAGATGCGACAGTCAGCCCTATATTCAAGACCAGCGACGATTCTGATTGCCTTGCGCTGCAATCGAAAAACATTTCGGCACTGTGAACTATGACCCCAAACCAATACTGCATAAAGTAGAGTACTTTGTATTAGCGCAAAGTAGGCTGTTTTAATTACTACAAGGGACGTATTACTATGTAAGCTTCCTAGTAAAAATAAATATTTATTTAATTTATTTGTTACTAAGTTAACATGATAATCAAAATTCTATACCACAACCCAATAATAGTACTTTGCAGGAAGAATCTATACTAGCTTTTTTTAATGATAGAGGCATAACTATCGTTTTTAATCATTGAGCATTAGTTGATTAAAACCACACCACTTTTTGACAATATCAATACGTTTCGCAACATTATTGTTAACAAGGTTAAAATCAGAACCAGTTGAAATAGCGTTGCATCATCAGCATACAAGATACAGTTAATGCTAGATGGAAGATACCTAGGCATGTCGTTTATATAAATTAAAAATAACAAGGGTCCCAATATAGAACCCTGCTGTACTCCATGATGAACAGATAGTTTATCAGAAAGAATATTGTTATGTAGTACACATTGATGTCTGTTTCTTAAAAATGAGGCAATTAACTCAGCACTGAGGCTGTTAAACTTGTAGAAACATTTTAGTTTAGTTACCAAAATTTCATGAGAGATACAATCAAAAGCCTTTGAAAGATCTACAAAAGCAGCAATTGTAAGTTCCCCTTTTTCAAAACTATCTAAAGAGGTACTGACAAAATTAGTTATTGCGTCAGAAGTGCTTTTACATTTTCGGAAACCATATTGATGTTTGAAAAAAAGATCATTACTTTCAAAATACTCGGAAATTTGTAAATACAAAACTTTTTCAATTAGTTTACTGAATACTGGCAAAATAGATATCGGACGGAAATTATTGCCATTATTTCTGTCTTCACCTTTTTTAAAAAGTGGTAAGACTAATGCCACCTTGAGACTATCTGGAAAAATTCCAGATTTAATAATAATATTAACTAGTGTGGTTAGCGGTTTGATAAATAAACTCACACTACGTTTGATCAATTTTATATTAAGACCAAATATATCTCTAGAATTATTGCATTTCAAGCTTTTTATGGCCTCTCGAACTTGAATTTGAGTACACCTTTAAATTGAGAAACAGGCGCATTAAAAATGCTGACGTTACTAGAGTTAGGCTGGTCATTATTACCAGTAGATAACCTCGCTGAGTTGTTCTTTGCGATGCCTGTAAAAGAAGTGTTAAAGTCATTAGCCGATAAAATCGAAACCGAATTCACGTTCACATTTCTATGTGAGTTAATTATGGACCACATAGCTTTAATAGAATTACCAGATGACTTAATAAAATTATCATTAGCTTTAGTTTTAGCAAGCTTGATCTTCTTCTTGTATTCAATAGACAATTGTTTTTTAATATCTAATAAGTTCTGATAACGAAACTTATTGTAAAAACCATTAACCATTTGAAGGTTTTCCCTCAATTTGCGTAAGTTAGGTGTAAACCATTTTACAGAAGAGTGATAATTAAGTGTTTTAGTAGGTAAGATTGGAGACTTCTAGAACACACCACATTTCCAAGGTCTCACATTTCCAAGGTTGCCACAAAACCAATGTCCCCACCGTATTTAGGTCAGAAAAGCGTAATGTATGACCTAATTACATATCATTACCACAAAACCAAGGTCGCAAACCCCGCTTTCCTGTTCCACAACTACGAGGCCATCACTATGACCTAATTACCACAAAACAAAGGTCACAAACCCCGCTTTCCTGTTCCACAATTACAAGGCCATCCGAGCTACCTATTCGTGTTCCACAAGAACATCCGTGTGACCTGGTTGCTACTCTATACCCCACTTGTATGTTTTTTGCCCACTTGTATGGTTTTTTGCCCACTTGTATGTTTTTTGTCCACTTGTATGTTTTTTGTCCACTTGTATGCTTTTTGCTCACCCTCACTTTATTTACCAAAATAAAAGAAAACGATATGTTAATATATTTTAAAGCATGTAGAAAGAAAGACATGTACAAATTATATATTGAATTCATGTAGAAAGAAAGACATGTAAAAATTATACATTTAATTCATGTAGAAAGACAGACATGTACAAATTGTTCATAGAAATAAAGACATGTACAAATTATATATTTAATGCATGTAGAAAGCAAGACATAAATTATATTAGAAATATGTATTACTCAGATATATGATTTGCTGTAGGAATAAAACATGTTGATTTAGTACATACGTTAGTAAGCTTTTAACAAAACAGTTGTAATACTGAGGATAATAAATGTTTAGGTCACACATGTTAGCAGCGATAAACACACTACTAGATTGACAGAAAATAATTAGTCTATACACTATAGTCAAGAGATACAAAAAAAAAGGAAGAATCAACATAACATACTTAATCACATAATATATAAAATAGTCGTCATCGTACACATCAAAAATGTTGTGTTAGGGGTGCTCAACATGAGGAACACCAGTATTCACCGTGTGACAGGTGGTACCAAGCCGTTCAGCGCTCTCACACACTCAAACACACACTCACACACTCACACTCACACTCACACTCACACACTCGTACATTATGCTTACCGACGACGGAGTAGGTCCGGGTATAACTGACTCGAAATTGATGCTGATGAGAAGGCCTTGGGGATGCAAAGTTAGATTTGCAAACCCCAAGGAAGTGTTGGATCTCGAGCTAGATTGTCAGTCTCAACAATCCATACTATAACGACGTGTAATACTTGGAATACTCGAGATCATAACGTAAATGCGTTTTATGCACCTCTTATATACCCACAAGATTCCTTGAAACGATGTATACTGTGTCGTGATTGGCTAGATATGTATGGCAGTGACCTAGATCAACTACGAGTATTAAAAGATAAAAAGTGCAGGATGTAGTCTAGACAGGTAACCTTCGTATACATTGTAACAGGCAAATATTGCAGTAGAATATGTATACAATATTTAATACTTACTAGTTGATTTACATTGACTTGCAAAACAATACCATTTTATTTAGCTAATTATACTGCAAGTATAATTATTATTAGTAACTAATAAATTGTTTGATAGTATTAAAGAGCGTATGTAAATTACAAGATAGATCAATTACTTTTGTAAGAACCCCATGAGTTCATTATCCGCGTTAACACTGTATTTGCAGAGTAGGTATATAATCTATAAATACATTCTTGTTTATATAAAAAATGCAAATAATGTTCTCAATGTTTTTTAAATTTCATTTAATTGTTAAAGCTTAGTACATATTCACTGATAAAACCGGTAATTCTATCGTTTCCAAATAATGTAGCGTGCAAAGGTCAACACAGTTATAGTAGTTCTTTTTATTATGAAGGAATACAGCAACTTATCTTATTTGTTTCAGAAGTAGATGCTGTCCTCTTATAAAATGGCAATGTGGTATTATATATTAGTTACATATTTTTTACAAAATGCAGAAACAATTTATATGTAGTTGTTGTAATTATAACTTTCACATTGTAAAGCAGCTACACAGATTTCTTTCTACGTTCTCTCATTACTTACTTATTTTTTTCAGTAAAGAATTTTTTAATAAAAATCCAAGATGCGATCGTTTTCCTTAAAAGCATCTCGAGCCGGTCGACCGATTCGGACGGGGTGGTGCGTCGGAGACGTCTCGAAAGACGAATTTTCGAAACCACCCTTATCGCAGCTCGAAAATGGCCGGAGCGAAGTATGGCATGTCGGTACTCAAACATCGTCCCCCGACGGCGCGCATCTTTTAACCCGGTTCCCCCCTTCTAGGACCCTCTAACGGAGATAGCTCGTAGCTCGACAATGGCTAGAGCGAAGTATGGCATGTCGGTACTCAAACAGCGTCCCCGACGGCGCACATCTTTAACCCGGTTTTCTAGGACCCCTAACGGAGATAGCTCGTAGATCGACAATGGCCAGAGCGAAGTATGGCATGTCGGTACTCAAACATCGTCCCCCGACGGCGCGCATCTTTTAACCCGGTCCCCTTTTAGGACCCCTAACGGAGATAGCTCGTAGCTCGAAAATGGCCAGAGCGAAGTATGTCATGTCGGTACTCAAACATCATCCCCCGACGGCGTGCGTCGTTTGCACCTGCCTCCTCGGATAACGGTGATAGTTCATAACTCGGAAACGGTCGAGCAAGTATGCCTTGGCGGTACTCAAACATCATCCCCCGACGGCGCGCATCTTTTGCACCTGGTCCCCCCTCCTCGGACCCCCCTAACGGAGATAGCTCATAACTCGGAAACGGTCGAAGCAAAGTATGCCTTGGTGGTATTCAAACATCGTCCCCCGACGGCGCGCATCTTTTTCACCTGGTTCCTAGGACCCCTAACGGAGATAGCTTATAACTCGGAAACGGTCGGAGCAAAGTATGCCTTGGCGGTACTCAAACATCGTCCCCCGACGGTGCGCATCTTTTGCCAATGGTTCCCCCCTCCTAGGACCCCCCCTAACGGAGATAGCTCATAACTCGAAACGGTCGGAGCAAAATATGCCTTGGTGGTACTCAAACATCGTCTCGACGGTGCGCATCTTTGGAAATGGTTCTCCTCGGACTAACGGAGACAGTTCATAACTGGGAAACGGTCGGAGCAAAATATGTCTTGTCGGTACTCAAACATCGTCCCCGACGGCGTGCATCTTTTGCACCGTTTCTCCTCGAGATTACGATAATTTGTTTTATACTTACATTGTTAAAAATATCTCATTTTAAACGAAGCGACTTTCTTTTTATCTTGTATAGGTAAATTTTTTCTAAACTTTAAAGTTTAACAAAATTAAGATAAGTTTTTTAGTTGTAATCCCAATTTGAAGTGGACAAAAAAAATAACTTATAATTGGTTCTATTCGAGTTTAAATGTATATCCTTTGCTATGTATTTAGGTATATAGTAGTATGTATAACTATTTACATACTAGTAACTTAATTGGATCAGACTATTTAGTAGACTAATTGCAGTATATATGATAGGTAATATTTATTGTATTGTTTCTGGAAAACAGGTATCTGTTTTGAACTGTATTTGAGCTATATTTGAGCTGGTCTTGAGCTGGTTTGAGCTGTATTTAAGCTGGTTTGAGCTGTATTTAAGCTGGTTTGTGCTGTATTTAAGCTGGTTTGAGCTGTATTTAAGCTGGTTTGAGCTGTATTTAAGCTGGTTTGTGCTGTATTTAAACTGGTTTTGGGCTGGTTTTGAGCTGGTTTGAGCTGTATTTGAACGGTTTTTTTTATCTGTACAGATTCCTGTTTAACCCCCCTTCCTATAATGTAACTCCCACATGGGGGATTTGGGTTCAAGCAGTTGCGCAGGCAACTGTCTGGCCCAACTGTCCAACAGACCTACTGGAGTTATCGTGGATATGAACATACATGCATACACATACAGATAAGACATCATGACCGATCTTGACGAAACTTAATCAAAAGTTGTAAAATGAGCTAATAATTCGATTTAGCGATAGTGAAAAAAGTCTATTTCATAACCTTTTATACCTACATATGTACATGTAGGTTAGAAGGTAGAAAAAGGATTTTCAATGGTGTAACAAGGATTATGTTGGAACTTATATATAGAAGTAAAGAAGAATTTCAAATGTGAACAATGATATTTTTACTGTAGGTAGCAACTCGGTTATCTGGGGAGAGGGGGAGTCCGGATTCACCACTTCTGCCCCTCATTTCAATTCCCCCCACTCCCCCCAACACTTCAAATTTTGTATTTAAGACGGAGCGGTTCCACTACAGTGTCAGTCCGTCTTTATGCGCCACCAAGTAAAGTTTCAAGTCTTATAAAGCGGTGTTACATCATGTCTTCAAAGAATAGTAAGTGTTAGTTTCGTATTGCATCTCTCCCGGCTACCCTTCCTATCCAACACGTATAGAGCCCTTATCCACATCAACCTACACTTCAGCATATAGTTATTATTCTTTCTTTGTTGCAGCAAAAATGTTCCAATGTGAATGTCTCAAGAAATTTACTCGAAAGGATTCTTTACTGAGACATCAAAAAACAGCATGCTGGATGTCAGTATCTACTCCACCATCTGGCATGCAGGAGGTTTCGTTACAAAACCAAACCACAGGGAGCAATGTGGTGCAAGGGATCGCTTCCGACGATAACAAAGCAGTACATGGACATGTTACTGATTCATTTGTGCAACCAGGACCATCTGGGGTAAACTATGCGAAGGATAATGCGAAACCCGGACCATCAGGGTTTGAGCAACTCAAGGAAGCGGAAGTCTGACCAACGCGATGAACCGGTACAACCGACAAAAGTGGTGAAAGTGTGCACTGCACAGATTGTTCAATGGATGTACCTAGGTATGCATTCCAAGGACACCTCAGAAGCAATAGGCACAAAGCAAATGTATGTTTGCTTGTCGATACTGGGGTTGAAGTGATTCGAAATGCGTTTAAACAACGCATTGTGTCACCGCCTGTCACCATGCAATGCTCATACTGATGTGTCCACCTTTATGGCAGAGGTTAAAGGAACGTATTGAAGGTAGTACAAAATCAGTTGCAGAAACACTACTCATTAAAATGTAATGTTGAGCTGTTTGGTTTATACTTTTGAACAGTAGGGAAAGCACAGAACTGAAATCCTTTCAGACTAAGTATGATATTCTCAGTGTAGGGACGGTGTTAGAAGAGTATTTCCAAGAATAAGTAAAATATTGGATGCAAAGCAATCCGAATTTCAGCATAAAGATTCTGGTAAGTGTGAGTCATGGTGTAATCGATTAGTAACAACTGTTTTAGGGTGGTCCCTGGTGCAATTCGTATATTTAGAGGTGAACATGCTTAAATTTTCTCCCACCACTGGTTTATCCTATATGGCTGTCCCCGCCGAAATCGCACATAAACACGCCATAGTCAATGTAAAAAATAATGATAATTGCTGCTTTGCATGGGCTGTTGTATCGGCACTAGTGACACCAACGGGAGTACCACAACGCACATCTTCTTACCCTGATTTACAGAAGTTATTCAACTGGAATGGTGTACAGCTCCCTGTTAAGCTGACGAATATTTCAACGTTTGAGAGCAATAACAACATTTCCATCAATGTTTATGGGTTAGACGATACCTATCGTGATGGTCAGCGTGTCACAGAGGTAGTGGGGCCTCTGTATTGTACCAAAGCCAAACAGGCAGTTCATGTCAATTTATTATTATTAGTCAGTAACCAAACAGATAATCAGCATTATGTATGGATAAAAATTTTCTCGTTTACTTAGCAACCAAATAACTCGGCGGAACGGAGCAATGTATTTTGTGATGCATGCTTGTATTACTTTAGATCCGAGGAGCAATTAACCCGACACGTGTCACACGACTGTAACTTCGTATATACAAAATTACCGGGCGTGAAACAAAAAAAGACATAACTGGGGAATTCTACGCGGAAAATATACTCGCGTTTCGAACTATCAGAAACAAATGGTTCTACCATTCGTAATATATGCAGATTTTGAAGCGCTCTTAGTACCGGTAGATACGGCTGAACCAGATCCCGAAAAACCGTTCACGATAAAAACGTGTAAACACGAACCATACTCGTTTAGTTATTATATTAAGTGTAGTGTAAACGATGGGTGGTCTAATTTAGAGCTGTATAGGGGGAGTAATGCAGGGGAGATATTTATAAGACGACTGGAAAGTGATGTAAAACGGATATATAATGAACATTTCAAAGCTATTGTTCCAATGACACCATTAACGGATGAACAGCAGGTTACGTATGAACGCAGTGTATGTTGTTACATATGCGGAAAGCACTTTACGGGCGATCCGACAAATCCGAAAGTACGAGATCACTGTCACGTCACTGGTGAGTATCGTGGTGCAACACATTCAACGTGTAACTTAAACTATCAGGTACCTACATTTCTCCCCGTTTTTCTACATAATCTCAGTGGTTATGATGTTCACCTGTTCATTAAACAGTTAGCGAGTGAAACGGAAGAAATTACCGTACTTCCGGTTAACAGTGAAAAATATATAACGTTTGGTAAGCATATTTTTGTTGATGAATATGTAAACAGTCATGGTATCAGGGAAAAGAAATACATTAATTTACGTTTCGTCGATAGTTGTAGATTCATGGCTGCATCCTTAGATACTCTATCCCAGAATTTATCAGATGATCAATGTATGGAGGTACGGAAATATTTTAGTAATGATAGCGACTTCAACTTAGTGAGAAAGAAAGGTAGTTTCCCTTATGCGTACGTAGACAGCTTTAGTAAGTTGAACGACGTCACGGTGCCATCATATGACAAATTCTACGATAAAATGCGCGATGCAAATATTTCCGATGACGAATACTGTCGCGTTCTACTGGTATGGGATCACTTTAAGTGTAATACACTAGGTGATTATGCTGATATTTATTTAAAATCAGATGTGTTGTTATTGGCTGACGTGTTTGAAAACTTTAGGAGATTATGTATGGGTGTGTATGGGTTAGAACCTGCACAGTATGTCACTTTACCTGCATTGGCGTGGGATGCCATGTTGAAATGTACGAAAGTAGAGCTAGAATTACTGACGGATATGGATATGTATCACTTTTTTAAACAAGGTATTCGGGGTGGAGTCAGTACTTGTATCAAGCGGAGAAGCATCGCTAATAACGAGTTTGTTCCAAACTATGATCCTAGACAACCGAAAGTGTTTTTACAATATTTAGATACCACGAATTTATACGGATGGAGTATGAAGCAATACCTACCCCACGATGGGTTTATGTGGTTACCTCAAGAGGAAATAGATCACTTTAACGTATTAAAGATTGATGATGACACCGATGTTGGATTTGTACTGGAGGTTGATATACATTATCCCCACCATCTGCATGACGAACACAACGATTATCCGTTTTGTCCTGAAATGATCTGCGCACCACATTCCCAGGAGGAGAAGTTAATCCCTAACCTGTGTGATAAGACCAACTACGTTATACATTACCGCTATTTAAAACAATGTATAGAGCATGGCTTAATTGTTACTCGTATTCATAGGGTTTTACGCTTTCGTCAGAGTCCGTGGCTAATACCATACGTAGACCTTAATACAGCTCTCCGCAACACAGCACAGAACAAGTTTGAAAAGGATTTCTATAAAATCATGAATAATGGCGTGTTTGGTAAAACAATGGAAAATGTCGATAAACGAAGAGTTATTAAACTGTTAACACATTGGGAAAATAACGGTCGTCGGGTAGGTCTAGCACGGTATGTTGCAAAACCGCAATTTAAAAATTTTATTCAATTCACTGATAAATTGTTTGCGGCGGAATTGTCGAAACAGGTAGTTACGTACGACAAACCCGTCTATGTCGGATTCAGTATTTTAGATCTTTCCAAAATTATAATGTATCGTTTTTTTTATGATATCTTACGAGCTCATTATGGCAAGAATGTTACGTTGCTCTATACTGACACGGATTCTTTGATTGTTGAGATAGTAACTGATGATATGTATGCACACATGCGAAATAATTTAGACGAATATGATACTTCCAACTATCAAAATGAGTTGCATGGTATTCCTACGACTGCTTCCGTCGATGGACGAATGAAAGATGAGTACGCAGGAAAGCGATTCATTATTTTTATGGTGCTGGATCGAAGTCATACTGTCTGAAGCTTGCTGATAATGAAGTTGTTAAGAAAGCGAAAGGTGTTAAGAAAGTTGTTATTCAGAAAGTGTTGACGAAGTAGACTACAAAGCGGTTGCGGAGGGTCTGATAAAACAGTAATGTGTAAAATGCTTGTGTTTCGATCAACCTTACATGATATATATACCGAAATGTTAAACAAAATTGCCTTTAGGTCCCAGGATGACAAACGATATCGACTACGTGATACGTGTTCCACATTGGCGTGGGGAATTTGGCGAATACCGGAATTGGAGAATGCTGATCCGTTGAGCGAACTATTGCAGGTTGCTAAGCAAATGAATTTATATTAACCGGAAGAAGAATAGTTTGGGTACTGACACTTGCTAGTTTCTTTCCTATATTCTCTCCATAATGAAACTAATATTAATAATAAGTTGTATTATTCCTTTAGTTGTTTAACATATATTAATATTATGTACTAATTCGTTAGTAAGAGAATATATGCTATACAAATACTGTGTGATATAAATAAAAAAAAAATAAAAAAAGAATTAAAAATAAAAAAAAACTATTTACTATTTTTTTATTAAAAAAAATGTGTACAAGACTTATTGCATTATATATGTATTATATAAATGATATACAGTACTCAAAGCACAGTGACATAATGATTCACAGTGAAAGTAACAAACGGGTTGCATAGCAGGAAGAGGTGGACTTTCCTCAAGTTCAATAACAGGCTGGGTCACAAATTTTCTGATGTAATCTGCTTTCTCTCCGCCCTTGACATAGACAGAATCTGTTGGCTGAATCAATCTCTCGAGTATTCTTCGAAAGTGGTGTGGTGGTGTATACCCTTCTTCCCATTTAATACAGTGCTGGTTATGTATTAACCAAGTAGCTTGACGACGACTCTCTGCATCCAATGTATGCCAGGGATACGGTGATTTAAAAATAAAATGGGTAATTTGTTTCCATTATAAATGGCGAGTTCTTTTGGTACAAAAGCTTTTGAAATTTTAAACCCTTGTACATCGATTATGACGGACATTGTATTACAACTGTCGTACTGCTTTGGTTAACGCGTTGTATGTAACTAAACGATCGTGGAGTATAACACAGTATGCTGTCGTATTGGCAGCTATGTTTGCCGCTGTTTCAAACTCCACACGAAGAACTACTGCTTTAGAGTGCAATGCTTCTTTTTGATTTGAGCAATCTACGACAATCAACGGTGCAGCTGTGGTAAATTGCGTAGGGGTGAGTAATGGTTGCCCATTTCTTTGGTAATACGACATTTGGAATTTAGCAAACATTTCATATAACGTAGCAAAGCAATTGTTATCATAATTAACGTTGAGATTGTCATACGGATAACGATCCGTGTTCAGGAACACGCGAATATTATTTAGTGCACATTTATCGAATCTGCTCGTATCTTGCATAACATTATTCTCTCGCCCAGTTTGAAATCCTATAATAATGTATCTAGGTGTTTCTATACTAGTAGATGTTTTGATTGCCCATGTATGCTTATCTGTTGCTGGAACGGCGGGATATATGTGGGTTTCCCAACTTCCCAACTTCAAAATCACTTTATTGTAATCTTCGGCAAAGCCAAGTAGCATTCGCAAAGGTATACAAACATTAAAGTATCCTTGAGCATTTGTTAGTGTACTGTTTGCAGTAGGAAACCAACCTGCATTTTCATGCCGGGCGAGATCATTGGACGTCAATGATACCAATCCTTTCATTGTCGACGTTAATCCCACTTTCGTTACGGAATCTACCACTATTCCATTCATTTCATATCTAATTTCACTGAATAAAAATGCGATACCGTTATTAACGAACCTTGCGGTGTTAGAGACAGTACCATCCTGACTTAATAATCGTCCCTCTACGTACACATAGCTTTCGGATGGTATAGTGCACACGTCTTCCTGAATGGGTATCCTGATTTCATCATTGTTTCCAAATCGGTAGTTATGGCTGATGGGTGTGCAGTTCGGAATTAACGATAGCATTATCAACGACAACTTTTTCATTAACGTTTAATATACTCATTGTAGTACTGTAAAGCCGAGACTTTCCAATAATGCTTTGTTCTGCGGTGTCAATGCTTTGGGCGCTGAACGCTTACTGACTCTCACCTTTCCACACTTTGATCTTTTGTAGTTTGATTTGCACTGGTTACATGCACATGTGTTATAGCGCGTCACCATATTTTCTTTAAATGTAGTCCTATCGTTATGACTTCCCCGTTAAAATTGACGAGATCTCCGCCTTGGTCTACTATTTTAAGTGTTATTGTCGAAATGGTAGATGTATTGATAGGAAGATAGATGACATGTTGAGGGGGCTCTATTATTTTATACCCCGCTGGTACACTGGGAAAGAACTGATGAATTATGTGTGATGTTTCACCATTCTTAAAACTACCACTTGTTATATTGCACTCGATAATTAATGAGTTAATTTTGATAATGTTAATAGGAGTATCGGAGGTATGCACTTCCTGAGCCTGGTAAACAGTTTTATTAAATCCCAGCATAGGTCCTATCGAATTTTTCACATTGAAGTTAATGTCATGGGTTGCTTTGATACTTGCTTTCATAGTATTATTATTCGCTTGTAAATGCATAATCTCTCGATCTTTTCACTAACTCATTAATATATTTATTCACATCCGCGATTTCGTATGATCCTGGTGGTATTGTAATTTTATCGTTTCCAAATACGAGTTGGTTATTCTTTGAAGTAACATTCTGTATAGTATTGAAAGATTCAAAACTAGTCAATCCCATTACGTATTCCGACTCATTCTCAAGAAAAATCGGTGGATTAAAGGTTGCTTGCAAGATACACTTTTGCCGGTAAATGTAAATGTGTACGACATTACGATCACGTAACGACTACTGAAAATCAGTACGAGTAGTCATATAAAAAGTGTAAGACTAAATGACCGCAGTTGTATGTATCAAAATCTTGAACCTTGGTAAAGTTATACTCAATTGTGTTTCTGCTACCATCACTTTTAAAATAGTGGAGTAATTCAAAGGGTGGTTTAATATGTCCTATGCTATCAAAATATGTAATATGCCTGTTACGCTTAATGTAAGCTGTCCAGTGTGTACCCTTGTTAGTTTGATCATCCAGATTCACAATACCACATTCATTCGCATGGATTCGTGTAGGTAAGTTATCTCGCATATATATCCCTCTAAAATAGGGAATCTGTAATTGCTCCACGAATTTTGATAGCTCAACATTACTTAAGGCGTGACGTGGTAGCTTCAGTGGGAGTTTTTGAATACGGTTGTAAATATATACCAACCTCGTTTATATGGCTTTATGTATAAACCTTTTCCTAATGCAGCTGCTTCCATCGCTTGGTTGTGTCGTTTGGTTTCGTCTAACGTTTTTGTCGCAGCTTTTGCGTCAGTTACCGCTTTTGCCACTGCCGCAGCACCGCCACCTAGAGACCCTAAAGCTCCTAATGCTGCAAAGAGGGAATAAGAGGTATGAATCCCCACGTTTTGGTATTGGCAATATTCTGCTCTTGGGTGACATAATTTTTTGTGTTTTAGAGCGCTCAAGGCTTGCTGTATTGTCGATTTTAAAGATGATCGAAGTTTACCACCAACACGACGTCGGGCTAGAAGGACTGCTTTGTTAACGAAATTGCTCTGCGAGAATGCTTCCTTCGTCGTGATTTATTTCCCATTCCCAATTTCTTGTCCTTTCCGTGATTTGCCACCCATTCCCATTGTCCGTTTTCCTTTCATTATACCAGCTATGGTTAATGCAGCTGCCCTTTCTCCAAAGGTAGCGTCGGTAGAACGAAATCTATTCCAAGCTTTTTGTTGTAAAGCCTTATCTGCTATGTGTCGTTGTCCTAGATCGTTTGACTGGGAGTATGCAATATCGTGTTCTTTACACGCTTCGTCCAATGCGTTAATACCTTTGTCGCCACGAGCTAATCGTTTTGTAAACGGGTACCTGGCCCACAATATCGATATCCGGGTATATGCAACTCCACGGGTAATTTATTTATTAAAGTATTAATTAATCCTGAACCTTTTTTTTTCCTCTGACGCTGGGATGTATACTTCATACCACACTGACTGACACTTCACTACTAAACTACTTTCTGCACGTGGTGTATATATATATAGACGCGTCATACAAGTCGTGGTTTAGTACCATAATGGGTGACATCCGTTTCATTCCGCAAGATACAGAATTACCTATCAAAAATTATGACATTACTCCTAACAAGGAACAGTACTCTAAACACCGTGGTTTACTAAGAGGGGGATGTAAACGAGGTATAATCGTCGGACCATCCGGCTGTGGAAAAACCAATGTTATGATTAGCTTATTAGAACATCAAAATGGCTTACGTTTTGAAAATGTATATATATTGCAAATCTTATACAACCTAAATACCAGTACCTGCGAGTTACTGGCACCCATAAAAGAAATTGGGTATTTCGAATACAGTGATAATAGTGATGTTATACCTCCTAGTGAGTCCCGTAAAAATTCAATAATGATTTTTGATGATGTAGCATGTCATAAACAAAATGAAATTAGAGATCATTTTGTTTTGGCAGACATCGAAATAATGATTGTTTCTATCTGTGTCAAACGTATTCTTCAATTCCAAAACAGCTTATACGTGATAATGCGAATTTACTTGTTCTTTTCAACAAGATCACACTAATCTCAAGCATGTGTACGATGATCACGTTAATGTTGATATGTCATTTGATAGATTTAGAGACTTGTGTTGCTGTTGCTGGCGTGATAAATTCGGATTTCTTGTGATTGATAAAGAAAGCGATGTTAATAACGGTCGTTACCGTAAGAGATTTGACTGTTTCATTGCAGTATAAATAATCTACTAGGACTGTCAACGTACAGTCGTAATGGAGGAGCGCTTAGTACAAGACATTTTGCGTGCTCGCAAGAGTATATAACAGAAATATGCTAGTTTGAAAGAAGATACTGCACTTACAGAACGTGCAATGGAGGCACACTTTAAACCTATTACACAACCATTAAAACAATTAATTACTAAAATGATGGTTCTCTCATCAAAGCTGAACCCCTTACGCCAGAAATCGGAAAAAGGAGTCCATTGCACATGAAAATGAAGTATTTTACATTATACACCGAAATCCTCTAGAATACGTAAGGAGCCGCGTACTATTGTTCCTGACACCATTCCCACACCTCTACAAGATCTGTAATTGCTGATGTCACACATGACGACGAGGTGGAAATTCCTACTTTACAACAATTGAAATCGGAACTACTAGCTGCTGGATCTCAACCCGCCTTTGAAGAGTATCTTAATCAATACCAAGGATTAGCGAAATTCTACGTCGAAGGTATTTTTAGAGATACCGAAGATGAATATGACTTAACGTACGGTGTGCATTTTATTCCTGAAGAAGAGAAATTTTTATAGGCGATGCTGAACTAGATTTTGTTGGAGAAAATTTGCGAATCGCTCTTCCTGATGGATCATCCCTAGACTATGAGGGAACACCGGGATTATATGAACTACTTTTTAAAAAGTTCCTACGGGATACAAAAGAGGATCTACAGCAATACAATGACATTTTGCGTCGTACGCATGCTGCCCGACGTAATTATAACCCTGATGATCAAATCCGAGGAACTAATAGTAAGAAGTACCTTGAAATCATTACTTCAGCCTAGAAAACGTTCTGCCACGTCGTCTATTGCACCTCCAGCCACCAGATCTCGAACAACTTCTATATCCAAAAGAGGTGGTGGACTGCAGTTATTGCGATACAATAATAAACCTATTGAGTTTGTACCGTGGAATAATCCGAATAAGTTAGTCGATTGGTTAAGGGAATTATTAGGATCAATGTCGGCAGGAAATACTAGCAATCACAACGAAATAATATATATAATTGATGAACTACGTAACGCAAAAGTAATAAAGTAACAGAACTTGTTATAAACCTACCACTACAGTCATTTCCTTTCATTGTTACTACGACTATCACTACAGATAGTACTATACGTCCACCAGTGATGTCAATAGATAAATTTGGCGGTCATCTTCATCATCAAATGACAGTGGATAAATTTGGGAAACATATTGTTCATCATAGCGATCTGTCTTATGAAACTTACATTTCATTTTCTGGAATCGCCGCAAAGAAGACAATTAGTGTATCTACCGGCGTCGGTGATCAATATACCTATCCCTGTAACGACGGTACTATGGTACATTGCAGGTGGGGTCATCCAACTCTTGAGCTTAACATGGATGGTACAGCATTTGAGCTGGCAAAGGATGTAATTGGTCAACATCTTAAGAGGAACGATGTAATTCTTGTAACCATGCCGACGTTTGTAAAGTTTTCAACTGCAGCGATATTCAACGTAGAGTTCGTAGTAAAATCCAAAGCACAAAAATGAGTAAAGCCGATGTTGTTGAAGAACTGCACAAACCTGCAAGAAG
This sequence comes from Vesta saturnalis, assembly GCA_036346205.1. Classification (NCBI taxonomy): domain Eukaryota; kingdom Metazoa; phylum Arthropoda; class Insecta; order Coleoptera; family Lampyridae; genus Vesta; species Vesta saturnalis. Next base: position 915,054 of record JARFJB010001947.1, read on the forward strand.
AAATGCTCGGATGAATAAAGGATTTCGATACATTTTAGTAATAAATGCATTCTCTAAATATGTCTGGGCTTTTCCCATCAAACGCAAGAATGGTAAACTGGTCGCGGATGTAATGGATAAACATTTGTCTGGTTTGAAAAGGATACCTACACATATACAAACTGATATGGGAACTGAGTTCTATAACGCTGAATTCAAAAAAGTAATGAAAAAATTTAATATCAATCATTACAGTAGTTATTCCACCTTGAAAAGTAGTATAGTGGAACGTGTAAATCGCACCCTTAAAGCAATAATGTGGAAAACCTTCAGCATGCAAGGATCCTATAAGTGGATATCAATATTACCGCACATTGTCGCCGAGTATAATTCAAGAAAGCATAGAACAACTGGATTCAAACCGGTAGATGTATCGGAAAAAAATAGTGCATTTATTTCAAAACATTTAAAATGTCAAAAAATTCTTGACCGTAAAACACCTAAATTTAAAGTGGGGGAACATGTACGCATTAGCAAACATAGAAGCATATTCTCTAAGGGGTACACACCTAATTGGAGTTACGAAGTCTTTCGAATATCAACAGTTAAACGTTCAAGCCCACTCACCTACACATTACGTGATAGTCGAGATGAAGAGATTCAAGGTCGGTTCTATGAGCCCGAACTACAAAGTGTTAAACATCCAGACATTCACCTAGTTGAACGTGTCATCCGACGTCAAGGGAATAAAGCTCTCGTTAAGTGGTTGGGTTTTGATACTTCTCACAACTCCTGGATTTCTACCAAAGACATTGTGTAATACGCTAATTATCCTTAATTATATATACTGTAATATTAATATGCAATAAACAGATCTTTTTTTGTACTTTTTTTATTAATACTATCCTATACATATATATCACTACATACTACTAAAGCGTCTGACAAACACACACTCACGATGCTGTTTTTCGAGAATTGGTGAAATTATATTATCACAGTCACCTATTCTTTTTTTAAATCGTGCAGAATCTAGCTAATTGTTCCCATTCTCCTTTTCGCGCATGCCTGTAAGCCAACTCCCATACTACTATGTAGTGAACTACGTTTTTGGACTCATTAATGCGCACCTTCTTCACTGGGTGAGTCGTCATCTGATGACTCAAAATTCGGTAAATATCGTTCTATTTCGTGTATAAATTGCTCCAATGCTATTTCTTTAAGGTCTTCTATTAATCGCTTTATACAACAAATACACTCTATATCATCTACATGCGATGTTAAGTATTTTTCACAAAGGCGTATTCCTCCCCCATACTTATTAACTAGATTATTTACATAGTCTTCACTAAATCTACCCATTCCATACACTTTTTCATGATCAGAATCGAATTCTAATGATTGTAACTGGCATATTAGTCTTTGGACTGCACTAACACAATCTACAGCTTTAGGCCACGACTCCGCACTATAACACATCCACATATTGACTAACATCTAATACTATCCACTATTGACTACAAGCGCGTTACCCCCCCCCCCCCTTCAGTTATAGGTTTGGCAAGATCCATATCCATATATAGTTTCTCCTTGCAAATTCTTCCATTTCCAGAAGGCAGGCTATGTTGACCTCAAATACATCATGCAATGGACCAATAACTTGGTGAATGTTACATTCAGGAATTGCCGCTGCCGACTTTATTAGGTTTTTATAAAACTCTGGAAAGTTCACAGTATCTGCCAACTCCAATCGGTAATATATTATCTTCAAAAGCTTCCATAACTGTTCTATAGACTCCCATCCTAAATAGACATCAACTTCTTCACTATCACAGAGGCGTATAATTTTTTTCTTGTTAATATTTTCGTACGAGACAGTCTTCGATCCCAGTTTGGTAGGTAGCCATGTTCCTTCAGGACTGTAGAAATAATTAGTAATCACCCCTTGATTATCCATAAGTATACGCCATTCCTGCTTGTCAAACACCACTCCACCACTCTTCGTTCCACCTAGTTTTACGACTGGCTCAAATCCAAATTTGGGTGATAGACCGACACTAACAAACTTTGTTTTACTTTTATTTAAGAAATAATGCACATTATTAAGCAAAATATCGCAATATTTACTTGAACTTATAGCACCGATAATCTTCGCCTTTTCTATGGCTTGACGTAATATGTTATCCATTATTTACGATACTGGCTTTACATACATTCCCTCTCTTTTATATATGACACTCTCCCTACTATGTATCCGCCTCAAGGCTACTTACGTGACCTTCACGATTATACCACACATTGCTTTAACGGTCTTGTCGTTTACACCTTTTCAAGGTTTTCTTTTCGTTCAAGGCTGTTACTCATTTTGTTTTTTTTTTCAACCTTGTATTCACCACTACTTCAAGGATTCCTAGGCATACTTATTTCCAAGGTTGTTCCACTTTGCCACAACAAGTTCACTACACAAGGTTACATACCCCCACTCAGTATTATTCATATACTTAAAGGGAGGGGTTTTTACATATACCATAGTTACCGATCTTCACTGTGTCAGTTACTCCAGTTCAAGACGATTGGAAGACTCCTGAAGTGTACCAACCACAAACCTTATTTCAAATTAGTACGCGACGGACATGTCAATTAATTCCGAACTGGGTAAATTTTGAAAAGAAAGGAATACTACCGCCTTCCATAACATCAGTAGTGCGTATGCAATATGAAGATGTAGAGTGAGATTCGGCATGGTTTGACACCTTGGGCAAGGGAATCTCTGACCACGTCTCGGGGAGTTGTTTGAAAGATTACTCTCACATAGTTGCGTTGTACATTCGCTACCATCTGCTTGGTGGTATGTGTTTATGTTATGCATGTTACTACACGTTGAAACCAGGAGATTACCGCGAGGTGGATCACCACACCCATATGGAGCGATGGACAATGTTGTACTACCTTTCACATGATGAATACTGGTGCTCATCATGTAGAGCGCCATTAACCACTTTATACGATGTTTATGATGACGATTCTTGTTATTTGTGTGAGGAAGTATGTTATGTTGATTATTAATACTTTGTTTTGCTGTCTATATATTGTATGCAATAAAATATTTTATGCCAGTCGCTTAGTTTATCCTCTAGTGAAAACATGTGCGACGTGCCACCGAACTTTTATTATCCTCAGTATTACAATTGTTTCGATAAACGATTACTAACGTATAGAACATGGTCTGGAGTTCACTCACCCTCATCGCTTGCTGCAGCAGGATTCATTTCCACATCTTCAGACGATACGGTTGAATGTTTCATGTGTGGGTTAGAATAAACCGATGGCAGCCAGATGTCAATCCGTTACAGGAGCATCTCCGATGGGCACCACACTGCACGTATGCCCAATTACTTGCACCACGCAGATGTAATGACACAGAAGTCGAGAGGACCTTTTGCACGTGTACTAAATCAAAATGTTTTATTCCTAAAGAAAATCATATATCTGAGTAATACATTAATTAAATATATTAATATATCGTTTTCTTTTATTTTGTGAGTGAGCAAAAAGTGGGCTAGAGTAGCAACCAGGTTACACGGATGTAATTGTGGAACACGAATAGGTTGCACGGATGGTCTGGTAATTGTGGAACAGGAAAGCGGGGTTTGTGACCTTTGTTTTGTGGTAATTAGGTCATAGTGATGGCCTCGTAGTTGTGGAACAGGAAAGCGGGGTTTGCGACCTTGGTTTTGTGGTAATGATATGTAATTATGTCACACATTACGCTTTTTTGACCTAAATACGGTGGGGACCTTGGTTTTGTGGCAACCTTGGAAATGTGGGACCTTGGAAATGTGGTGTGTTCTAGAAGTCTTCAATCTTACCTACTTGTTTTCATTTGAACAGTAGGAAAACAGTCAGTATAAATCTGACAAACTGTATTAACAAAATTAGTGAAATGAGTATTACAATCTACACTATTATCTGAAAACATATAATCCCAATCATAATTTGCAAATTTAGCAAAAAACTTATTCATGCCCGGCATTGTTAACGGACGAACTGCTTTAGTTACGCAAGAATCCATTTTGGGCCCCCTGAGGTTATGTAATGTTAACTTTAGACCTAAGTGGTCAGATAAACCTAAATTAACAGAATTTATGGTGTAATCATTTATGGAAAAATTAATAAAAATATTATCCAAACAGTTTTCATGCCTTGTTGGAGTGAAAACAGTTTGAATATAACCATTAGCATTTAAAAGATCACATAAAATCTGCGATTGTGTGTCAATACCAAAACGAACATTAAAATCCCCCACCAAAATAACATTATACTGCACTAATCTATCAAGCAACATTTCCATTTGACAATAGAAGGTATTAAAATTGCCCAGATAAATACATACAATAATTACGTTGACATTTATTTGTATGCATCAAATCTCACAATGAAGTTCAATAGATAAGTCATTAATGCACTTTAATGGTTTAGCTGAGATTTCTAATTTAACAAAAATTAAGACACCTCCATAGATAGAAGTAGACCTACAGTAATAGGATTTTACATTCAATTCACTAAGCTTAAGCAAATTAACAATATCTGGGTCAGTAAACCAATGTTCACTAATATAAACGATGTCCAGATTCTCATCCTGGAGAAATGCATCAAGTTCATTGATTTTATTCCTCAGACTTTGGATATTAATATAAAAAACCAAAAGGTCATTGCTAATATGAGATATAGAATTTACTTTGGTTTTGTAGACTTCCTAGACGTTAGTTGTTCACTAGTGTTTTTGTGCGCAAAAAACCGATTTACACAACTCCCGATTGGCCAGATAGACGGGTCCATAATCTTTCCTAGATTCGAATATTGAACTGACACTCTAAAAGATGAATAATAAGTGGGATGTTTTGATTGAAGTTTTTCACAGTCAATATCCGGAAACATCGGTTTGAGATATGTCAGGAGCATATCTACAGAAGTATTTGGGTCTAACTTATAGACATGCAAATGCGCTCTACGTATTACTGCTTTTATATTACAAGAAGAATCCATATCATTATTACCAATTATACTTGCGATTGATTTACGTTTATTGCTAGATGCAGATGTGTCACTCCTTTTTTCTGACTGCTGAACAATGCTAGAATCAGTAGCAGTAGTCGCAGGTGCGTCATTAATGTCGATATTATCAATAATTGGAAACAATTTGGTAGCATTATTAGATGGGCCACATTCAATTGAATTAAGTGTATTATTCTTTTTACTTACATGTTTGTTTATTTTATTTGATGATAACTTAGAGGTCAGATCATGTGAAATTCCACGTTTATCAGAACAATTCAATGTTTGTATTTTATTTAAAAGAATAATTTGATTTTGCAGAGAATTAATAGCAATTTCTTGATTTAGAATTACTTTGCCTTTTCCAAAATTAAATTCTTTAGAAATTTAATTTCGACTTCAAGAAATTTGACAGACACAATATTTTCCTATATGATTAATACTAAAAAGAGAAACTTGAAAAATACATTATGGAAAATAATATAAAGATTTACAAATTAGATTTCAAATATGTTAGCAATTTCAATATTTACTTTTGTAATTGTTTAAAGTAGTTTTAAATAAATATTCTATTTTTATTATTTATCATAAAACAACATGTGAATGTAAGTCCCCGAAATACAGCTAAAATGCAAGTTGTTACGTGTTTAATTGGAAAACGTTTCTTTTTGATAACGTTCGTCATTTTGTCAAATTTACTTACTAAAAATAGCAATTTATTCTTAGGTTGAATGCTTCCAATTCACTATTTCGCAAATTTTTACGCGTCTCTAATTGCATTTAATTAACATATGTAACTTTCGTACACATCTCTTATTTAGTTAAAATCAGTCAAATTTAATACCTTCAGCGACATCTCTAAGATTTCGGGTCATTTAATATAAAGCAGTTCGAAAGAAACCTGGGATCTTTTAGGTTCAAATAATAGATATACATATAATAAATATATATTTTCTACACATTTTTAACTTTTGGCAACATTGATTTAAATACAAACCTTCTCAAGTTTGTAAAATTGATTTTAAGGTGTTGGCCAATTTTTCTTTTTTCCTTTTAGGAACGCCATTGATGGTGGATGTTGAGTTTTTAGAGAATTTTTCGTTTCTGGTTCTGGATGTTGAAGCATCATTTTTTTGGAAAATTCTTACTTAAAGTAATACTTTGTTAAGTAAAAGTATTATAAACGCTTTTAAAAGGCGGATATAATTGAAATTATTCATTCGTCCACATCTTCGGTAAGTGGCACATGTTTCGATAACCTCATGGTAATTAAAATTGTTTTCAGGTTTTCGAATATAAAAGCATTCAATAATAATTCTTTACATATATAGACACTTCAATCGAAATTACGTTGAATGTTCACTACCGGCTCATTTATCACCTGTAAGAGGTATGAACGGTCATAATTAATTAAACATCGCACTTATATTTACCTTCTTTTAGCATCTCCGTACTACCTTCTTTTAGCATCTCTGTACTACCTAGGTAAGATCTCCGTACCACCTTCTTTTAGCATCTCCGTACTACCTATGTAAGAACATCTCCGTACTACCTTTTTTTAGCATCTTCGTACTACCTACATTTCTAACGGCACTCCTTAAACTTTCTGCTCACATTTTACTGTTACGTTACATCCAAAGTATATGATTATCGCTGGAAGGCATATACATGAAGGCTGCTAGATCATCGGAATAGTACCCGAAATTTGCAAGATCCAATAAGTAAAAGTTTCAACAATAAAGGTCAGATTTTTCTTTTTTTTTCTTTATCACCTGGTTACACGATTGTGTCTCTAAATTTCAAATAGACATAGAAGGTTCTTAGTGAATTTCTACAACGAAAATAAATGGACAATATTAATTTTGTAATCAAATCATTGACAATTGTTACCTCTTAATTAAATTTATATATTTAAGGTGTTTCCAGCAGTTTACTTTCACAAAATTCTTTAATATATATAAATATATATATATATATATATATATATATATATATATATATATATATATATATATATATATATATATATATATATATATATATATATATATATATATATATATATATATATATATATATATATATATATATATATATATATATATATATATATATATATATATATATATAATTAAATTCACTAATTCAGCTTTGAATATTTTGCACTCAATCACAAGTAAAATTTTAATTGAATCATTAAAATAGATAGACCACACCTAAACAGCTTCAGCTTACATTTTGACCTAATTAATTCTAGCTTCTGTGGCTACATTCACCCAACGACTTAACTCCTGTTTGGATTTCAATATACCGAGTGTAACGATTATCTGTATTACGTGAACTACTGAAAATGTTAAACATTTAATTTCATATGAATTTGTAATTTTTGTCTCATAATTTTTATGTGTTATGTACATTACTTTTTCTGGTGGACAAGGTTGTTCGGGCCAATTTATTTCCTGTAAATTTCTTGATTACTTTGTTTGTTACGGTAGTTATTTACTGTGGACCGAACAAGCTTTCCAATTTACAGTATACTGTGTGAATCGTAAGGCAAGCAATTTCATTAATTAAGTTTTTTTTTCTTTATTAATTTTTTTATCTTACTAAACATTCCAATGGGATTATGTGTTAAATTAGCCAATTCCGAATACGAATAGTAAGATCTTACAACGGCCGGAAGAGGGCATATAATAATTTTATTATTATTTTTTTAATTGAAATTTAAATTATAATTGCCGTGGGCACAAGCTGAGGCTTACTGCTTGCCATCGTGGGCTTTGGTGGAATGTTAATTTATATATATTTTTTTATTTTATTCTTTTGTCAAGATATCGACAATAAAAATTACTTTATCGGGGGAATTGTCAACTCATTTCTATTTCCTCCTTTCATTCTTATTTCTTTCTTTTTTTGGTAAATCCTGTTTCAGGCTTTACAGGGTTTACTCTCCTTTCAACACTTGTTGAGTATTTTCTTAGTAAAGCCTGTGGCGCCTACTCATGTCCGGTTCCTATCTAACCACATTACGATTACTTTAAGCTATACCTCCAAAACAACCACGCATCCAAGTGCTCTGCGGTCTTCCGACCCGACGCCTGAGCTTAGTCGAACCCATTCCTTTTTTATGCCATATGATGGTTAGACACGTGGCAAACTTATCAAAGGAATTCGTATTACATATAAACCATGATATTCGATATCTGCATGAGACTAAAACGATTTACTGCATATTGCATTTAATACAATAAACCAACTGATTTTTTTACAACTTCGCCCGTTTAATAAAAACATTTTTCCCTATAAGAAAATTCATATTTTTTAATAGAGATAATGCCGAATTGGCATTTCAAGCTTTGTTTTTACATTATATAAATTGAAGGTTTTCCAGATCACAAAACCACTTTACTTTTGTTAGTTAATCGCATATCGTAATGCGTTTTAGTCTCTAAAATGTAAAACCGAATCCTAAAAATTAGTGATAACAATGCAATCCTGTACTAAAATAATGCATGTAAATATACATGATTAATACTAAAAAGAAAAACTTGAAAAACTACATTACAGAAATGATATAGAGATTTTTTATTCTTTAATTAGGTATTTGTTTAAAGTAGTTTTAAATAAATATGCAATTTTTATTATTATCATGAAATAATATGAGAAGATAAGTCCTTGAAATTTTATCATGCAATTATCATTTAAAATTTTAAAGTCAAATTTCATATAAACAATGACATTCAATATCTGCCTGAAAACGATTTTCTGCATGTTAGTAGAACTGCGGCACCTTCCGCCATCTTGGATTTTCTGGGGAAAACCCACTTTTCACTTCTTATTCGCTCACGTGGGGGACCGTATTTTCCACCCCTATAGTTTCTTTCCGGAGGCCTTTTTTAACCCCTGATTTTCACCCCTATGGTTTCTTTCCAGAGGTCACTTTCAACCCTTTTCATCCCTAATTATTTTTGTTTTTACTCGGCCACGTGTAGGACTCGTTTTTTCACCCCTATTTTTGACGACTTCTTTTGGGAGGCCTTTTTCAACCCTTGATGGAATTTTCAACCCTAATTATTTTTAGTTCTATTAAGAGCCTTTTTTGACAGCCATGCCTCTTTGTACTTGCTCACGTGAGGGGCACATTTAGGCCTTGGGATTGGTTTGGAGTTGGGATTGGGGCAGGATGTTGGCTTCTCTTCGGAGGCCTCTTGCAACCCTTGGTCTGAGTTTAACCCTCAATTAAGATCCTTTTGGTTGTATTAAGAGCCTTCTCGACAGTTCAACCTGGAAGTTAGGCAATTGTGCGTATTCTTTTAATTCCTATCTACAGATTGTAACCTTACGCAATTTTATTTAACATTGGGGTTGTATTCTAATAAGGAGGCCTAATGCTAGCTTGTAAGACACGTGTAGGGCTTTGCAACTTGTTCTCGGGCCTTCGCCCCCTGGCTGGAGATGGTATGGGGACCCTAACCTTATAAGACAAGTGCAGAAGCTATCTCTAGGGCTTTGTCCCCTATCGTGCCCCCCTTGGTGCAGTTGTATCAGGGTCTGCGCCCTGGCCCCTTTTGAGTTAAAACTGATTTTAGCGCCATCTAATGGCGTATAGACTAATGAACATTTTCTATAATAGAAGTTGATCATGCACACCTCTCTCTTGCTCTATCTCGTTTTTCTCTCTCTCCCTCTCTCTCTTTCGGCTCTTTCACACACAACAAACAAATCAATTAATTAATTAATTAATCAGTTAACCTCAAACAAATCATGCTCGATCAAATCAATCAGATCAATCTCAATCAATCAACCGAAATCATGTCTTACAGTTTGCGGAAACCAGATTACTGTTCAAAACTGAATGCATTAAAGTCTAAATTAAATATGACGTAAAATAATAAATAATTTCTACCCTAATA